>OZ030009.1:10302500-10807500 GCA_964023405.1 Apodemus agrarius | reverse complement strand
AAGGAAGGGTCGGACTTGCTCAGTAATTTTCCTGAGTCCACACAGGGGAGAGACAAAGATTTGGTTCGAGCCTTGTCTTTCCCTTTCTTCTCTTAGCCTCTCTTGCCCTGGCTTTTGCTCAAAAGAAAGAACACATGGGGAGGAGACGTTTTTTGGATTCCATGGCTGTGGGCACACCACTAGGTCTGTGCTACCACTGCCTCCACGTTAAGTGCCTAAACCTATGGGAAGCACTCAAGCCTAGCACTTTCTGCTGGAGAGCAATGTGGGAGGGCTCGAGAAGAGTGGGCGGGGTGGGCGGGAGGAGGTGGGGGAGTGGCTCTGGCTTCCTTCCTTTTGGGATGGCAGTTAAGGGGCAGACAGAGGGGCTGGAGGATGGATCCCCTAGCGACACTCATGGCTGTGGGCAGGTCACGGTACCTCAGAGCTCCTGAGTTTTGGTTGTCTCCCAAGGAAATGGCTGCAACTAAGCAAGGCAGAGACCACCACGTCTTGGATGACCTAGGTTGGCAAGTCTCCCAGAGCAGGTTCCAGAACATTCTGTTGTTACACAGGCCACTCTCCTCAGGGGAGAGGGGACTGTATTCAGATTCTAGTTTATTCCTCTGCCTAGCATGGTCTATCCTGCACTGGGCAGCCAACTCACGGTTATTATAGGTTTTGGGCTCACCATGCCTTTAATGTGTCTGTGTGTGGTGCTTTTTGAGATAGTCTCAGAGCCAGGCACTTGGCATATGTCTTTAGTCCCAGCACTTGGGAGGCAGAGGCAAGTGGATCTCTTGAGTTCGATGCCAGCCTGGTCTACAGAGTGAGTTCTAGGACAGCCAGGGCTACACAGAGAAATCTTGTCTTGAAAACAACAACCAAAACAACACCAATAATAACAATAATGATAATAATGATACATTTAAAAAATAAAAATAAATAGTCCAGGGTGGCCTTGAACTCATTATATAGCCAAGGAAAACCTTCTACTCGTAGTCCTCCACCCCTTCTTCCTGAGTGCTAAGATTACAGTCCTATATGTAGCTGGTTTAGGACACTTTTGCAACTTTGAGGGAAGAAATAGAAAGGGCTCTGGTCTCTTTCGTCTCCCAAGTCTGAGTCCTTAGGCAGCAACACAAGTCACAGGTACAGGTCTCACCCCTCTGGAACAGAGCCTAGACTTCCCCGTCATACAGGAAGTGTGATTCAAGATACTTGCTGGTCCATCACGATGTGACACACAGAGGGGTTGGGGAACTGTGGTGGGTCCGTGGGAGAGAACCAGGCCTCACGGTCTTTCCTGGACCCCTCAGGGTTGTCAGGTGCGGGACCACTTCCTGCTCCTCCGGTCAGGTCAGCCTGCTGGTCACGGGTTTCGTAAGAGATACCTCCTTTGGTCACTGGTACCCAGTTTAGGCTTCAGTCTGAGAGGATAGGAGACCCCAGGGAGGGCCCGGAGACTTAGTGGGTCCCAGGTTGGCATCAGTCACGTGACTCCCTATCTTGAGTCTTACCACCCTAGTGTCCAAAATGGAAGCTGGGAGTCAGTTATCCTAATGTCCCTTGAAGAGGCCTGGGAAGGACAGGCAAGATGGCTCAAGGTAGAGGTGCTTGCTGACAAGTCTGAAAACTTGAGTTGGAAAACTCACGTGGCGGAGAGATAGAACCCAGTCACAAAGGCACTCCGGCCCAGGCACACACGTATACGTGTGCACATAATAAACGAGCGTTATACGTTAGGCATCCTGAGCTCTCGAAAGCCACTGTGAATGGAAGTGAGTCATTTAGACTTGCAGGAAACCCAGCATGGTCCACTATTAATCATGGACTCCGAGGCACTGAGCATAATAAGGAAACAGAACCAACAGTCAGTAGTGGCAGTTTAATCGTGAGATGCCCACAGAAATGTTTCTAGGGGCGTGGCCCTGTGGGGGTGATGGGACCCTGTGCATCTGGACCTGAGGGGTGTGTGGCATGACCTTAGCTTAGAAAGGAGGATTACTTCTCACAGGACCTTTCTTCTCTCTTCTGGGAAGTTGTGCCCCTACACTGAGACATGGAAGAAATAAAGCTCTGGGTCTGCTGGTTTCTTGAGAGGAAAAGAAACTACCTGAACACAGATTTTTGCCTATCTCGGTCCGTGCCTGACAAATGTGAGTGTTTAGAAAAATGAATGCAATGTGAGCCTGAGAGTCACTCAGTGGCAGAGCATGCGTTTAGTATGCCTGACCTCCTGGGGTGAATGCTTAGCAACACACAATAATACAGACACAGACACACATACACTCAGACACACAGACACACACATATACATGCATATACACAGAGACATGCACACACACATACACACAGATACACACACACATATGCATAGAACAAATAAATCCCATAAGCTTACAAAGTATGCACAGTAGGCTTGCAAAGAGCCTACTATTTTTCAACTCTGTGAAAATAGATACTGTATAAAGTGACTTGGGCAGCCTGTCAGGAGCCACAGTGTTCACACAGAGCTGGGGCTCAAGGGTGAGCCTTACCCTGTCTAGGATGGTTACTGTAACATGAACACACACACACACACACACACACACACACACACACACACACTGTCCTAGCACACGTCCCTAGTTGCCATGGAATCCTCATGACCTTCCGTTGTACAGGAACTTCTCTGAGGAAATCCACCTTCCTGTCATTCATTCATTTTCCCCTAGGCGAGTGCCTGAGTCTCACAAGAAACAGCCTGTATCTGAGGGGCCCCAAGGCAAATCGCATCTTACTACTTTGAATTTTCCAGAGACTGGTCCCCTTGGCTCCTGTGAGGTCAATGTTCCAGAGGCTGGAGGAAGGACTGGTGAGTTGAGGCCCCACCTCCTGGCCTGCCCCTCAACTCTGCAAAGCCACCATTAGTCACTGCTTCTGGTCAGGGTCCTGAAGGACGGTTATATGTAAATCATTTCTGGAGAAACCACTTGCTAAGTCATTGGCAAGTGTCAGGCCTCACATGGGCTGTTTTCTCAGAAGAACTCAGGAGAATGGGGCCAAAAGATCCTGAGTCAAGCAGGGCCCAACTGCTGCTTCCAGCTTAGAGCATAACAACAAAGACCTCAGCTGCCCACTTCAGTCAAACAAGCCCCTGTGTGGAGTACCCCTTGTCACATTTTCCTCAAACATTCAATTTTACCAATCAAGACTCAGGAGCCAGACGCTGTGGTGAAAGCCTGCTAGCTCAGAGAGGCAGAGGAAGCACCCAGCTTCCCTCCTCACTGCTGTCCCAGAAGGAAAAAGCTCCTTCTCCTCCCCACTCTCTCAAATTATCTCCAACTCCTTTCTATATCTTGAGTTTTCTGATGTCCACTCCCTGTCAGCTGGTGCTTGCTCCACCTCTTGAACTGTGGTTGATTTCATTTAATCCCATTTACAGACTGCTCTAGGATTAAAGGTATGTGCTAGGACTGAGCAACACCACAACGAGAAACAGGTTCTTCCGGTTCACAGTCTCGGGGGTTCGCAATGTGATAAAATACTCTGCAAAGTTTTCCCCCCTTTTGTCCTCCAAAGAACTAAATAAGAATGAAGGCACAAGCGAGGGTTCTTGAACTCACTTAGAAAAGGGAATGAATGAAATAGTCCTGAGAGACAGATGGAGGGAGAGAACCGAGAAGGAGTGCGGGATGAGGACGGCAATGTGGGGAGGGGTCAGGATCACGTGTGGAGAAGGACAGGAGAGAGAGAGAGCTGGCCATGAAAATGAATGGAAATCTGCAACCGATGGGGGTGAGGAGGTGGGGGAGGCATCTCCAGGAGAAGACAGGGAGGTGCCCAAGAATCAAACCTTATCTATGACTCACAACCTTGGGGATATGGAACTTGAAGAAGTCACCCCCTGTAGTAAGGCAGGAGCCTCGGTGGAGCAATAGAGACACCAACCCACCTACAAAACTTTCAACCCAAAATTTACCCTGTCTCAAGAAATGCAGGCATGGGGGATGGAGCAGAGACGGAGGGATTGGCCAACCAATAACCAGCCTAACGTGAGACCCATCCTATGGGCAAGAACCAATCCCTGACACTATTAATAACACTCTGTTATGCTTGCAGAGAGGAGCATGCTGTCCCCTGAGAGGTTCCACCTAGCGGCTGACTCAGACAGGTACAGATGCTCAGCCAAACAGTGGGTGGAGCTTGGGAACTCTTCTGGAAGAATAGGAGGAAGGATTTTGGGCATCAAAGGGGACAGGCACTCCACAGGAAGACCAACAAAGTCAACTAAACTGGGCCCCTGGGGCTCTCAAAGTCTGAACCACCAACCAAAGAACATACATGTGCTGGACAGAGGCCTCCCTGCACGTATGAGGCAGATGTGCATCTTTGTCTTTATGTGGGCCCAAAACAACTGGAGTGGGGCTATCCCAAAAGTTTTTGCCTGTATGTGGGATCTGTTTGTCTAGCTGGGCTGCATTGTCTGGCCCCAGTGGGAGAGAAAGCACCTAGCCTCATAGAGACTTGAAGTGCCAGGGTGGGGGGAATACCAAGGGGGGGCCCACCTGCTCAGAGGAGAGGAACAAGGGTGATGGGGGAAAGGATTGTGTGAGGGGTGACTGGGAGGGGGTCAGCAATCAGGACATAAAGTATATAAATAAGTAAATAAAAATTCTTGGATTTTCTAGAAAAAATATTTCAACCCCCTTTTGTCTAAATAAAAGACTCTTTCTCTAACATTAAGAAACTACAGTAAAGTGGGAGGGGGTGGATGCGGGAGCAGGGGGAGGGAAAAGGACATGTGGGACCTTTGGGGGTGGGGAACCAGAAAAAGGGAAATGAATTGTAAATATAGAATATATACAATAAAAAAAAATCAAAAAAAAAAAAAAAAGAAACTATAAACTGCTGCCGGGCGTGGTGGCGCACACCTGTAATCCCAGCACTTGGGAGGCAGAGGCAGGTGGATTTCTGAGTTCGAGGCCAGCCTGGTCTACAGAGTGAGTTCCAGGACAGCCAGGGCTACACAGAGAAACCCTGTCTCGAAAAACCAAAAAAAAAAAAAAAAAAAAAAAAAAAAAAAAAGAAACTATAAACTATCTGGTAAGAATCAGATGCACAATATCCAGTTTATTTGTATTTGGCAACCTTGGAGAAAGTACTTTACTATCTGTACTATCTTGGTGTGTCCAAAGTTCTGTACCTAAATCACTTTATCAACCTAAAACCATCTTTTTAGACCTTAAAACGTCTTTCCTAAATCCTAAAGAATTTAAGCTTAACTGTGAGACTATAACTATCTAGTCTTCAGCTCCACCAGAGGCCTGAGAAGGATAAATATTATTGGAATAAGCAGGAAGTGCAGAGCAAGCAGCTTCCAAAACTGCAGAAATGACAGAGACCGCTGAGTGCCCGGATTCCTCTGTAACATTGGAGCATGCATCTCTTCAGCCTACTGGCCCGGAATGTCTGACAGATTTTTCTGTGAAGCAGGAATTATGAAGGACTTCTCTACCCTGTACTGGCAGAGTTCAACCTCCCATGTGTCCTGCTTGCCCACATTTTGGACAGCATATTGCCAGCAGTTGAGGCGAGGGGAGTTTCTTGTCCAGGGCACTTGCCACATTTGAAGCAAACTCCATAAGGAGCTTCTTCCATCCTCACCATGGTCTTTGAAATAGTACGGCAGTGCTGCCAGGACTCGACATAGCTCATGGTTCAAAACGCCTTAAGTTAATAAAACACCTTTGAACGCCACATTCTATAGATCTCTGTGGGTTCTGAAGACCATCTATCTCAGTATATTTGAGTAGGTAAATGTTGCTTATCTCTAGCTATTTACTATCTGATTAACTTAGAAAACATCTGTGATTAACTAAACTAGTTATGGCTAAACCAAACCATAAGTTTGATTGACTAATAACTTGCATTTTTTTAAATTATCCTAAACAGTTTGTAATAGTAGCGTTAAAAGACTAGAATTTCACATTGCACATATTTCACACAATTAAGAATTAGATAGGTACAACATCTTAAAAGGAGTTGATACATAGTATGTTGTAAGTAAATAACCTTAATTTTGTGTCAATATACAAAAATTTGTACCCAATGTAACCGAATATAACCCTATTTTGTATCAATATACAAAGATTTTTATAAGAGCAGATTCAATTATCTACCCTTTTTCCTATTATTCCTGTATTGTTTCTATATCCCTTCCCTTTTTGTCTAAGTAAGTAGATTTTAACACTAACACTGTAAAACTATTTACAATAATGAAGCTATTTCTGCTAAGTTTTCCACATCCCTAGCTTGGCTGTATCTATAAGTCTTAGTATTAAATGTTTTTGAGTTCAAAGATCTGTAGAATGCTTGTGTTAGTCTCATATGAACTCAGCAGTTTGGATGTCCTGAGTAGTTTGTAGTCCAAAGCTGATCTTTGGGTGGTATTTATCAACTCAGTGGCAATCCTGTCTATGTAGAACATAGCAGTAACCCCAAAAGTGTCCACTGTTTGAACAGAACCTAGCAGCAGAAGAGGCATAGGGGCTGTTTTGCTTAGTGGCAGCATTTCTACAATCCAGATAGATTCATCATTGTGGGGCCTTGTTATATTCTTGGAAACCTGACAGGTTGTTGTTAGGAATGATGGAAAACTTAAACATTTTAAATGCCATACTGTGCAGATCTCAGAAAGGTTTGAAGATAATAATCTCTTTTTGTTTTGTTTTTTGTTTTGTTTTGTTTGTTTGTTTGTTTGTTTGAGACAGGGTTTCTCTGTGTAGCCCTGGCTGTCCTGGAACTCACTCTGTAGACCAGGCTGGCCTCGAACTCAGAAATCCACCTGCCTGTGCCTCCCAAGTGCTGGGATTAAAGGTGTGCGCCACCACCGCCCGGCTGATAATAATCTATTAAGTACATCCAAGGTATATAAACTCTGTAGTTACCTGCTTCAGACTCAAACTTGAAAACACATACAGGAAGCTAGATGAAGCTCATTTCTAGAATGAGTTATTATTCTGTATGACTACTAGTATAGGGACAGAAAGTTTACATTACCTAATAATCTTATGGATTTTGAGATAATATTCGTACCTTAAGAAAAGTTTTGAAGAGTCAAATGAATAACAAATAGTATGAGACTAGTGTCCACATAACAGTCCCATATTTTGTTTCCCTCAAGTGGCTCTTCTGATACGAGATAGAGATTTTGGATTTTCCTTTAACAAGCATGCACAGGTTTAGAGAAGGAGAGAGCTGCACTTCAATCCCCAAACCACCTTTAATTTGTAATTAAATTGGGACCACATAAAGACCATTTCCCACTTATGTCTGTGAAGGGCAGAAGAGGCAAGATGGAGTTGGGTGATAGCACTTCACTAATTTACTCTTTTTTCTTAGGACATTTTCTCAGCTGTTTCATTTGTTCAGTGGTTTCTAGATTCATTAACTGGATGATTTTATTCTTCTGGAAAGATTAAAAACAAATCCCTGCTCCAATCCTACCTTTAGAGATTTCATTTTTTGGCAGGTTATATCTTTCCTAGGGTAAAAAAATTTTTTTGACAACAGAAAAAGGTAAAATTATTATCTTTTAGTTTAAAATTCCTTTGAAAATCCGAAACTAAATATGTCTAGCTGATAAATATACCTATATTTCCCTTTATATATATGTTCAATATAAATATACAAATAATATATACAAAGGGGGAATATATTTATTTATTTATCAAGGTTTATATGTATTTATTTTTATACCACAATGGACATTCATTTTGAATTTCAGCCTACTTTTTGCAAGAGGCTTTTAAATTTAAATCACTATAATTGCTATATGCCTGCCTATGCCCCCCCCAGCAAACCAAGTGCCTTTTGTAGGTAGTAAATAATAAGAGGCAACTCCTGCAGTTAACATCTGTAGGTGAATTGTTGCGTTATAGTGTTGAAGGTACTGAGACTCTGAAATCTTATATGAACCTGTGTATAAGCAGAGGCCTTGTCATTCCTATGTCAGGGAGATGGTTTTTAACATTTTGTTGAGACCAATGATGTCTAAGATGCTATTATTGGTGACCTGGAATCTCTGGATGGTGAACATCATGTCAGGATCATTACCAGACACATAAGGGTAGAGTCCCCCAATCTTCTCTGTATCCCATATATTACTTATACCACTTTTTATTTTAACTTGAATGGGGTTGATTTTTTTCCAGTTTCCAGAATGGCTCTCAACCTTTATAATTGAATATGATTATCCTTATCAGATACCCAAGGAGCTAATGTTTCACAGTTACATATAGCATAAAAGTACATATGTTATCCCCCAACAGTCACGGTCTCCATCTGAGGGACAGGCATATATCTGAAGGGTGGCTAAATTGTTTTCAGTACTCTGGATCCCACATTCAAAAGACCCAGAGAATGGGGGAACATATATGGTTGCAATCTTTGGTCCAAATAATTTACATAAGTCAAGGGTGAGGGTTTGTTTGTTTACGTCTCAAACACTGCTCTCCTCCCAGTCCCCAATCCCAGAGTCCCTTCCGCCATCTTCCTTACCCTTCTCCTCTGAGGCGGTAGGGCCACCTGGGTATCTCCCCACCCTGGTGCATCAAGTCCCTGCCAGATTAGGGGAATCCTCTCCCACGAAGGCCAGACGAGGCAGCAATGGAGACTGAGCTGCATGCCTGTTACATCCAGCCAGGGCCTTGGGTCCAGCCTGTGTGCGTTCTTTGGTTGGTAGCTTTGTCTCTGAGTGCCGGTGGCCAACCCTGGGTGTTCTTCTTTCATGTTCTCTTTCGAAGGTAGCTGACGGGGAAGAGTGTCAGTGGGGGCAAGACTTGGTCTTGTGAGATATTTAGGGTTTCCTTTTCTTTTCTATGTGGGGTTTACCTGTCTTAAGTCTGTATTACTTTGCAGTGGCAGCTGACCTGAGTTCCTCTGAGACCTGAAACTGCAGTTTCTGGCACCTCAAAGTAAAACAGCAGGGTGGGGGTAGGGGTAGGGAAGGGGGGGTTAAGTAAAAGGATTCATTGCTGTTTCTCCTTTCTCTAGTGAGTCAGCCAGAAACCTCTCTGGCTACCCTGGTTAACTCGTTGTGAACCATAGAGGAAAGAAAGGCAATGAATTAAGATGCTTTAGATAGAAAAATAAGCACAGACACATACAAACACTCATATACCCACACTCTGGCTGGGCCCAATTGTCTGTCATAATCAACTCTACAAGTATTCATGGATGCTTACATATATACACATACACCTACGACATACATATAGACAGACAGACATAAACATTTAGATGGATGGATGGATGGAAGGATGTATGTATGTATGTATGTATGCTTGTATGTGGCAAAGTTCCCCAAGCCAAATCATTCAACCAACTACTTTATTTTTGTCTCTGATCTTCATATATCTTAGACAAAAAGTTCTATAAAGAATTACCTCAGAGATAAAATGTTACATGCAATGGGAGTTACAGAAGAATGTTGATATTAAAATCAAAGCAGTGTTTCATTATAATATGCTCCTTATAAGTTCAAAGCAACAGATTTTTCACAAGGCCTTGCCTTATCATAGTGCACACCTGTGACTTTATCCTTGGACCTAAACGTTTTTCGTTTAACACAAATTTGTCCCAAGCCTATTTCTCTTTTTAGTGTAGTAATGAGAGCTCATTTGTATTTCTTATGCAGACTTTACTTACTATTACGGGGAGTGGGCACATTTTATTCTTGATTCTAACTTTATTATATCCTTCTAGCAACTAAAATCATCTAAAAAAAAACTTGCTTCCTAAAATTATTTGAATCAAATCAGGAAGTATATAGAATCATTATCTATTTGTCTATATAGTATCACTACACGATAGTACATCTTCATAAGTCTGTATAAATCTCCTCAAAAGGGTAGGTCAACACCTAGTGAGTGTTATATATTTAATAATAACAGGAAAAAGCATACTAATAGCAGAAATCTTTCCTCAGATGTAATCTCCTAGGCCTTGACTAAAGGACCAAATCCATCATAGATTTATAGTCCATGGCAAAACCATTTCAGGAAGATCACCTGCTAGGTTTTAGCTTGGCTTCAGACCTCCCAGGATTTCATGCTAGTTGACTCTGTTCATCTTACTGTGAGGTTCCCATGCCTTTCAGGGCTTTCAATCCTTCCCACAACTCTTCCATAAGAGTTCCAATCCCTTCCCAATGTTTGGTTGTGGATATCTGTATCTGTTTTGGTCTGCTGCTAGGTAGAGCCTCTCAGAGGACAGTTATGCCCGGATCCTGTCTACAAGTATAACAGAGTATCACTAAGAATGTCAGGGATTGCCAGTCTGTACCTCAGCTGGGGCAGAATGGCTTGTATGCTCCTCTTCCCACCCCATAGTCTGCAGGTCTCCTAGGGGATCTGCTACAACTAAGGACACAGGCAAGATTCCCGCCCAAATAACCACCCCAACTGGGACCCCCAAGGAGACCATGATACAACTAACTGATAAGTGGATATCAGCCAGAAAGTTCAAAATACTCATGATACAACTCACAGACCATAGGAAGCACAACAAGAAGGAAGCCCCAAATGTGGTAACCTGAAACCCACTTACAAGGGGTACAAAATAATCATGGGAAACAGAGGAAGGGAGGAAATTGGGTGGGAGAAAGGAGTGGGGAGGAGAAAAGGAGGGAGCAAGATCAGGTATGAGGAGAGACAGGAGGGAAGCCCAGAGGGCCAGGAGAATTAATTGAAATATGTAGCAGTGGGGGTTAGAGGGCAAGGGGAGCAGAACCTTTAGAAAGTCCCAGAGACCTGGGGTGTGAGAATCTACCAGGACTCAGTGGGGATGACATCAGCAAGTGACCACCTCCATTGGATAGACATAGCCCCTAGTTGAGGCAGGGGACCATCCACCTATCTTCAAAGATTTTAATTGTTCTTGTCTAAAGGAAATATAGGAACAAAATTGGAGCAGAGACTGAAACATCACCCAGTGACTAGCTCAACTTGGGATCCATCCCATGTGCACACATCAAGTTCTGAGGCCATATTGTGCATGCAGATAAGAAGAGCCTGGCATGGCTGTCCTCTGAGGGACTCTACTCAGTGGGCAACTGACTGAGCCAAATGCAGGTTCTTATAAACAACCATTGGGTTGGGGTCAGGGACCAGCATGAAAGAGTTAGAGGAAGGATTGAAGAAGCTGAACGGGATTACAACCCACAGGAAGAACAACAGTGTCAACTAAATGGGACCCCTCAGAGCTCTCAGATACCAAGTCAGAAACCAAGGAGCATGCATGGACAGGTTCACGGCCCCAAACACATGTGTAGCAGAGGACTGCCTTGTATGGTCTCAGTGGGAGAGGATGCACTTAATGCTGTGGAAACTTGATGCCCCAGGGAGGAGGGATGCTGGTGGGGGTGAGGTGAGAGTGGGTGGCCGGGGGATGGAACACCCTCTCAGAGGTGGGGTGAGGGGTGTCTGGGAAGGGGGGCAACTTTTGGAATGTAAATAAATAAAGTAACAATAATAAGAAGAAATAATGTCAAGGACTGGTTCTTGCTTATGGGGTT
This sequence comes from Apodemus agrarius, assembly GCA_964023405.1. Taxonomy (NCBI): domain Eukaryota; kingdom Metazoa; phylum Chordata; class Mammalia; order Rodentia; family Muridae; genus Apodemus; species Apodemus agrarius. Next base: position 10,795,961 of record OZ030009.1, on the reverse strand, counting down.
GGTTTCATGTTGGGCTGGTTATTGGTTGGCCATTCATTCAGTCTCTGCGCCATCTTTGCCCCTGCATATTTTCTAAACAGGAAAAATGTTGGGTCAAACGTTTTGTTGGTGGGTTGGCGTCCTTATCCCTCTACTGGGGTTCCTGTCCCACTGTTAGACATCTCAGCTAATAGGGTCACCTGCCAGGGGAGGTCTCTTCAGGTTCCACGTCCCCACTTTTAGACATCTGGGCTGAGGTCGCCTGCACTGACTTCTGGTAACCTCCCCCGACAAGGTCTCTGGAACTTCTTAGAGATTTTCCCCATCCCCCCACCCCCAACCCTCCAGCTCCCCATTCATTCTCCTGGATCTCTGCACCTCTCCCCTGTCTCCCTCACATCTGATCCTGCTGCCCCATTCCCCCCTCCTTTCTCCCACCTGGTTCCCTGAATATGCTTCCTATGACTATTTTGTTTCCCCTTCTAAGACTGATTCAAGAATTATCCCTTAGGCCTTTCTTCTTGTTTAACTTTTTTGAATCTGTGGGATATCATGGGTATTCTGTACTTTATGGCTAATATCCACTTATCAGTGAGTACATACAATGCATGTCCTTTGGGGACTGGGTTACCTCACTCTGGATGATATTCTCAAGTTTCATCCATTCACCTGGAAATTTCGTGATCCTTGTTTTCAATAGCTGAATAGTTTTCCGTTGTGTGAACGAACCACATTTTCTTTATCCATTCTTCAGTTGACGGACATCTAGGTTGTCTCAGTTTCTGGCTGCTGCAAATAAAGCTGGATGAACATACTAGAAGGAAGGAGGGAGAGAGGAGGGGAGGGGAATGGGGCAGCAGGATAAGATGTGAGGGAGACATGGGAGAGGCCCAAGGTCCAGAAGGAATGGAGATCTGGAGCTGTTGGGGGTGGACATGTCCTTGTGGTATGGTGGACCATCTTTTGGGTATATGCCCAGGATTGGCATAACTGGGTCAATTCCCAGTTTTCTGAGAAACCACCAAACTGATTTCCAAAGAAGTTGTATAAGTTTGGACTCCCACCAGCAATGGAGGAATGTTCTCCTCGCTCTATAACCTTGCCAGCATGTTCTATCTCTTGAGTTTTTGATCTGAGCCATTTTGACTGGTTTTGTTTTGATTTGCATTTCTCTGATGACTAAGGAGTTTGAACATTTCTTTCTTTCTTTCTTTCTTTTTTTCTAAGACAGAGTTTCTCTGTATAGCACTGGCTGTCCTGGAACTCACTCTGTAGACCAGGCTGGCCTCGAACTCAGAAATCCGCCTGCATCTGCCTCCCAAGTGCTGGGATTACAGGCGTGGGCCACCACCGCCCGGCTGAGTTTGAACATTTCTATAAGTGCTTCTCATTCATTTGAGATTCCTCTTTTGAGAATTCTCTCCTTAGCTCTATGCCCCATTTTTTAAATCGGGTCATTTGGGTTGTTGATGTCCAACTTCTTGAGTTCTTTATAAATTTTGGATATTACCCCTTTGGTGGATGTAGGGTTGTTGAAGAGTCTTTCCCAACCTGTAGGCTGCCCCTTTGTCCTATTGACAGTGCCCTTTGCTTTACAGAAGCTTTTCAGTTTCTTGAGGTCCCATTTATTTTATTTTATTTTATTTATTTATTTTTGGTTTTTCGAGACAGGGTATCTCTGTATAGGCTTGGCTGTCCTGGAACTCACTCTGTAGACCAGGCTGGCCTAGAACCCAGAAATCTACCTGCCTCTGCCTCTCAAGTGCTGGGATTAAAGGCATGAGCCACCGCTGCTTGGCCTGAGGTTCCATTTATCAAGTGTTGATCTTCGAGCCTGAGCCATTTGTGTTCTGTTCAGGAATTGCCTCCTGTACAGATGCATGCCAACGCTATTTCCAACTGGTGGGAGCATGTTCTTTTGGAGGCTCCAGAAACCACGCTCATATCATCGGGCTTTGCGACAAGTGCCTTTACCTGATGAACTTCGAGAGTGTTCCTCAGACATGTGCAGTCTGAGTAGGTCAGTGATGGATATGGTGCAGCAAGTTCCTTAAAGTTGGAAGGCTTAGACAGGAGTACTGCTTCCTTGTTTAAGGCCAGCTTGAACTACACAATATACTCCAGGTTGACCTGGCTTCAGCGTGAGACTCTGTCTCAAAAGTACAAATAAGAAGAAAGCAGGCATGGTACCACACCACCTTGTATCCCAGCTCTCTGGAGGCAGGGACAAGCACATCTCTGAGGTGGAGGCCCATCTGGTCACCAGAAGGAGTTCCAGAGCAGCCAGGGCCACATAGAGAAATCCTGTCTCTAAAAACAACAAGAAGAGACATGAAAACAGGAGGATCAAAAAATAGAGATTGGGGGCTGGAGAGATGGCTCAGTGGTTAAGAAAACTTGTTTCTATGGCAGAGGACCTGGGTTGCTTCTGAGTGTGTACATAGTAGCTTACAAGCACCTATATTTCAAGCTCTAGGGGACTGATGTCCTCTTTGACTTCTATGAGCACCAGGCACACATGTGGTACATATACTTGCAGGCAGGCAAAAGACTCATACACATAAATTAGAGTAAGTAAAAAACAAAAAACAAAAAACAAAAAAACCCCAAAAAACAAAATGCTTTAATTTAAAAAACTGATGCTGGCCTACACAAGATCTTGTCTCAAAAGAACACAAATAGTAAGTGCATAAATTAATAAAGTAAGTAAGTAAGTTGGCTAGGTTTACCACACTCTCAGTACGGTTGAATAACTTTTCTTATTTTCACTTTGTTTGTTTATCTGGATGATGGGACAGCTTGCATGTGGAGATCAGAAAAACAACTTGTAGACGTCAGTTCTCCCATTCTATTTTGTGTGTTCAGGGAAATCAAACTCAGATAATCAGACTTGGTGGCAATGACCCTTGCCCATGGAGCTGTGCAGATAGCCCTAAGACAAAGTTTTCAAATGTCGCCTGAAATCTTTTACTTTGAGACACGGTTTTCTCTTCCTTTGTCGCCCTGTGAGTACCACTGTGCCTCGATCAAATGCTATCAAGAACCTGACTCAAATAAAAACCTTCTCAGTCCACCCCTTCCCAGTAGTACCACTTTACCACAGGCTCACTTCTACTAGGTCAGAAATGGGGACAAAGACTAAGTCTGCCTTTTGCGATGCTTTTATTAGTGAATTGTCACCTGTATTTAATCTCACTCAGAAGTTAGCTCTAGAAATGGAATTGTCCACCATCACCACAGCCATTTCAGACTCTAGCATGTTTGTCTGAAAGTGTCACCAAGAACCCTTGTTTGGGGGATGGGCTGGTCTCCTTAACACTGGAAGGGAAGAGAACAGAAATACTCCCCAAGAGAGAAACCATGAACCCTTGAGAAGAGTTAGAGGGGCAGCCATTGGTTGCTATAGTTACCATCCAGTGATGGGAAAGAGCCGGCAGAGGGAGAGAGAAGCTGGAAGGTCAGCCCTGTGGAGGCTTCGCTGTGCACAAAAAGCTCCAACAGAAATTCCAGCCTATTGTTTCACCTTGTCCAGTTGTGAGACCCCAATTGATTATGTCATATCTCTTGCTATTTATTCTGTTTCTCATAAGCCTCACCCAGGGGCCTCCTCACTCTGCCCAGGACTCTCTTTACTGGGAATTCCCGCTGGCTGCTTCAGAGGGGCTTCCCCAGTAAATATATGCAGGTTGTTTCAAGAGTCTGATTTAGTGATGTTTTGCCATCAATCTATTATCAATTGCTGTATGTTCTCTTTGGATTTTTTTTTTCTTTCTTTGAGACCGTCTTTTCATGACACTCGATATGGAGACCAGGCTGGCTTTAATTTCTCAGAGATCCTCCTGCCTCCTGAGCGTTGGGATTAAAGATGTGTGCTACTTTACCTGGGATTGTTACTTTTTAATAATTTTTCCCACACAATTCAAATTCACTCATTTGAAACTGAAAGCGAGTCCTGTGTAGATCATACTTCAGACAGTAGATGTAACTGGGTGGCCAAGAGCCCTAGGAAGAATGATAGAAGGATATGAGATCTGCTACTGGGGCTCCAACCAGGGGTATGTTGAGTAGATCAGAAAGGGTCAACACCGCTAAAAACAAATCCCTGAGAGAGGTAGACATGTGGCTGGCCCTCGGAGCCACCATCCCTGCTGTCACCACACCAGGCACGAGGTATTTGGCAAGGAAAGACCCTGCCCACCCATGAGTGCCTCTCTCAGAAAATCCTTTGGAGGTTCCCCCCGTCAGTACCAATAAGCAGCCAGGTAGGGCCAGTGCCAACCAGGGCTCCTTTCCTTTCAAATGTGGCTTAAAGATCTGCTCTAGGCTGAGGCTGCCAGCCACGAAATCCTCAAGATATGGTGTAAACTCTGACTCAGGCTTCAGCTGGATCTGAGGCTTGCAATGTCTAGTAAGAGGAACAACTGAGAAAAACCCATTTGTCACCTTAAACTCCCAATAACTCATTGTGTTGTAGAGTAGTATTTCAGGGCCCCCAAGGAATTGAGATGGAGGCTCTACTCCCTTATCCTCCACCCGATGACCCACATCCTGAGATAACAACAGCATCCCATGGGCCACCTTTGCAGCCTCTTTGCAGTTATCTGTGGCTCTCGATCTGATGGATGCCTCCTGCAAACCGCGGTCAGAGAGTAAGGACTTGAGCACAGGCTCCATGACATAAAGAGGAGCCAGGGACTCCAGGGTCCATTTGGCTATGGCTGCAGCATTCTGGGATGCTGTGTGAACAACTGCACATCTAACACTCGGCACCCCGGATTCTAAATGCCAGAGGCAGACACTAGGGATGTAGCCACTAGGGTAGAGTGCCTACTGAGCACGAAGTCCTGGGGATTCCCTCAAGACAGTTCTCACAGCTTTGGGGAGGAAGACAGAAGGGTGGGAAGTTTAAGATTCTCTTCATCTACAAAGGGGCTTCAAGGCTAGACCAGGACACATGAGATCCCACTGTCAAAGCAAAACTCAAATGCCTGCTACGGCATCTCTGCCCTTAACATGGAGACAATCTGTCCAAGGAGCCACGTTCAAAAGAATTTTAAAAAAAGATGGTGGAGTGTGCTGGAGCAGAGGGGCACAGAGGTATGAGGTGGTCAGGACACGAGGGGTGTGAATGAGAGATAGGGCATGTCCTAGTGTGGGTGAAGTCCAGGGGTTCATGGCTTTCTTATATTTTGTGACCAGAAAGACCGCCTTGAGAAAGTGGCTTCTTGAATTGGGAGAAAGAGTTTGGCAATCAGAGAAGGTGCAAAAGCCCTGAGGTAGGAGGGAGCTACTACTGAGGCTAGCAGGGTGATGGATATGAGAGGAGAGAGGACTGAGAAGGGGTAGAAGGTGGGTGGGATCCTACATCTCCTGAGAGACCACTGTAGACTGTGTATCTCTCCAGGAGGTCGCTTGAGGTCATGGGTATGTTGAAAGTAGATGTGGCAGAAGGGCAGATAGAAGTTTTTGACTACATCAGCGAAAAGAAAATGGTCTCTTCCACCAGGCAGGGCCAGTGAGAGAAGGAGCCATGGTCTGGGCCAAGGTTGGGGTAGAACTGAGATAGTTGGCTGGTGATCAGATGTGAAAAGAAGGAAGACAATGTGCATGGGCTGGGCTTCTGAAGAGTCAGGGAGGGTGGCTGTCCTGAAAGACAGCAGATAACTATGAGGTCAGCCCATTCTAACTGTAGGGACTGTGACCAGGGAGGGCTTCTCTGAAGAGGATGAGTCCTGCAATCTAAATAAAGGAAGAAGCAGAGGGGATGCTGGAAGAACCTTAAGGGAGGCTTTAGGGGGACTTTCAGCAGCCCTAGGGGGGACCCCAGTGTGGAAGACAAGGGGAATGAGCCCTGAAGGAGGCCGTAAGTGGGCAAAGCCAGGTCAGGCTGCTGACTCAGCTCTGAGAAGAAGGGCTTTGCCTGGGAGCAACCCAATCAGATTGAGAAATGTTGGGTGAGAAATAGCACCAGGTGAGTCATCTCACGCTTTCTGTTGCAGGCCTGCCTTGAAGCTCACTGGGCATTCGTGCTACCTAGGAGAGGGGCCCTCATCTCCAAATGACCAGATCAGACCCCAGGGCCCCTGTGTGGGGAGTGGCCCGTTGCACAGACTCAGGCGGTGGGCCATTGTTTCCTTGCCTCGGCTGTTCCCTGTGTTCTTCTCCGGGACTCTGATGGAAACAAACAGCACACGAAGGCTCAACTTGTGTCAGAAAATCATTGTGTCATTGGAGGTATTCAGGCGTGTAAAAGAGAAAAAACACGGGGGCAGCTTTTGTGGTCCGGGCTGTGGGAGATGCTCACTGTAATGTTTGTCTAGAGTGCAGGAATCCCGGAGTTTGGTCACTTGCATTGCAGAAAACCACGTGTGGTAGCCTAAGCCTAGAAACCTAGCATGTAGGGAAGTGAGGTAGGAGGATCAGAAGTTCAAGATTAACCTCAGTGAGACAGTGAGTCTGAAGTCAGCCAGGGCTGCTTGAGAAATCCTATCAAAAATGGGAGTAGGCAGGCATGGTGGTAATCCCAGCTCTGGGGAGGTAGAAGAAGGCAGATCTCTATCAGTTCAAGGCCAATCTGGTTTACATAGAGAGTTCCAGACCAGCCAAGGCTACACAGTGAGACCCCATCTCTAAACTAACTAACTAACTAACTAACTAACTAACTAAGCAACCAACCAAGCAACTAACCAAGCAACCAACTAACCAACTAACTAACTAACTAACTAACTAACTAACTAACTAACTAACTAAGCAACCAAGCAACCAAGCAACCAAGCAACCAAGCAACCAACTAACTAACTAACTAACTAACTAACTAACTAACTAACTAACTAACTAACTAACTAACTAACTAAGCAAGCCAGTTATATTGCATAGCTGCAGTCTCATATCTGGGGCAAAAAGTGGGAGGTTGTCCTGGAACTTCCTTTGGAGACCAAGCTGGCCTTGAATTTAGAGCAACCTGCTGGCTTTGATTCCGTTCTGAATTATAGGTACGCATCACTATGCCTAGCTTAATCTCCCCAGTGCCCCATTTCCTCTCTTAGCTCTTTAAGCCTGTAGGATGCTATGCGATCCTGGGGACCCAGAACACCCAAGATAGGGGTCCCCAATCTCACATGGGGAGACTGGAAAGCATAGCCATTCTCTGTTCTGAGAAAACACTCCAGAGTCTCATCTACCCCTTGGGGGGGATGCCTTCCGGTGCCAGGCTGATGACAATGTATTTCTATGTTTCAGGACTTTCCCCTGAACAATGATACATGTTACCTTAGTGAGTAGTTGGTATGTGCATGCCGGCCGTCACAATGAAGGCTGACCATCCCTAATCTGAAAATTCAAAGTCCTAAACATTCCCAAATTTATAATTCAAGTGCCAGAGTAATGTCATCGGTGGAAAATTCTGTCCCTGATCTTATGTGACCTCAGTCTTTATTGTCGGCTTGACTGAATTTAGAGTCGCCTGGGAAACATGCCGCTAGACATGTCTGTAAAGACATTTCTTTCAAGCTCCAGCAGAGGAGGGAACATACACCCTACACGTGGGCAGCGCCATCCAGTGGGCTGGGGACCTGGACTAAATAAAAAGTAGAAAGTGAGGCGAGTGCTAACTCCTGTCTCTCTCAGGGTCCGGACTGCAGATCCGATGTAACCAGCCACCTCAGGCTCCTTTAACCACATCTTTCTTGTCAGGTGGGGCTGTGTCCCTATGGAACCACGAGCCTGAGCAAAGCCTTCCTTAAGCTGCTGTTGTCAGGCCTGTCTTCCGTCCTCCCTCCCTTCCTCCGTCCCTTCCTTCTTTCCTTCCTTCTCCCTCACCCTCCTCTCCTTTCCCCCTCTCCTCCTCCCCTCCTCTCCCACTTCCCCTCCTCCTCCCCTTCTTGTCCCCCTCCCCTCCTCTCCCCCTCCCTTCCCCCTCCCTGTCCCCCTCTCCTCCTCTCCCCCTCCCTCCCCCTGTCTCCCTCACCTCCTCTCCCCTCCCTCCCCCTCCCTGTCCCCCTCCCCTCCTCTCCCTCTCCCTTCCCCCTCCTTCTCTCCCTCCCTCCTTTCCCTCTCCTCCTCTTCTCCTCTCCCACTTCCCCTTTCCCTTTTCTTCCCCCTCCCCTCTCCTCTCTTTCTGTCTTTCTTTGTCTTCCTTCCTTCCTCCCTCCCTCCCTCCCTCCCTCCCTCCCTTCCTTCCTTCCTTCCTTCCTTCCTTCCTTTCCTTCCTCTTTCTTTCTTTCTTTCTTTCTTTCTTTCTTTCTTTCTTTCATTCTTTTGTCCTTTCTTTGTTTCTTTCTCTCTCTCTGCCTGTCTCTCTCTTTCTTTTTCTTTCTTTGTTTCTCTCTGTGTGTCTCTCTCTCTTTCTTTGTTTGTTTCTCTGTCTCTCTCTTTCTCTTTCTTTCTTTCTTTCTTTCTTTCTTTCTTTCTTTCTTTGTTTCTCTGTGTCTCTCTTTCTTTCTCTGTCTCTTCCTTCCTTCCTTCCTTCCTTCCTTCCTTCCTTCCTTCCTTCCTTCCTTCCTCTCTCTTTCTTTCTTTTGTCCTTTCTTTGTTTCTTTCTCTCTGCCTGTCTCTCTCTTTTTCTTTCTTTGTTTCTCTCTGTCTCTCTCTCTCTTTCTTTGTTTGTTTCTGTGTTTCTCTCTTTCTTTCTCTCTGTCCCTTCCTTCCTTCCTTCCTTCCTTCCTTCCTTTCTTTCTTTCTTTCTTTCTTTCTTTCTTTCTTTCTTGGGGTATGAGTTTATGGGAACCGCTGTGAAGGTCAGAGGATAACTTGTAGGACTGGTCTCTCCCCTCCCACTGACAGGACTCAGCCCATGAGACTTGTGCAGGAAGCACTTTTACCCGAAGAGGTATCTTACTAGTTCTTGTGTCAGGCATCCCTCCCCCACGGATGCGTGTGTATAAAAACACACATTAATCATGTGTTTGAATTTGTGCCTCATGCCTAAGGTGTCTCGTTATGTATGGAAATATTTTAAAATCCTGAAATCTAAACTAGACCTAGCTTCGAGCATTTCAGACCGAGAGAGTGGGCCTGCACTACTTTCCATTGGTCTGCCTGGGCTATGAAGAGACCCCAGACACTGGGATGCTCACCCAACAGAAATCTAATGGTTCCTCATTCTGGAGGTTGGAGCCCAAGGTCAGGCATTGGTGGTTTGGCTTTTCTAAAGGTCTAGCTCCTTAGACAGCTACACGCTCACATGTTCCCACACCGCCTCTTTGTGCTTGTGCCTTGCTGAAGTCCCCTGTTCGAAAAGACAGCCATCTTACTGGAGTAGGGCCTCACCTTAACCTGCTTGCCTTCCTAAAGGCTTTCCCTCCAGAGACAGCCATGTACTGGGGAATCTAGTGCTTGGGCACACATGTTTGGGGTGTGTGAGCTCAGTTCAGGCCATGCTCACGTCTGTAGGTTTAGCTAGACTCATAGGGCACACACATGACATACAACTGGCTGTAGGTTTAGCTAGACTCATAGGGCACACACATGACATACACCTATATGGATATAGATACATAAATAAAAATAAAATAAAAGATTTTTAAAAAGGTATCAAGCTGGGAGGTGGTGGCTCACACCTCTAGTCCCAGAACTTGGGAGGCAGAGGCATGTGGATCTTTATGAGTTCCAGGTTAGCTGGTCTACAGAGTGAGTTCCAGGACAGCCAGGGCTCTGTCACACAGAAAAATCTGTCTTAATTCCCTCCCCCACCCCTCCACCCCGCCACGAATATTGACTTGAAGAAGCATGCTGTATAAGTTTTAGTCTCAGCATTCACAAAATTCATGAGGACTTCTGTGAGTTTGAGGCTAGCCAGAGTTACACAGTGAGAACCTGTCTCAAAAGGAAAGAAAAAAAGTATTGAGTATAGTGGTGACTTGTTCAAAGTCAGATCAGAAAAAGAAAACCTAGGGGGTATAGTCCAGGAGTAGAATGTTTGACTAGCAAGCATGAGGCCCTGAGTTCAATTCCCAGCACTGGAAGGAGAGAAAAAGAGAAACAGAGAAGAAGATTGTAGGGGAGAAAACTGAACAGCTGGGTGTAGTCACATAGGCCTGCAATCCCAGCATGCTTCAGGCAAAGGTGGGGCCTTAAGGTCCAAGATCAACCTCAGCTACACATTCAATCTGTGCCAGCCTGAGTTTCATAAAGTCCTGTCTTAAAAGAAGAAAAAGAACAAAGAGCGGTTCATTCCCCCGTACTTTATGATCCACGGTTTTCTGTGCTATCCTCAGCCTCACACAAGCAAGAGAGAAGGAAGGAAGGAAGGAAGGGTGTGGCCATGGTGGGCTAGAGTCCCAAAGGTCCCTGAGCAGGTGGCATCCGTCTCACCCCAGAGCTGTTCAGATGATTGTTCTGCCAGCAATGGCCCCATGATCCCACACAGCTGCAGGAAGGGTGTGTAAGTGCAGGCATGACCGCCCCCCCCCCAAATCTGACAGCAGGGAATAAATGGGGCGTATAGGTGACGGTAACCCTGGGGAAACTCTGCCATCAGCTGGTGACCACAGACAGTCTGCACAGCCTGCCCAGCTAGCTCATATCATAATTCTCTGAACCAGTATTTCTCGGATGGCCCTCGGCAGCACAAGATGAGGAAATTTGAATGACATACTTAAGCGCCTGGGTCTGTCCCTGCACCCCTCCCCCCATGACACCACTTCTGGTCTTCCTGTCTCCTTCCTCTCACTACCTTCCAGCTCTCAAACTGCTGCGCTGGCCAGCAGGGAAGTTCTGAGCCTTTTCCAGCACTGGTAAACTGACCAGAAAAAGCAGGTGGTGGTGTAGAGGCTAGGGTTTTGAGTGCCATCCAGGGCTCTGTCAAAACCACACGAGAGAGATCGAAAACAGCCCTTCAAAGTCAGAATGAAAAAGTGAGACCAAGAGAAACTGAGTTTAAGGCTTCGGCTACGGAGAAGCGCGATGGTGGCTTCTGTGAAAGACACGCAGCCCCCAGGCTGTTAAATGACTCAGGTCTGAGGCCGCGGTGATCTGCAGCATGTGTGTGCGTGCATGCTTATGTACGTGTGCTGGGGCATGTGTGGATACGAGAACACGAGGAAGGGTGCATGTAAATGTGAAAAAAAAAAACAAAACAAAACCACAGCTCTTGTCTTAATGGGAATTACAGAGTTTATTCTAGAGCCTCTTTGAGTGACCGTGGCCTGAGAACACACATTTAGATTGCCCCAAATTCCATGTTCCAATGTGGAACCAGCCTCAGGAAGGTTGTTTTTTTTTGGTTTTTTTGTTTGTTTGTTTGTTTGTTTTAAAGCTTTAAACAATGAAGCAAGTCATAGTTCAAGGAAACTTTAAAATACATCAGAAAGGCAGGTCCAGTGAGATGGGGGAAACTGTTCAATATGCCCAGCATACTACTTGAGCGTCTGGGCTGATGGGAGCTAGTTGTCTCTTAATAGATTCTAAAAGGCTTTTTATCTATTAGTGACAAGATGCCACGTGGGGGCAGGTCATAAGGAATGGCTGTTCTGGAGGGCTACCCCAAGGTAAAGGAAAGACTGTTCCAGAGGGCTGGCCCAAGGTAAAGTCACTGTAGTCTTTGGACATGCGATATTCTAACCTCTCCACAGAACTGCAGTCCTAATCAGTCCCTGAGTCTCTGCAGACACAGCTGCTTTCCAGGAGTTCTCACTCACAGAAGGGAATGTGAGAAGCTGAGATTGTAGGTACATGCCACCACTTGTAGCACCTGGCACTCAAGTGGGACATTCATGGTTGGAGGTGAGCATTCCTAACACAGGACCATCTTGTCTCGAAACATTTGCAATGGAACCACACAGGGTCATACTCTTGGGTCCCAGGTGGCCACTCCTAAATCTCCTTCATGGGCTCAAAATATGGTGAACTTTTCTTATGTCAGTGACCATGTAGCCTCTGAGAGTCAGAGGCTGGGGAAAGTCCAGATCTGGAGGCCTCACTCTCAGGAGTCCCAGCCCAGCAGGGCAGGAAGACCTGGAGAACCCACCCAGTCTGGGTCAGGAGATGGTGGAGAAAAGACCAATGTGGTGACCCAAAGGCTGACAGGAGTCCACATGGCCAGGCAGGGACCTTAAACTCCTGTGTCTCACCAATAATATCACTTCATCCTCCAAAGAGTCCATGCAGGCAGTTCTGGGCCCCACTGGACAGGCAGGAAAACAGGCTCAGGAGGCTCAGAGTGTCTGGACTGACTTTCCCAAGGGTGGGAGTGGCTGCTGAGTCCCTGGTTCAGCATCTGCCCACAGCTGTCCCTGACTCCCATGGGAGCAGGGAGGAGCCCTGTGCCCTGCTGCCTCTCACTCTGTGGACAGAAACCTGCCAGGAGGTGGAAGAGTTAGCAAGTGCTGCCGATGTGTTCATAAAAGGATAAAGAGAAAAGGGGAGATATGCTCTATGTGGGTGTGGCGAGGTATGGGGGCCCATGCCGAGGCATCCTAACCCTGACACGATGGTATAGTATAGAATAGAGTTTGTTTAGGGCCTGAGGAGGGGAGTGAAGGGGTAGTGGAGGCAGAGAAAGGCAGAGAGAGAGAGAGAATAGAGAAGTAGAGGCAGGCCAAGGGAAGGGAATGAGGAAGCGGAGAGCAAGAGCAAGAGAGAAGCAAGAGACCAAGAGAGTGAGGAGGGGGCGAGCAGCCCCTTTTATCGTGGGTCAGGCCTACCTGGCTGTTGCCAGGTAACAGTGGGGAGGAACAGACCTGGCTGTTGCCAGGTAACTGTGGGGGTGGAGTTCAGACAGAATGCTCACAGTTGCTGATAACACTGATGGGACAGACACATGGATAGGTGGAAAGGAAATGACTTATCAAAGGAGAGAAACAAATGAGCTCATGATCATGCTAGGGTCCTGATTCTGAGGACAAGGATGAGAGAGAGGGGAACTTTGGGTCTTTATTTATAGGTTATTTGCACATTATGTGAACATACATACATACATACATACATACATGCCTTGTTTCCTGACACTTAGTGAACAGCAGGAAGTCTTCCAAACATGCAGGCTCATAGCCTTTCATATGTTAATCTTAGGACACTCCTCTCCTCTCCTATTCTCTTCTCTTCTTCCCCAGGAAGGATACCACAGGCGCATCAGATCTTCCACCCGGAAAACACTTCAGGCCTTCCTTTATCTCCCTCCCCAGGCTGAGACTTCATCATTTGTCCCCACTTCTACCCAGCAGAACTAAACATCCCCAACCTGATGCAGGTGCCTGTCCCAACAACAGGGGCTGGGCAAAGCCAAGCAGGTTGTGTGGTCTCGGGGGCTGCTGGGTCAGGGAAGAGGAGCCTGTTACCATTAGAAGCAGAGGAGAGAGGACCTGAAATACTCTGTGGTCAGAAAGGACTCAGATTGGAGCTGTGATGGGAATGTTTATCTGAGTGCTAGTCTAAAGATCTCAGGTTCAGTTCTTGGCTGGCTCACCAAAAGTTTTATAGGAGTAATTGGGGTCAAAGTGCAGGCCCTGGCAACCCTGATAAGCCAGATACAGCCTCCTTTCTTCAACATTCAATTTTAAAACACAGTGAAAAGCAGGGGGAAAAAGGAAATTTATTTCATGTAGCCACATTGGGAAGAATAAAAAAGTCCAGCGAGCCCCCCTTCAGTCCCCACCCTCCCACTCTCACACCCCCACTCTCCCAGTTCATCGTCTGGGTAGAAGATAAGAAGATAAGAGGTATGTGTGGCTGAGCAGTCCTGGTCAAGGTGTGGTCCTGCCCATTACTGGCCCATCAATTTTTTTTTTTTTTAAGACAGGTTTTTCTCTTTGTAACCCTGGTGGTCTTGGAATTAGTTCTCCAGACCAGACTGGCCTCAAAGTCAGTGATCTGCCTGCCTCTGCTTCCTAGTACTGCAATTAAAGGTGTGCCCTGTCACACTCTGCTAAAAAAGTGGCCCATCTTTTCAAATCCAGTCTCTCCTGCCAGGTGGTCAGAACTTCGTGATACTGATTTCTGCTCCCACTTTGAGATTCCTGGGTCAGTTCCAGGTGGTTGGCTCACGGCTGCAAAGTTTTCCTAGATAAGGGAAGCCTGGTTCCTGCCAGGCTGGCTCCCTTCCACTACAGAGACTCTATTCCTGCGGACCCAACCCCAGGCTGCCCTCACTGGCCACATTAGTCTGGATTTCCCCTTTCGCTCTCCTGTACACCACAGCCATCCTAGGTGGCCATCTTTAGCCCTCAGGTGCTGGCCACAGGGAAACCCCTAGTCACCCACAGCCCTTCTTCCTCTCTATAGACAGAACTCTGAGTCCACATGAGGTAAGATGTATCCCTCATCTGTTTCCAGAGAGGCAAAGTCGAAAGGCCTGGGGAAGGAGTGACCAAGAGTGAATTCAGTGCCTTTGGGGATGGTCTTGATGCTAGAACATACTAGAGTGGAGGTCAGGAAGAGCTGAGGAGAGTCTCCGTGCCTTCCTGGGCGCAGACATCTCCTACTTAGGATGTCCAATTTACAACCTTCCACACGACTACCATGCTTTCACAGGAAGTCAATAAAATCATCCACACCTTGATCCTGCCTTGACTCTTCCATGGGCTGGTGATAGATGGCCAGATCCTTCCTTCCTTCCTTCCTTCCTTCCTTCCTTCCTTCCTTCCTTCCTTCCTTTCTTCTTCCCCTCCCTCCTTCCTCCATCCCTCCCTCCTTCCTTCCTCCCTCCCTCCTTCCCTCCCTCCCTCCTTCTTCCCTCCCTCCCTCCCTCCCTCCTTCCTTCCTTCCTTCCTTCCTTCCTTCCTTCCTTCCTTCCTTCCTTCCTTTCCTTCTTTCCTCCTTTCTTTGTGTAGCCCTGGCTGTCCTGGCATTTGCTCTGTAGACAAGGTTGGCCTCTAACTCTAACCTCTGTGACATAACATCCAGCTTCAGATCCTCTTTCTTGATGCTGGACAGATACACCAACTCAGATCCCAGCCATGAGATCATGAGGACAAACCCTCTAGATCTGCAGCAGTAAAATCAGCAGCACTCTGTGTGGCTGTGGCCATAGATAGGTGAAGTGAATTACTGATCATCAGGCAATGGCTCTGTTGTTCCCTTCAGCTCTTACAGGCATTGTCATAGCTGATGAATGCCAGCTCCAGAGGTCACATAATATACACAAGATCACAATGTTGGGAAGAGCCCTTCTGAAGCCACACTCTGCTTTCTCTGTTTGGTGCTGAAATACCCAGAACAAGCCAAGAGTCAGGTAGAGGAGGACCTTGGGTTGGACCAAAAAGTGAATTCCTAAAAGATCAAAGCATCACAGAATACTTGTTTTAGAAGAAGAAAATAATGTTGCCATTCGTGCTACATAGTGAACTCAGAAGGGACAGGAAAAACAAACAAACAAACAACAAAAAAATTAGAAGAATTCTGATGAAGTGGCACATACCTACACGGGTAACCACTGCACTGGAGAGGTAGAGGCAGGAGGATAAGTATGCCAGGGCCAATGCTGACTTCACTAAACAAACAAATAAAAAGGAAGGAAAAAGAAAGAAAAAGATGGTTAAACAAAATATGGAATAGCTACACAGTGGAATATTATTCAGTTTTCAGGAACGAAAGACATTCAGCACAGGAAGAAAATAGTGTGCTGTAGTCTTATTATCATCCAGCCTGCATGCTAAAGGCTACGCAGGAAGAACCACAAATGGCTTTTGAACTCATGGAATGCAGCCCACGTATTACCACAGCCACATGGGTGAGCCTCCATGTGGTACAGCCCCAAGAATCACCCATCTTGGCAATTTCATGCTGTGATGGAGTTCTATTCTGCTCGCTGCCTTCATATCCCTCTAAGAATTATATGGAAGCTTTAAGGGGGAGTCCAGCCCCTCACTGGGCAGTATCTCTGGCACTCACAACGACAATGCTTGCTCTCTTTCAGACATTGGTGCTGGAGCAGATTAATGATTCAGTCACCACCCTAGGAAAGAACTTAGAGACGTAGATCGTCAGCTATAACCACCTCCCTTAGAAAAGCATTTGGAAAAATAAAATTGTTAGTGAAACTAGGTTGAGGTGTTTTTACTACTGGCTCTGATGTAGAAAATCTTAAGGAGCAATTTGAAGTTCAGAAAGGCACACTCTTTATTAGTTAAGCTAGGGACCTTTATGGTCAGGGGACAAGAACAATGGCACATTGTGACTCTCACTGAGGCTGGACTGGTGATGATTGATTTCTTATACCTATTTTTGCCCTCGGCTTCCTGGTATGATTTATTAAGAATTTCTGATGAGCAGATATGCATTTTGAGGATTTAAGGTAGATATGATTGATTTTTTATATAACAGTTTAGATTTGTGATTCTTTTAAGATTCTTACAGGGTTACTTTTAAAGATAAATAATAAAATAATTACTTCTTTCTTTGTAACCACTGCCTGCCAGTAAGAGAAACTGGCTGAGAAAATTACCTTGCTTGCTTACAATTTGTTAATCTGTAACAGGTTTCTAAGTTACGAATGTACGTGGGTTTTTTGGGGAATAATTTATTTTCTTTACCTGTGCTACGTAATGTTACTTCTTCCAATGTGCTATTGGAGAGCACACTGTTTTTCATAATCGTTCACTAGAAGAAAACTAAAATGTAATTACATTGTAATTTTATAGTACTTGAAAGAGTTTTCTAAAGTATAGAAGAAAAAATAAACTATGAGGGTTGGAGCATCCGTCAACTAGGTGTACGTGTAGGGTTTGTGTGAGGGGAGGGCTGGAACATCATTCTTTCTGTCCATCAACTATGTAAATGTATGTCTATATGTAAGGTTTGTGTGAGTGGAGGTTTGGAGCATTGTTCCTTCCATCAATCAGCCTTGTATATATATGTATAAATGTAAGGCTTGTCTGGGTGTGTTGGAGCTTGCTACCAGTTGTGTGTATTTATGTCTGTACATGTATGTATGAAATGTTTGGAGCCTGCTTGCTGGAGCTTTGGTCTAATCATTCTACGTGAATGTGTAGATGTATGTCTGTAGGTATGTATGCATGCATGTATGTATATGTGTATATATGTATGTATACATGTATGTTTGTGTGTGTGTATGTATACATGTATGTTTGTGTGTGTATAAAGTCACTGGACTCTGCCTTTTGTTTTATCCACTCTGTGTGCGTGTGTGTGTGTGTGTGTGTGTGTGTTTGTGTGTGTGTGTGTGTGTGTGTGTGTGTGTGAATTTTCTCTTTTTCCTTCTCTTTCTTGCCAGCTAAAAGAGTTCCTAGTTTTTCTGCTGGCCACAGGGAGCCCCAGCCCCAGGAAATTAAGCTTTGTTCCCTCAGAGAAAAGTCTGCTGAGTGACTTCTCTAACTGCTGGCTGCCTTTGTAGGCATCTGGATCCACCCTGTCAGCTGCTCTAAGCACCGATCCCCATTGGCTGCCTGCCTCAGTTTACTCACCAGATGGATGCCAAAGACGGTCATTGGCAGTACTACCCATGACAGCATATTTAATAAACATGTCTTCTTCCAAAAAATAAAATTAATAAGGAATGCTGACATATTATACCATAGATGAAACTTAAAGACATTATACACAGCAAAATAAGCTAGTCAGTGAAGGACAGATGTTGCTTGATAGCAGTTACATAAAGCTCCTAGGCTAGTTAAATTCACAGATTCAAAAAGAATGATGGGTGCCAGAAACAAGAGGAGATGGGCATTGGGAGGTAAGTTTAACGGGAACAGAGTTTCCCCAGATGAAGAGAGGGAAGTTGGATAAGAATTCTTGTACTGGCAATATGGTTTGATGCCCAGGACTGACATAAAGAAGAGAACTGACTCCCTGGGGTTGTCTTCTGACCACCACTTGTGCACTCTGGTGTATGGACTCCCTTACAATAATACACAGACAGACAGGGCCTTTAAAGGACAAATTGTCCCATTAGATTATAAACAACTTATTCCCTGATGGTTTTCACCTCTCTTAAATAACCTGTCCAGAAGCATAAGCAAGAAATCATTCATTTTTTCTACTCTGAATATGAATAATGAGAAGACATATTAGTTCAAAGAATTCATTCCTTTTTATTTCATGTGTGTGAGCGTTTCACCTGTAGGTATGTATATGCACAGGTACATGGGCCTGAAGAGGGCTCTGGATTCCTCAGGACCTGGATTATGAATGACCGTGAGCCTCCATGTAGGTGTTTGGAACAGAACTCTGGTCCTCTAAGAGCAGCAAGCTCTCTTAACGACCTAGCCACCTTTCCAGCACCAAGTGAGAAAAAAAGTGTTTCTTAAGGAAACGGTACAACATTGTATACAAATAAACAAATAGAAAAAATTAAAAACAAATGGAACGAGCCTTTCCATTAGAGATTTGGGGCATTAACTTGTTACTGCAGCATCATCTGACTCACCCTGACTAACACATGCGACATGAAAGCTAGGAAAAGCAATTTTTCCAGCATCATGAGCAGAAGTCACAGGATAATACAATCCTCTAAGGTTAAAGAAAAAACAACCCCCCCCCAAAAAAAAACCTTTAAAAAACAAAAAACCCAAAAACCAAAACTGCATGCTTAGCAGAGCAAAGCAGTACATACCTTCTTCCTTTGCGCCCAGAGGCTTGGGTTTGAAGGTTGTAGTTATGACTTAGAAGCCAACCTGCTAAGATGCAGGCTAGTTTCATCTCAGAAAACTAAAACAGAACACACAAAAAGCCAATGCCCCTGAATGATTCTAGTTCCTGTTTGCTGTGTTTTTGTGTATGAATCTGGCATCAGAAAAGAAAAAAATAAAGTGTTTTTGTTTTGATTTGTCTTGTTTTGTTTTAAAGATATCCCACGAAGCCAGAAAAGACCAACAAATTTCCTGGATCTGGAGTTCCTGAAGGCTATGAATCCCATGTGGCTGCTGGGAATTGAACCTGGGACCTCTCAATGAGCAGCCAATGCCAACTGCTGAGCCATTTCTCCAGCCTGAAACGGGAACTTTAAAAACAGACAAACAAACAAAAACGTATGTGTATGTGCGTACATGTGCACCAGTGTCTACAGAAGCAAGGATATTGGGTCCCTAGCAGCCAGAGTTAAAGACATCTGTGCCCCACTCGATATAGGTGATCCAATGCCAGAGCAATGTCTTAGTTGTTTTTTTCCACTGCTACAGTAAAACACCAGGGCCAAGGCAACTTACAGAGAGAAAATTTAGGGGGGTGGGGCGCTTATGGTTCCAGAAGGTTAGAGTCCATGATGAAGGGGCCAGCGGGACAGCGGGACAGCTGCAGCTAGAAGCCGAGAGCAGAGTGGCTATATCCCGAACCCCAAAGAGAACACAGAGAAAACAAACGTAAAATAATGAGACTTTAAGCTCTCAAAGCCCCCTTCAACGACATTCTTTCTCTAAGGCCACACCTCCTTAGAGAACAAGTTTTCACATCCCAGAGCCTACAGAGAAGGTTCTCTTTCAAACCACCACAAGTAGTATATACTCTTGAGAGTCTGCACTTAGCTTCCGGGAACCTGCCCCCGCCCCCAGTTGGTTCTGATTGGTAAATAAAGATGCCAGCAGCCAATAGCTGAGGAGGACAGACAGAGGCGGGATTTTAGGATTCCTGGGCTTGGGAGCCAGAGCAGGAGGCGAAGGAAGAGACACATCAAGCCTGTAAAAGTGTGGAGGAGAGGAGACATGCCATGCCGGAGAATAACGAACAGAGGGGCATGGCTAACATATGAAGGAGCCGGGAGAGTGCAGCTCAGAGGGCTGCCCTATGGGTCCAGAGCAGCCAAGACAGAACATAGAATTTAGTAAATAGTAACTCGGAATTATTAGTGAGAGGTAGATTCTAGCAGCATGGAGGCTCGGCAGCTGCCCAGTTATTGTGCTGTATAAAGCATAATAAAATATAAATGCTGTGTGTGTGTGTGTGTGTGTGTGTGTGTGTGTGTTTCATTCGGGTGAATGATTGAGGCGGGTAGCCACCCCCCAGCCCCCTCCCCGCGTGCCGGAATATATTTATTATATATTAATACAATATTCTCTAACGCCTATCAAATCTATTTCTGATGTGGTACTTGGCTGTAAGTTTTTCAGTTTATCCTTTCTAGGGTTGTGGGTCACCCAGTTTGTAGACCTGGGCTCAGAAATGAGCGTGCCCAGGGACCTCAAGAGAATCCTGGAGAGATCAAGGAGAGAGCTCATTTTTCAATGAGTCCCCTGCTGAGACACCTGCATGTGTGTTGCTACAGGCACATACATGCCATGGCACGCATGTGAAGGTCAGAAGACCACATTGGATATGGGGCTATACTTCCACCTTGATGCAGGGGATTTCTTGTTTTTCCAAAGTATATGCCAGATTACCTTGCCCATCAGCCTTTGGGATTCCTCTATCTCCATCTCTCATCTCTCCATAGGGTTATGAACACTTGCTCTACACTTGGCTTTTACATGGGTCCTGGGGATTTGAACTCAAATCCTCAAACATACATAGCGAGGATTCTTATCCATTGAGCTATCTCCCCAGACCTGAGATACTTTAACACCTGACTTTGGTCTAGCCTGCTTTGGGGACTCAAACACCCATCTGTTTGGTAGATAGCCATCTATCTAGATCTGAGAGCTACAGACAAGGCTAGTATCTTGAGCAGGACATAGTGGAACATACCCATATTCCATACTCAGGAGGTAGAAGCAGAAGAATCAGAGGTTCAAGGACATCCTTGGCTACACTGTAAGTTCCAGAACAGCCTGGACTTTGTGAGACCATATGGTAGAGAATACACAAAATCCCAGCACTTGGGAGGCTGAGGCAGGCAGATTTCTGAGTTTGAGGCCAGCCTGGTCTACAGAGAGTTCCAGGACAGCCAGGGCTACACAGAGAAACCCTGTCTCGAAAAAGAAAAGAAAAGGAGAGAGAGAGAGAGAGAGAGAGAGAGAGAGAGAGAGAGAGAGAGAGAGAGAGAGAGAATCCACACTCCCAGTGATGGGTGAGCATCACCAGGTAGCAGTGTCTCCCTTAGGCAACGTGAGACCAAATGAGGCCAGGATACCTGTACCTCAAGAGGACCAGCCGAAAATAGAGGCTTGCGTGGACACAGGAAGTGAAGGGCCCTGAGCTTTATTAGCACACTTCTCGCAGCACTCTGTCCCCTCTGTTCTGCCATTCCCACTTTCAACACCTCAAGAGACTGCATCAGCCACCTCCATCTTGGGCACTTCCAGCTCTCAGAGGCCTCTCCTCAGGGGAGGCTGATGGCACTGGTAAAACACTGCCACCTTCTGGGCAGTCAGTCCACGGGGCTTCCAGTGGGAGGGTCAGAGCCGGACGAGCTGAGGCTATGACCAGATCAGTGGTGGGCCCTGTGCTGGCAAGGCCTGGAAGGAGAACAGTGGGGTCTTGGGGAGCTTCTAGGGGCCAGATGAATAGGAAAATATTATGGGTTCTCTCGATGATAGGTAGGATGCAGTAACTGCACCTTGGAGGGAGGGCCTCCTTCCTGGCTAGACTGGAGCCAGTGTCATGGAGTGTCAAAGTTGCAGGGAGGCCTTGTTAGAGCTCCGGCTCTCCATCTTGATAGGATCTGTCCCACCTGGACACTTTCCCACCCCAGGCTGGGACACACCTTAGACCCTACCAGGTGGGATGAGCTTGTGGCTGACAGGTGCTGTCACTGCTCTGCTCCACAGGACACAGAGGACCAGAGGTCCAGACTCTAGGGCACAGAACTTTCCTCAGACTTTAGAGGGAGGATGTTGTCAAGGTCCAGCCTTGTCTATGGGCAGGGCCTGAAACAGATGGATGCCCAGAGTGCAAGGGAATAATCACACGAGCGTTTCGTGTTTCAGTCTCATTTCACGAGAGACAGGACAGAGGAAGAACATCCAGCATGGCCTGACCTACTCCAATAACCCGTGTCTCTCACAGATTTTATGTATACAGTCATTTCCTAGGAGGCTTTACTCATTGATTAAAATGGATTTCTGAAATACATTTACATCTTATGTTTTCCTTGATTACGTAAGAATATTGAAAGAGGAACAAGACAAGCAAACAGCAACTTTACGAGAACTAAAAACATTATGAAAAAATCAAATTGTTTTGTTTTTTTGTTTTTTTGGATTTGGTTTTTTTCAAGACAGGGTTTCTCTGTATAGCCCTGGCTGTCCTAGAACTCTCTCTGTAGACCAGGCTGGCCTCGAACTCAGAAATCTGCCTGCCTCTGCCTCCCAGAGTGCTGGGATTACAGGTGTGCACCACCACCCGGCCTCAAATTTCTTTTAACTCAGTATTTTTTCCCCTTAAGATCGGTGTTCTAAAGCCTTGTGGTTTACCTAAAGTCTAGGCAGGATTACTCTATTTGAGTTTTATTGTTTCAGTTTGGCACAGAATTAATGTAGCAAAAGTTATTTCCTACTATCTGGTGTATCAAGCTTGGCTTTCTACAAAAGTTCCGCTTCTCTGTTTAATTTTTCCTTTCCTTCCTCTATATTTGGCATAAGACCACCATCTTTTTTTTATTTTAAAATACTGTGCAGCCCCTTGCTTAAGGAAAGGCTGTCCTTTGTTTCTTTATAATATCAGAAAAGTTCTGCTTTGACAAGTCTGTTCAGGAAGACAGGCAGTTCACTAAGTCAAAATGTTTTCCTCTGTGTCTCTGTCATGAACCCTTGTTTCAATATGGTTCCTATATTTATTACAGTCCTATGAAGAATAGAAGAACATCAGGATTCCTAAAACAGCGTTCTTTTGCCTTCAGGAAGGTACCAAGGCTTGTCATCAACCGGCTGATCAAAATCTCTTCCTATTCATACTAGTTCCTTATTTCTGAAGCTAAATATAGGAACCTAGTGATTTAATTAGTTTTTCAGCTTCTAGAATTTCCCTAAGTTTTTTTCTTCTAAAAATAACTTTTCTCAAATATTCTGTCTCATGCTTACTAATAGCATTCATTAGTGCTCTAAATCCATATCTAAGTAATAAATTCTAAGACTCAATTTTCTGCGTAAGCATTTTTCCCCCCCTGGAAACTTTCATTAACTTCATTCCTGTTTGCACCAGCTCTAGCTTTCAGAGACAGGTCTTTAACAGTGAGAAATATAACTATAAGCAAAAGGTGTGTAGCAAATTCCCACCAAGGGCAGTGAAGGGTCAGGCTAGGTTATTTAAGCACTGGAACTTTGTCAACTAGCATTTTCAGGGCATTGGCACCGCCAGGATGCCTAGCCCAGCAGACAGTGCTGTGGAAGGCAAAGGTTAACGGCATCTGTCTTATAAAACTATGGAAACGTCTCCTGAGCAGCCACAATCCCCGGGCCAGTGCTCTGTCTACCCTCTGGTTTACCCTAGGTCACCCCAAACTCAGTCCATGTTGACTTGGCCACCACAGCCCTCCCCAAGATGGAAGAGAGGAAATGGATATTAATGGAACCCTTTCCATGCTGGACTTGGCCTTGAATGCCTAAGTTATATGACTTCACCAAGCCTACCTTGAGAAAGCAATACTGACGGTGGTCCCTTTTGACCCACTTTATAGGGGAAACAAAGGGTCTTTCTCTTCTCTTTTCCCAATTGCAGCTACTCTGTCCTCCACCAGGCTTAAGCAGGGCACCCTTTGACTCTCATCTTGACTAGGATATGGGATGTATGATAGGAACATTAAGGTCTGGGTTCAAATCCATCTCTGCCACCAGCTCTCCTCTGCCTCCATGTCCTGTGAGGGGCTGAGATAAGACAGTGGCTGCCGTGTCTCTGGGGAACAGCGCTCCTGAGAGCTGTGAATGTGGTAGCCAAGAGCTCAGTGAATAGGGCCCATGTAGATATCCATCTTAGACGTCATGTGGGGGACAGGTGACACATCTACCCTGAGGACTTCACCAGCCAAAGCCTGGTAGCATTCAATAACCTTGGAGCAACCTCTATTCCTAAGGCTGGGTCAGGATCCTGGCCTCGGCTGCCTCGAGCCTCTAAGGGTGTCGGTGGATTCAATAAAGGTCTGGAGGGTTCAGGATGAATAGGGGAATGCTCACCCTATTTAAGACAGAACAGTACCCAAATCAACAGGGTCACATACTGCATACCACCCTAGCTGCAACTGTCCATTCTGACCCTCAGGAATCCCAATGCTCTCGACACTTACCTGACTTGCACCAGCTCTACCAGACTCTCAGGGACACACTGGCCTGGGAGGTCCCACACAGACTGCAAGGGCCTCTGGGATCCACATGCTCATCAGAAACAGGCTGGGGTTGATATGGTAACAGTACACACCTATGAAGCCCATGATCCCTCCCCCACCATGGTTTTCCCTAAGCTAGGGCAATTTTTTCCAGGGCTGTCCCTAGTTAGACAAGTCTTACCACCTGTGGATGAGCCCAGCCCATTTCCTACTATAGTCTTGGGTCCACACCTAAGTTCAGGGAGGAATGTTCTCCCTGGGGCAGCTTCTGGAGAGAGATAGTTATAAAGGGCAGGACCAAAGCCAGGCAAAGCTCTAGTCCAGGATGCATCCTGCAAGGCTTAGACACTAGAATGCCATCCCTGAGTCCCCAGTTCAGAGTGACCTGGTGGAAGTGTACACTCACACTCGTGGCCCTTCTCCACACCACTGCTCTCATGCAGTCTTGGGAACACAGCTCTGGGATTGGCTAGAGAAGAGCAGGAGGAGTGATGGAGTCCCCCAACCATCTGGCCAGGCCCCATGAACCCCTGCTTACTCGGGGGAGCTGCAAACACCACCTCTTTGTTAGGTTCCTGAAACCTCTGCAGCATGGGGAAAACCTCAGGTTCACTAGTGACCGGAGAGCTACTGTCCAAGGACCCTGAGGTGGGCAAAGCAGCAGTGGGTGAGTTGAAGCACCTTGCCCCACACACTCTTCATCCACTGTTACCGCCAGCTTTGTTTGTGCTCCGGCCTGTTCCGTTGTAGTCAGCTGTCCACAGACAGCACACCCACAGAGCCTTAACAGGAGCTGCACACTATTTTGTCCCAACCCGCAGGACAGTCAAAGGAGTCCCTGGACCACCTAGGAGAGGATGTGGGGACAAGAGATGCAAGAAATGGACAGCAAGACAGTATTCTGATCAAGCTGTCAAATTTTATTGTTTTACACATTGCAATATAAAGGAAAGCAAGCAAGGTGTAGGGAGGGGTAAAGGGGGCAAGACACTGTTGGGGGGAACAATCTCAGGGGGTAACGACAGTTTCTCAGAATTGTCTCTCAGAATATCATGAAGAAGCTGGCTATTGCTTCAGGAAATTGGCACAATAAATTGATCACGAGAAGATGAAGTGGAAAGGAGTTGCTATGGTAACCTAACCACAGGTGAGCTCGGTTTGTTCTAGCCCACTCAGGTGAGCTCTGTATGTACTGACCACCTTGTTACTTGGCTAATCTTGAAAGCTAGTACTTTTCCTTCTAAAAGCAGGCTTGAAATGGCTGAAAGGAGGCGGTTTTGAGATCTATGTGAGAATGGCTCCTGAGATTAAAGGCCTATGTCTCCATGCTTACTTTCTTTTAGAAACAATGTAGCCCAGGCTAGCCTGAAACTCAACACTTTTGTTTCCACTTCCCAGTGCAGAGATAATATGCAGGAACCTGGTTTAGTTATTAGCTGGGTAAAAAGTGGGAGGCTAGACAAGGTTCCCTCTCTGAAGAAGCCATATTCTAAAGATGCGAAAGGCCAGTTAGTCACCGAGGAATTCTGTGATACAGTACTGAGGAGGGATACTTGCTGGGAAGCTGGAGGCCAGAGCCAGGTGTCTGCATGTCACAGTTTGGACATTCCAAGGGAGGTCTGATAAGGTGACCAGAGCAGAGACATAGGAAATCACAGGGACAATTCAAAAGGATACCCCAGCAGGTGAAGGTGTGAAAGCCCTGAACAGTCAGGAGCTTGGTGGGTGAGAACAGTCAGGATGAGACCATGGTCAGGGCACAGCGAGGAGTGAGGGTGAAGGGATGGAGCCCAGAGTCTGAGAGGGGATTCAGGGATAAGGTCAGACATGTTTTTACAGGATTCCTCCTTGAGACAGAGAGTTGAGGGAAAGCAGGGACAGTGAGAGAGATGTTGTAGATTCTAGAAATGTACTAAGGGAGTTCTAGAGAAATGTACCCGCAGTCTGGATATGGAATATGTAAAAGGGAAGCAGAATCAAGACTGAATCCAAGACATACCTTGACTTATTAGGTTCACGAGGCTGCCATTTACAGAGATAGGAAGAGGGGCAGCACTGAGGGTGGGGGTAGAAACCAGAACACTGGTTATTGATGTGGGATTGGGATTGTAAGACCCAAAAGAAAAACAGGGATGCCCCCAACACCCCACGCCTTGGAAGGCAACACCCCAATCACTCACGAGAAACACTTTTTTTTTTTTTTTTTTTAGTTTTTTTTTCTGAGACTATATATTTTCTCTATATAGTCCTGGCTGTCCTGGAACTCACTCTGTAGAGCAGGCTGACCTCAAACTCAGAAATCCACCTGCCTCTGCCTCCCAAGTGCTGGGATTAAAGGCGTGCACCACCACTGACCAGCGAGAAACAGTCTTGATGCAACAGCAAGAGAATTTTTATTCCAGAGGCTCTGGGGTTCACAGTCTTATACCACTCAGGGGTAGAGGATTGTGGACCCTGAGTGCAGAATCAGGACTGCTTTTATAGGCTTACAACAGAACCCACCTAACACAAACTACTCCATACCTCCTAAGCCAATCAGTTTAAACTATCCAAGCCCGCGCTCTCTGAGAACCAATCAGTTTCCTATAGAAGCCAGATAGAAACTAGTTAGGTCATTTCCACTTATGTAGCCGCCACGCACAGGGTCACGCAGGCATTTCCTGTTACGCATTTTCTGTTATGGGGGCCAGTGTCACATACGTACTTTCTGTTTCGGGGCCAGGATTACGTATTCAAAGGCCCCCCAACTAGTAGTAGGTGCTTGGGGACCTGAGCGCCTGCCAGGCACGAGCCCCACAGCCCGCATGGTGTTCCTGCCAGCCCAGCTGAGCTCACCTTCGCTCCAGCTGCTCTGCGGAGGCGAGATGGGAAAGGACACCAGGGACCTTCCCAGGCTCGAGGCTGGACACTGCCCTGCAGGCGGGTTGTGACGTGTGCACTCCTGGGCTAACAAAGAGCAGGCTAAACTTCTGCTTTTTGGGGTCATTTAAGACTTAGGCATGGGGGATTCTTAGCCTGTAATTCTCATCCTTTCAAGATACTCTTTAAAGTTGCATTTCACTTTATATATTTATATATTTATAAATTTTTCTAAGTGGAGTGAAATACAATTCTAGCAGTTGGGAGGCAGAGCCTGGGCAATCTCTTTGTGTTCAAGGAAGGCTATTCTACACAGGGAGTTTCAGGACACTAAAAAAAAAAAAGATACTAAATAGATACTAAGTCAGAGCTGAAGCGAGGGCACATGGCTTTGATCCCACCACTCCAGA
Organism: Apodemus agrarius; assembly: GCA_964023405.1. Lineage (NCBI taxonomy): Eukaryota > Metazoa > Chordata > Mammalia > Rodentia > Muridae > Apodemus > Apodemus agrarius. The sequence continues at coordinate 10,768,634 of OZ030009.1, read as the reverse complement.
GCTGGAGGGAGGACATGGATTTCTAATTTCTAGGCCAGCCCGGTCTTCAGAGCACGTTCCAGGATGCCATGTCTTCATCACTCAGGAGCCCCCGCATCACCAGCTGTTGCATTGTCTGAAAAGCCTGGAAGCTCATTCTGAAGGACTCAGGTCAAGCCATCTCGTGGAAGCCTCCAGAAGCATGTCTCGTCAGAACCAAGCTCAGGATGGCTTTCCCTCCTCCCTTTACAAGGAGCAGCTCAGTGTCAGGGTCGCTATCCACTGAGTAGAAAGCTGATTCTCACGTTTGACTTTTACGCGCTGGTCTCACAGCCAGAGCTCCTCAAGGCGGCATGGACGGGAATCATCCACGTGGAGTGTGCCTTCTAATTGCCCCACCCACCTTAACCCTGCAGCTCTGAATCCCACTCCACTAGGGAGTGGGAATGGTGGAGGCTGTGGATCTTCACCCTTCAGTGCTCAACCGTCTCTTCATAAAGACTTTCAAAGGACAGTGAAAGTTTTCCCAAGAACCCTCCCACAGTCTGTCTTCAGTCGATGGGGACTGGCTGGGACCAGTCTGTGAAACGGTTGTAGTTAGTTACAGTCTATCTTCAGTTGATGGGGACTGGCTGTGAAATGGTTGCAGTTAGTTACAGTCTATCTTCAGTTGATGGGGACTGGCTGTGAAATGGTTGCAGCTAGTTACTTTTGTTTTCAGAGCCCGTAGAAAGACACATGAATACCCTGAGTCTTATGCCAGTGTTGAGGAGAATGTGATGCTAACCACGGAATAAGGATCTTGTCCAGCACAAGCACAGGAACAGAACTGACACTAAGAAGAGCTTTTAGACAGCAAGGGTGAAAAGTAAGCTCCAGTATTAGGAACAGCTGGAGAGGCTGAGGTCTGACCCCAAGAGGATCTTCATGTTGCATGTATTATTTGGGAAGACATGTGTGATTAAAGAAACTCTAGTGTGAGTTTTAACTGTAGGCCTTTTCCCTCTTGGGTTTCGTTAATTTCCGTATCATTGTCATTTTAGGCAGGGCCTCACTTGCTGCAAGCCGTAGGCCGCTCACGGCAGCTTCGGTTGCAGGTGAGACCATGATTCCTGGACCAGGAAGGCACGAATCGGCGAGAATTGACGACACATGCGCAAGATACTTTTACATGGTAGAAAAATCTGTATTTTTTTCTAATAAGGAGCCCTGTTTTAGAGCCCCCTACTGGAGCGTCAGGTTCTGATGATTACATAGTAAAAAATGTGACATGAGTGTCCCCATCTAGTCCAGGCTAGCCAGGAAATGGAGATCCTCATGCCTAAGCAGCTCAGCTACCAAGTCTGAGTCGCCACCTACTCTGTGCCTTTATTTTATTTTATTTTTTTTGGTATGGAACATTTTATTTGTCCATGAAACACTCAAAGAATTTTAGCTTGTGGGAAATAACTTTAATCCTAGAATTGTATATTTTTCCCACATATCTGGTTTTGAATTAGGAAATTCACTACAAGGAAAATATTACAAAATATTTACAGGGAAATATTAAAAATAACTCAAAACACAAAAGTCAAGATGAAATAAACATTTTTTTCCTCCAGAATACTCTAGTGCTCACGGCGCATGAATCAAAACAAGTAACTAAGTCCTTGCCGACAGAATTCCCAAAATGGAGAGGGGAAAAGAGGGAGGAGATGGTGGTGTCACAGGAAATGGGTGCTGGAAGCCACCCGCCCACCCCGTCTCCCGGATTCAAAGTCATTACCCTACCTGAAACCAGGCTGCCTGTGCACAGATCACCTCCCGACAGACTGGGAAGTCAAGCACCCAACACATACAAGGCTGAAGCAGAGATATCACAAGTCACTGCAAGTTCTAGACCAACTCTGTCCCACAAACACATGCTAAATTATCCAGATGTTTCTGAATTTCCTACCTGCAGGCAGAGGAAGACCTGCTGACCTAATAATCCTCTTCTCTTCTTCATTTTTCATTGAAGTTATAATTAAAAGTGGATAATTAAAAGGTAGAAGGATATTTTATGAGTCTGTTGGAAGAGGCATTTACAATTTTGTTTTCTTTTCTAGTGTTATAAAATATTCCTCAAGGTTTGTGGGTAATTTCATGATACTTCCAACCTGTAACTATTTAGCTCAGTTCCTGTAGCACGTATGACAGGCGCGTGGTTCTTTATCGAGGTATAACAATTTTAGGTGCCAGAATTACAGTTGAGATTATAGTGAATTATATATATATATATATATATATATATATATATATATATACATATATAGTTTTTTAAATATATATTTTTACACTCTAGATTGTTAACAAATTATTTCAAAATATCTTGTTAAAATAACTGTTGCTTCTTGTCTCAAATAAGAACCTCTTCAAGAAGTTGAATAAACAGTTGAGAGTACTGGTGGATCTTGGGGACCACTTAGGTTCAATCCAGTGGACCCACAAGGTGGCTTAAAGATCTTAGTGACTCCAGCTGTAATAGAATGGGAACAGCCTACTTACATGCTCAGGGACTGCACATTAGTGGAGAAAGTATATAAACCTGTACAGTCAAAGCAAAAACCTTTCATTCTGCCACATACAAGACATAGGCAGGCAAATCTCTGTGACTTGAAGGACAGCCAGGTCTAGAGAGATTGTTCTAGAGGATCAAATGGATGAAAGGCAGAACACTAGATTCCCACATGGCAGCAGGAGGCTGCACAGTAGACCCAGGGCAATGGGTGGGCTGTTGTGTGTGCCCGTGAGGCTTACAGTTTCCCTGTCCTGGGCCCCGAGTCCCATGGGAGATGAAGAGAGGGAATCCCGAAAGAAAACCTTGGTCTTCTTACCTGGGCACACAGGTTGGTATCTCAGGTACCCCTCAATATGAGTTCTGGTGGTCATCCAGTCATCTGTCCACTTCAGAGGCCCAGATGGGCAGGATGCCACTTCCACAATCTAGCCTGCAGGCCGCCTAGCACCGAGCTGAGGACAAAGACAAACAGAAAGAAGGAAGGAAGGAAGGAAGGAAGGAAGGAAGGAAGGAAGGAAGGAATATTCGGCCACAATCTCCCAACCTGCCACCTTCACTACCAAGCCCTGGCCTCAGGAGCCCAATTCTAAGCACCTACTAAGTAAGCATCACTATTGCCAGGCGACCTGGGAACCAGGCAACCACTATGAGCTAATTCCAGCTCCCTCAAAATCTCTCTCCTTTCCCTGACCCTCCACCCCACCCTCACCCCACCCCAGCCCTTCACTCACCACCAGCCAGCACTAGGAGGGGTGGGGGAAGGGCGAAGGAGAGGGACACTTTGCTCTCCTTCCTTCCTTCCTCCAAAGTCCCCAAGTCACTCTCACACATCAATCCTTTCTGTGTCCTCGTACACACCCACCTACCTACCGGCGCTGGGGCAAGGCACACATGCAGCTCAGAGCTCTCTGAAAACATTCAAGTGGACTCATGATGACGGGCACCTAGACACAAAGCAAAATGAGCAATTCTCAAGGAGTTTACAACAGTGAATGTTTCCAGGCATAGCCATTAAGAATAATTACCTGGCTAAACGTTCATCACCTATCACCCACTCTCTAAGTTCATGCAAGGTTAAACACAATAAGTAAGTTCTTAGTCAATTTGTGTAAAGATAATCCAAGTTAATATGTTGTGGTTTTTTTGTTTTTGTTTTTTTTTTTGTTTGTTGTTTTGGTTTTTTTAGAGACAGGGTTTCTCTGTGTAGTCCTGGCTGTCCTGGAACTCACTCAGTAGACCAGGCTGGCTTCGAACTCAGAAATCTGCCTGCCTCTACCTCCCAAGTGCTGGGATTACAGGTGTGTGCCACCATACCCGGCTCCAAATTAATATGTTATCTTCTGTCCTAGTACCTATAATGAATCCTTAGTTCCCTTTTGATGACCTTTGGTTAATGAGTTTATAACTTCTAAGCAGTAGAATGTCTGTCTGGTTGCTATCTCAGAAGTGACACTAAAGACTGGCAGAGTTCTGATAGCAGTTCTGAGTATCAGAAAGGTCTTAATAGTGTTATTAAAAGACCTTAATAATTACTATCAACTTAGGAATTCTGAAAGGATCATCATTAAAGGTAAAGAAACCATCTACTTATCTTTAGATTATCACTACAAGATAGTCCATCTTGTAGTTCTGCAGACAGCAGCTCAAAAGGGTGGGCTAATACCTAGTGACTGTTATACATGCTTAATAGTAACAGGAAAAGCACATTAATAGCAGGAATCTTTCCTAAAATGATTTTTATCTTGGACCTTGCCTACTGAATCTAGGTGGTAAATTTGTCTAATATGACATTATCTCAGGAAGATCACCAGCTTATCTGATGATACTAGGACATATTAGCATGTCCTATGATGGCTCCTGACATCTAAGCTTGTCATGGCCACCATGACTCAAGATCCGGATTAAAAGTGTGTCATCCCATGTCAAGTTCTGGGTCAACAGTCTGTGTTTAGAGACTCAGATCTGGATCACAGGTGTCCCCTTTATTTCTGGATTTTAGTACATTCCAGAGGTAGTCAAGTAGACAACAAGAATAGCCATCCCAATCGTATATCATTGTAAAAAAATAGAATGGAAAACTCCACATAAATATCTCACTACATCCTAAAATATTTTTGACAAAATATAACACCGCTTTTTATAAGTTGTGGAGAGAGAAGGGATACAGTAGTCATATCTAAACACAATAAAGGTGATATACAATAAATCAATACCAAAAAACTTAAAGCATTTCCACTAAAATGGGGAAACCAAGGCTGCACACTCTCCCACTATGCATATCTCTTCGTACATTAATATCAATATAAAATGATTTTTGTTATGATTGTAGCATATTGTAACATCAGGAAAATTCATGTATATCTTAATATACTACTTGAAGTTGTAGCAACAACAATAAGACAGCTAAAGGAGGTGAAGAGGATACAAATAGGAAAGGAAGAAGTCAAAGTATCACTATTTTCAGACGATATGACAGTATACATGGGCGAACCCATAAATTCTACCAGAAAATGACAGCTCATAAATATTTTATCAAAGTGGCTGGATACAAATTTGTCTAGAAGAAATCAGTAGCCCTCCTCCACACAAGCATGTTCTACCAATAGAATGTTTTCACTGAACGTGGTGCACAGCTGAAAAGGAATATTTTTTTATAGTTCTTCATTATTTATTTATATATACAGTTCCACATTGTGTGACATTTATTTTTAAATTGCCTTTCCAGTTAAAATATATTTTTTCTTTTTTTTAATTTTCTATATTCTTTGTTTACATTCCAAAGGCTTTCCCCTTTCCCAGTTCCCCCCCCACCATACGTCCCATAAGTCCTCTCCCCCCCAACTATTCCCCAATCACCCCCCCCCACACACACCATTTCTCTGTTCTGGATCTACAAAACTGGATCCAATCTTTTCAGGCCCAGGGTCCTCTCCTTTCTTCTTCTTGGGAATCATTTGACTTGCTAATTGTGCCTTGAGTATTTAGGGCTTCTGGGCTCATTAATATCCACTTATCAGTGAGTGCATTTCATGTGTATTCTTTTGTGATTGGGTTAACTTGCTTAGGATGATATTTTCCAGATCTAACCATTTACCTACAAATTGCACGAATTCATTATTTTTAATTGCTGAGTAGTATTCCATTGTATAAATATACCACCTTTTCTGTATCCATTCCTCCTTTGAGGGATATCTGGGTTCCTTCCAATTTCTGGCTATTATAAACAAGGCTGCTATAAACATAGTGGAGCATGTGTCTTTATTGTATGCACGGCAATCCTCAGGGTATATGCCCAGGAGTGGTATGCCCAGGTCCTCTGGAAGTGACATGCCCAATTTTCTGAGGAACCGCCAAACTGATTTCCAGAGCGGATTTACCATTTTGCAATCCCACCAACAGTGGAGGAGTGTTCCTCTTTCTCCACATCCTCGCCAGCACTTGTTGTCTCTTGAGTTTTTAATCTTAGCCATTCTGACTGGTGTGAGGTGGAATCTCAGGGTTGTTTTGATTTGCATTTCCCTGATGACTAATGATGTTGAACATCTCTTAAGGTGTTTCTCGGCCATCCAAATTTCTTCTGGTGAAAATTCTTTGTTTAGCTCTGTACCCCATTTTTGATAGGGTTATTTGTAATTTTATGAGATGGTTTTAATGCAGATGTCTATCAGATGTTCAATGAAGACGTAATACCAATACTTTTCAAATTATTCCACAAAACATAATCAGAAGGAACACTACCTAATTTCTTCTCTGAAGCCACAGTTACACTGATGCATAAACACTCAAAGACCCAACAAAGAAAGAGAACTTCAGACCAATTTTCCATATGAATGTCAATGCAAAATACTCAATAAAATTCTAGCAAACTGAATCCAATAACACATCAAAATGATCATTCACCATGATCAAGTAGGCTTCATTCCAGGGACTCACGGATATTTCAATATACAAAAATCCATCAATATAATAAACTGTATCAAGAATCTCAAAGAAAGAAAACAAATGATCATCTTAGGTGAGAGACTTTCAGGACTCAAAGGGAAGGACCTTAAATTTAATGCCTGACAGTAGGGAGAGGGAACTTATAGAGTCAACCTCCAGCAGGAAGACAGGGCATCAAGTGAGTGAGGGGGTTGCCATCCCACAGTCAAAACTCTGACCCATATTTGTTCCTGTCTGAAAGAACTGCAGGGTTGGAAATGTAGAGGTGGTTGAGTAAAAGAAGGTACAGCAACAGGTCCTCAGTGGGTTCCGGCTCAAGTGGAGCTCCTAAGGCCTGACACTGTTACTGCGGCTACGGAGTGCTCACAAAAAGGGACCTACCTTGTCTGCACTCCAGAAAACCCAAGAAGCAGCTGAAAGAGTCAGATGCAGATATTTGCAGCCAACCAATGCACAGAAGCTACTGACCTCTCTGGTTGAATTAGGGAAAGGCAAGAAGAAGCTGAGGAGGAGGACAATCCTGTAGGAGAACTAGCAGTCTCAATTAACCTGGACCCTCAGATCCTCAGATCTCTCAGATACTGGAACATCAACCATGCAGCATACACCAGCTGTTATGAGGCTCCCAACACATACAGAGTAGAGGACAGCTGGGTCTTTGTTCAGTCAGAGAAAATGCACCTGATTCTCCAGTGACTAGAGGCTCCAGGGAATTTAGAAGTAGGGCTGAGTAGGGGGATGGGTTGTAGGGTGGGGAAAGCCAGGTGGAGACAGGAGGTGGGGAGGAGGCATGCGATATGGGAGAGCAAGAGGGTGGATTGCTGGGGGGTTAAATCTGGAGCGTAAAAACATGAATTAATAAATCAGTCATTAATTAAAAAAGAAGAAAAAAGTTGTAAAATTAAAAAAAATGAATTCTGCATCTGCTCACACACAATCAGTGTTAAGGCAAAAGAAAGACATATATTCCTGCCATCATATGTGCCTATAGGAAGCTAATATTTTTCTTTTAGGATTCTAGACAGTGGGCTCTTATAATTTTATCCTACAAATTGTTCTCTTCCATATACTGCTCAGTGATATCAGGGTCCACATAATCACAAGCTTTTGTCTGGAACCCTGAAATATCTGAAATGTAACTTATGTGACACATGAGACTTTCCTTCTACGTTAAAATAAAAGTACCCAACTCCATCTAATGTAGAAGTCAGCCATCAATACAGTTTTTAAGAATCATTTACAATAGATTCACTTTTAGATCTGTAGATCTTCAGTCCATGGCAATTGGATGTCCTCACAGTTGAAAATCTAGTGAAAATATAATGGTGTTATGTAAGTGAAAGGTCTCAACATTAAATTTTCATTATTCCATAAGTAAATTAAGATCATAGAAAATAAGACTGTTAGATAACATTACCACATATAGATATTAAAACTTTTCAATGGTTTGAATGATAAAGAGATTTCTAATAGAAATGTGTACAGCACCCTGACCTGTGTTTACCAGAGAAGCACTCATTCTTTGTGTTGTTCTTCTCCCAGTTTCAAATATTGGAAATCTTCTTGAAATCTCACAGCACAGTTTGAAAAACACAAAGATGAAATTAAGAAAACTCCATTATGGACAATGCTAATCCACATAAAAATACATTAAAAGCAAAATAATACCAGGAATTTTGTCAACATTTCTACAGACATGAGAGCATGGAGTGACATATTTAGTGTGGAAAGAAATATGAATATAATCTCAGGCCTCTTTCTAAGATCAACTGGCACCAGACAAAAACAGAGAGCACATGCATACCTGCTATAAAACACTATTACTCAGAGTTATTTCTGAGAACTTATCTTCCTGGGTCTACTAGACTCAAGGACCCATGGCTACTGTTTTCCATGATCGATGCCTAGAATTGAATGGCGTTTCATTAGCCATCACACTAGAATATGATTTCTGACCCTTTGATGTGATTCCACTTCATTCTATCAGTTAGACACAGTATATTTACTTTCCATGTGTGACTGTTGTCTTGGAGTACAAAGATTCTATCTGACAAATATCAGGGCTTTTGCAAAAGAATAAGTTGTCATCAGATTTAGTTTAGCCATTTTCATCATCATCTAAAAAAGGTTTTTGACTGGTTATGAGAAAAAAATGTGCATTTCCAATTTACTATTACTTTCAATATGGCCATGTTATCTAACTCCCATGCACACCTTTGTATACATTGATCTAGATTCCTTGACATCTACATGAATGCATTAATATGTAAAATATTACAATTAAAGCCAGAAATGTCTTTAAAGAAAATTCAATTCTGCTAAAACTTTATGCTAGTTGCTGTTCCCCACTTTTCTATTGGTGTGGTAAACTTTTATTACAGTCCCAGGAACTCATCTACAAGTTTCAGATCCACATGCAGATTGATAAGAGGATGGTGTATCAGTTCCCAAGACCATAAGAAATATGTGGTTTATGATGGTTAGTCTTTGACTTCCCCTGTGAAAGTGTCATTTGACCACAAAGAAGTCATAATTCAAGGGTTTAGAACATGGGTTCTAGGTGATGTGAAAACAAAATCAAGGAGGAGGCATGGTAGAAAATCACTGATAGCTGCCAGGGACAATATGTATACACAGCCATAAATAAAACGAATCATATGCCCTTGGAATGATTCACTTGATATATCAAATCTGGTAAAATACTATCACTGTTGGAATATCTTCCTGAACATGAATATATCTTGAATCTTGCCATAGTTCCAGACTGATCTGAGGTTCTCAATCAGTAATGAATATGAATACAGTGAGATTCTTGGAGCCTTGCTGTTATATATTTAATCTCTGGCCATCACTCTTACAGGTTTACATGAGAGAAAGAATATGTAATATGGGCCTCCTGGCATATATATCAAAATATATACATATACATATATGCACACAAATACATACATATACATACATATGCCTATGCATGAACAAAAAGATAAGAATTCATTCTGAACACCAACATACTATTACTAAGGAAAGTTGTCATGACCACGGTATCAGCAAATATTCAGTGCTTTTTATGTATTTCATTGACCTTATATTTCTCTTATATCAACTGATTCTCTCAGCATTTAACAGGTATATGAATGGTCTCTTTCAATGGCCCTGCCTCAGAAGTTTAGGTTGGGAAAAGCAAGATGATGGAGTACCATGGAATGTCCTATAAAATGAATGAGAATTGATGAGGAAAATACTGATTTCCTAGGAACAATAAGCAAGTAAGCTTTCTATATCATAACTCTAGGCCAGGTATTAAGCAAGTAGGGAAATTCAGGCCCTCAGTATTCCTTCTAACACTGTCTGATGACTAAACATATGCAGCATCAAATTCACAATTTCCGTCTGAAAAACCCCATTAAAACTTGCACAGAAAATAGTGTAGAACACAGAAAGAAAGGGAATGTGGTACAGTCATCACCCAGAGCTGACTATACCTACATCCAAAAGCAACTGACTATAAAAATATGCACACAGAAAATAACAACAGTACAGGTGCACCAGTGTAGACTGAACAACGTTTCTCTCTAATAGATGCAGAAAGTAAACTCAACTTGATTTCATGCCAGAGATTCAAAACTGGTTCAACAAGAACAAATCAAGCAACACCAAGGCACAAACTATGTACAATCAGTGAGAAAAGGCTCATAACCATGTCAATATATCTATGAAAGGCCTAGGGCAAAATATCACAGTGGATTACTATAAAAGGTCTGAAGAAGGTGGAATACAAGGATCATCACTGAGTCTAATGAAGATAGAAGTCAACATATTGAGCCTATCACTACACAGGCTGAAGAGAGCTGTCATCAATCCACTACTCAGAAGACAGACAAGGATGTGCAAAGTCTCCACAGTAACCTATCATTGTGCCCCAGTACTTACAAATAGAAAGTTAAACAAACATAGTTTATAAAGGGAAAACTGCCAACTGAGAGAGGATTGAGTAAAAAGCCAGAAGTGGGGGAACAGGAAAGCTCTAAAGAATGGAGGAACTGCAGTTAAAAAAACCTATACTGTCTTTTACCATGAAACATGGAATTATGAATGTGATAGTGTGGATTCCCACCTAAAACCTGTCTCAGAACATACATGAAACAGAAGGATATAATGGAAACCTGAATAACAAGGGATGGGACAGATAACACAGAGAGGGTAACTGTGCAAGCACTCTGGGGCACTTCTTGTGAAAAGGCCACTCACCTGAAAACCAAGCACTAGGATTTTAGACAACACAGATTAAAATAAATTCTAGGAACTTTGCAATATCTGAAATAACAGAGGAATCAGATAATGCAAATACTCCCCCAGAATGTTTCTCTGTTACATATTTATTGTAACAATTTTAATTTGCATGGAAAAAAATAAGGATAATCTCTAATTTATGTGATAGGAAATTTACTGACAGCAAGAATTTCTGTAAAACAGAAATTGGAGAGGCAGGGAAAAATATAATGCTGTCACAAATAAACAATATGTAAAACTCGATGCCTTGGGCATCTGTAGACAGCATCAAGTTGTAAGGAGCCATTCTAAGCTACATGGCCATAAACGCTCAGCCCTGAGATGGCTGTTGCAGGGTTGTGAAATTGTTAAACAAAAGCCTTTCCCACAAATTGATGGCACAGAAGACTCCAGGAACTGACCAGCCATAAAAGATAAGGGGCATCCCTGGATAATCTCCACCAAGCCCTGAGCCATTTGGTCTGGCATCATCCTATCTTCATCTCCTAGATGAGTCTCACTGGTCGCCTCTGCTCTCACCGCCTGAATGCCTTAATTAACTACTGGAGTGCAAGCATCTCGCAGTGCTGCTATCTCACCTTCTTTGATCTGCCATACCAGGAACTGGCTGAAGCAATAAACTGATTATTTAGATACCAGACCTCCTTACAGGAACCAGTTAATTGACAAACTGGCCTTCAAAGTATCTTTATCCCTCATCCCAAGACATCCCATTTGGCTGTTTCAAGATTTACTGCCTTTGTCTCACTTCCCCTCCTTACTGCTTATAAGCCATTGCTTTCCAAATATTAGATGGACTCTGACTAAAGCCTGTTGAACACAGGGTCTTGGTTCTTCATGACCCCTAGGTAGCACCTCTCTGGGGACCCTGGAATAACTGGACCTGCCGGTCGGATACATCAAGTAGGTAACAATAAGTGATCATAGGAATACATGAATTTTTAGGGAGCAATCAGGACATTGTTTTCAAAGCATGTAAATTTATGATTCTTGCCTGTGACATACAGGGTGAACATTGTTGTCATTTTTACCACCAACAGATCATAAATTCCTGTTCCAGGGACAGATGCTGTGCTTTAAATTCAAAAGTAGTAAATATATAAAATGAATGTGTGTCATTGAATTATTTTGTCTACGTGTATAAGGAGGAAAGTACATCCTCAATTCATGGAGACTGAACAAGAGCTCCTTCTAGAATGGGAAGAATAACCCATGGTTGCACATACTTCCACCATGAAGGCAATATGAACACTAGGACTTTGATCTTAAGCCTTGGAACTGACATTTCCTCAAATATGCACCCGATTTTGAATAGACACAATTCCACACTTTTGGGACTTCCAGTCAAGGTTTACTATCACTTGGTTCATCACAATTTATTTATTTATTTATTTATTTATTTGGATTAATTAATTTGAGACAGTTTCTCTGTATAGCCCTGGCTGCCCTAGAGCTCACTCTGTAGACCAGGCTGGCCTCAAACTCAGAAATCTGGCTGCCTCTGCCTCCCAGAGTGCTGGGATTAAAGGCATGTGCCACCACTGCCCGGCTCATCACAATCTTTTTAAAGTAGACAAACTCAAATATCTATGTGACCTGTTCAGACACTGGGTCTCTTGAGTACTAGAAGACCATAGCATTCTAGCCTAGAATTCTCTAGGAAACTCTCTCAGAGATTGGGTTCCTGTACTTCCAGATGTACCTCCCTATTGTCACATCTAAGTGCTGATACAATGTATATCTCTTCCAAGTTGTCTAGGCCTATCTGGTACCATCAAAAGATATATTAGGAGAGCAGTGGGTCCTGGGTCCCAGCCAGGCGTGGGCTCTGTGCCCTGAAGGCGGACTCCGCACTCCTTGCAGCCTCTGCCATCTTCCCAGATGTTTCGAACCAGCCGGCGCAACCAGGTACCCGAGATATCCCGAGTTTAAGACCTTAGGGGACTCAGGCCTTGAGCAGGAGCTGTGCACAGAGCAGCGGTTTGGGGGGCTCCAGCCAGGCATGGGCTCTGTGCACTGAAGAGGGACCCTGCACTTCCTGCAGCCTCAGCCATCTTCCTGGCTGCTTCAACCTAGCAGGCGGAACCAGGTACCCGAGATATCCCGAGTTTAAGACCTCTGGGGACTCAGGCCACCTGTCAGCAATCTGTGAGCAGGAGCCCCGCAGGGCAGTGGTTCAGGTGTCCCAGTCATGGGGAAATAGCCTTACGAGCCCACAGGAGGTTCAAGTACCAGCTAGTAACTACAGGACCAACTAACACTAGAGATAACCAGATGGGAAAAGGCAAACATAAGATCGTTACTAACAGAAATCAAGGCAATATGACAGCATCCGAACCCAGTTCCCTGACAGCAATAAGTCTCAGATACACACCAGAAAAATAAGACTCAGATCTAAAATCACTGGTCAGGATGCTGATAGAGGAACACTTAGATAAATCTCTTAGAGTAATACAGAAGAAAATGGATCAAAAGCTAGAAGCCCTTACAAGGCAAACACAAAAATCACTGAAATTCAGGAGAATATGGATCAAAAAAAATGGATGCCAACAAGGGGGAAACACAAAAATTACTTAAAGAAATACAAGAGAACGTGGGTCAACTAGTAGAAGTCATAAAAGAGGAAACACAAAAATCCCTTAAAGAATTACATGAAAACACAAACAAGCAAGTGAAAGATCTGAGCAAAACCATCCAGAATCTAAAAACAGAAGTAGAAACAACTAAGAAAACACAAAGGGAGACAATGTTGGAGATGGAAAACCTTGGGAAGAAATCAGGAGTCATAGATGCAAATATCAACAATAGAATATGAGCTAGAAGACAGGATCTCAGATGCTGAAGATACCATAGGAACCATGGATTCAACAATTAAAGAAAATGCAAAATGCAAAAAGCTGGTAACCCAAAACAGGAAATCAAGGACACAATGAGGAGACAAAACCCAAGGATTATAGGTATAGATGAGAGTGAAGATCTACAACATAAAGGGCCAGCAAATATCTTCTACAAAATTATGGAAGAAAACTTCCCCAACCTAAACAGAGAGATGCCTATGAATATACAAGAAGCCTACAGAACTCCAAACAGACTGGACCAGAACAGAAATACCTCCTGTCACATAATAATCAAAACCCCAAATGTACTAAACAAAAGAAAGAATATTAAAGGCATTAAGAGTAAAAGGCCAAGTAACATATAAAGGAAGACCTATCAGAATTACACCAGACTTCTCACCTGAGACCATGAAAGCAAGAAGATCCTGGGCAGATCTCATGCAGACTCTAAGAGAACACAAACTTCAGCCCAAACTACTATACACAGCAAAACTCTCAATTGCCATAGATGGGGAAACTAAGGTATTCCATGACAAAACCAAATTTGCATGATATCTATCCACAAACCGAGCCCTACAAAGGATAATAGGGGAAAAACACCAACACAAGGGGGGAACTACACCCCAGAAGAAGCAAGATAGAAACCCCCTCTTATCAAACCCAAAAGAAGAGAACCACTCAAATATAAAAAATAACACCCAAAATGTCAGGAAGTAATAATTACTACTCCTTAATATCTCTTAACATCAATGGACTCAATTCCCCAATAAAAAGACACAGACTAACAGACTGGATACGGAAACAGGACCCTACATTTTGCTGCATACAGGAAACACATCTCAGTGTCAAAGACAAACACTGCCTTAGAGTAAAAGGCTGGAAGACAATTTTACAAGCAAATGGTCTCAGGAAACAAGCCAGAGTAGCCATTCTAATATCAGATAAAATTGACTTTCAACCTAAAGTCATCAAAAGAGACACAGAAGGTCACTTCTTGCTGGTCAAAGGGAAAATCCACCAAGAAGAACTCACAATACTAAACATCTATGCTCCAAATGTAAGGGTACCCTCATTCATAAAAGAAACTTTACTAAAGCTTAAAGCACAGATTGCACCTAACACAATAATTGTAGGTGACTTCAACACTCCACTCTCCTCAATGGACCGATCAGGAAAGCAGAAACTAAACAGGGGCACAGGGAAACTAATTGAAGCTTTGGACCAATAGGATTTAACACACACACACACACACACACACACACACACACACATATATATATATATATATATATATATAAAACATTTCATCCTAAAGCAAAAGAATATACCTTTTTCTCAGCACCACATGGTACCTTCTCCAAAATTGATCATATAATTGGTCACAAGACAGACCTCAACAAATACAAGAAGACCAAACTAATCCCAAGCCTCCTATCAGATCACTATGGAGTAAAAGTGGTCTTCAATAGCAAGAAGAACAACAGAAAGCCCATATACACATGGAAACTGAACAATACTCTACTCAATGACACCTCGGTCAAGGAAGAAATAAAGAAAGAAATCAAAGACTTTTTAGAATTCAATGAAAATGAAGGTACGACCTACCCAAATCTATAGGACACAATGAAAGTAGTGCTAAGAGGAAAACTCATAGCCCTGAGTGCCTCCAAAAAGAAACTGGAGAGAGCATACACTAGCAACTTAACAGCACACCTGAAGACCCTGGAACAAAAAGAAGCTAATTCACCCAGGAGGAGTAGAAGACAGGAAATCATCAAACTAAGGGCTGAAATCAATCAAGTAGAAACAAAGAGAACCATACAAAGAAACAACAAAACCAAGAGCTGATTCTTTGAGAAAATCAACAAGATAGATAAACCATTAGACAGACTAACCAAAGGGCACAGAGACAGTATCCAAATTAACAAAATTAGAAATGAAAAGGGGGATATAACAACAGAAACTGAGGAGATTCAAAAAAATCATCAGATCCTACTACAAAAGCTTATACTTAACACAACTGGAGGAAATGAACAATTTCCTAGACAGATACCAAATACCAAAATTAAATCAGGATCAATTAGATCAGCTAAACAGTTCCATAACACTTAGAGAAATAGAAGGGGTTATAGAAAGTCTCCCAACCAAAAAAAGTATGGGACCAGATGGTTTTAGTGCAGAATTCTGTCAGACCTTCAAAGAAGGCCAAACACCAATACTCTTCAAACTATTCCACAAAATAGAAAGAGAAAGAACACTGCCCAACTTGTTCTACGAATCCACAATTATGCTGATACCAAAACCACACAAAGATCCTACAGAAAAAGAGAACTACAGGCAAATTTCCCTTATGAATATTGATGCAAAAATACTAAATAAAATTCTTGCCAACCAAATCCAAGAGCACATCAAAACGATCATTCACCATGATCAAGTAGGCTTCATCCCAGTGATGCAGGGATGGTTCAATATATGAAAATCCATCAATGTAATCCACTACATAAACAAACTAAAAGAAAAAAACCACATGGTCATCTCATTAGATGCTGAAAAAGCATTTGACAAAATTCAGCATCCTTTCATGCTAAAAGTGCCAGAAAGAACAGGAATTCAAGGCCCATACCTAAATATAGTAAAAGCAATATACAGCAAACCAGTAGCCAACATCAAACTGAATGGAGAGAAACTTGAAGCAATCTCACTAAAATCAGGGACTAGACAAGGGTGCCCTCTCTCTCCATATCTTTTCAATATAGTACTTGAAGTTCTAGCGAGAGCAATTAGACAACATAAGGAAGTCAAAGGGATACAAATTGGAAAGGAAGAAGTCAAAACATCACTTTTTGCAGGCGATATGATAGTATACGTAAGTGACAAAAAAAAAGTCCACCAGAGAACTCTTGCAGCTGATAAACAACTTCAGCGAAGTGGCTGGTTATAAAATCAACTCAAGCAAATCAGTAGCCTTCTTGTACTCAAAGGACAAGTAGGCTGAAAAAGAAATTAGGGAAATAACACCCTTCACAATAGCCACAAACAACATAAAGTATCTTCGTGTGACTTTAACTAAACAAGTGAAAGATATGTATGACAGGAACTTTCAAGTCCTTGAAGAAAGAAATCGAAGAAGACCTCAGGAGATGGAAAAATATTCCATGCTCTTGGATTGGCAAGATCAATATAGTAAAAATGGCCATCTTGCCAAAAGCAATTTACAGATTCAATGCAATTCCCATCAAAATCCCAAATCAATTCTTCATAAATCTAGAAAGAGCAATTCTCAAATTCATCTGGAGCAACAAAAAACCCAGGATAGCTAAAACTATTCTCAACAATAAAAAGACTTCTGGGGGAATCAC
Source organism: Apodemus agrarius (assembly GCA_964023405.1). NCBI lineage: Eukaryota > Metazoa > Chordata > Mammalia > Rodentia > Muridae > Apodemus > Apodemus agrarius. Next base: position 10,751,688 of record OZ030009.1, on the reverse strand, counting down.
AATCCCTGACCTCAAGCAGTACTACAGAGCAATTGTGCTAAAAACTGCATGGTATTTGTACAGCGACAGGCAAGTAGATCAATGGAATAGAATTGAAGATCCAGAAATGAACCCACAGAGTTATGGTCACTTGATCTTTGATAAAGGAGCCACAACCATCCAGTGGAAAAAAGATAGCCTTTTCAACAAATGGTGCTGGTTCAACTGGAGGTCAACATGCAGAAGAATGCGAATTGACCCACTCTTATCTCTTGCACTAAGATCAACTCCAAGTGGATCAAGGACTTCCAAATAAAACCAGACACATTGAAACTAATAGAAAAGAAACTGGGGAAGACCCTGGAGGACATGGGCACAGGGGGGAAATTCCTTAACAGAACACCAATAGCTTATGCTCTAAGATCAAGAATTGACAAATGGGACCTCTTAAAATTACAGTTTCTGTAAGGCAAAAGACACTGTCAGAAGGACAAAACAGCAACCAACAAATTGGGAAAAGATCTTCACCAACCCCATATCCGACAGAGGGCTAATATCTAATATATACAAAGAACTCAAGAAGTTAGACCCCAAAGAACCAAATAACCCTATTAAAAATGGGGTACAGAGCTAAACAAGGAATTTTCACCAGAAGAAATTCAGATGACTGAGAAGCACCTTAAGAGATGTTCAACATCATTAGTCATCAGGGAAATGCAAATCAAAACAACCCTGAGATTCCATCTCACACCAGTCAGAATGGCTAAGATTAAAAACTCAAGAGACAACAGGTGCTGGCGAGGATGTGGAGAAAGAGGATCACTCCTCCATTGTTGGTGGGATTGCAAGATGGTACTGCTCTGGAAATCAATATGGCAATTCCTCAGAAAATTGGGCATGACACTGCCAGAGGACCGTGTCATACCACTCCTGGGCATATACCCAGAGGATTCCCCTGCATGCAATAAGGACACATGCCCCACTATGTTCATAGCAGCCTTATTTATAATAGCCAGAAGCTGGAAAGAACCCAGATGTCCCTCAATGGAGGAATGGATACAGAAAATGTGGTATATTTATACAATGGAATACTACTCAGCAATTAAAAATAATGAATTCATGCAATTTGTACGCAAATGGTTAGATCTGGAAAATATCATCCTAAGTGAGTCAGCCCAATCACAAAAGAATGCACATGAAATGCAATCACTGATAAGTGGATATTAATGAGCCCAGAAACGCTGAATACTCAAGATACAATTAGTTACACAAAAGATTCCCAAGAAAAAGGATGGAGAGGACTCTGGTCCATAAAAGTCTAAATCCAGTTTTGTAGGAGAGTACCAGAACAGAGAAATGGTGGGGAGGGGGGGGAGTGATTGGGGAATGGGAGTGGAAGGGAACTTATGGGACATATGGTGATAGGGGGAACTGAAAAGGGGAAAAGCCTTTGGAATGTAAACAAAGAATATAGAAAATAATAAAAGAAAAAAAGGAAAGAAAAAAATAAATAAAAAAATAAAAAAAAAAGAAAAGAAGGAAAGAAAAGGAATCAAAGAATAATAAAAATATTACCCTCTATGTCTATGTTTGGCAAACAGAAAGCATAGCCAAGCAACCTACATAGGAGCTGCTATGGTTAAAAACAAAATAAACAAATAAGCAAACAAAAACAAATGTACTTCTCTTTCAATGAGTAAAGTGACTAAGGTTTTAAAATGCTGACTCATGAGATTGTAGAGAACCTGGGGTAAATGTTGAAATGGTTTGTTATTCCTGAGGAAGTAGTTTATGCAAAGTAGCTTCTATCTACAAAGAAGAGCTATTTGGAGACTAGTCTCCAGGAAATTACAGAGCTGTCTGCTGCATCCATCATTAACTCCAAGCCATTCTTCCACCGCTCCCATTAGCTCCCTAGGACACCTTCCAATCCAAAGCAGGTTTTCTCTGCCTTTGCCTCCTATGACTGCACTTCAGACTCTCAACCTGCATGAAACATAGCTACAGGAAGGGGGAAAGCATGGAGCATGAGAGCCTTCCACCTTAAAAAATAAAAGAGAGCAAGGTCATTAAATAGGACATTACATAATGCTTTTGAGTAGAAGCTTTCAGCACAGGATTCCATCAATATCTGTAGAAAATTCTTACTGATATAAACCACGTGATATAACATAGAGGTAGCGATCAGAATGCTTAAAGCCAGTCTGAAAACTGCTGTCAGTATTTCTAGGTGTTATAATACACTTAGAATCCATCTAATTTCATTCGACATGCAGAAACAGTGCATGTATTTTCCAAGCGTGTTGTACTTTGTTGCAGGAAAACACATCATGCAATGGCTCCACTTACATGGCAATTATCATGTATTTCTTCAATATGGTAAGCTTGTCATCATATCTACTTATAGCCATTCTCTAATGTACACTGTTCAGAAGCAAAGTGTTGCTTTCTAACTTACTCCTCCTTCAAGATGGACTTGTTTCTGCTTTATATGCATGCAAAATTTTGTGTGAGATCATTTATCAATTGAAACTTATGTGAACCTATTTACAAGGTAGAATGCTACAATTCAGCTCATAAAAATCTGTTTAAAACTTCATGTGATTGCTAAACCATTGTAGGCAACATTAATACAGACTGATCATGTTGGATATTTAGGAGAAACTTGCTACTGAGTGCCAGAGAGAAATTAAATTTCAGGATCTTAAAGAACCAAAGAGCATCCTTTTAAGCTTTTCCCTGTGATTATATCCTCTCTTAGATCTGCCTTCTTCCTGCTTTCTCTACAAGCTTCCAAGAAGCAGATCGATTAGTAGCTAATACATGGACTCTTAACTGAATAAGCTAAAAAAAATTCTTCAATTCCCTAAGCCTCGTGCAAAGACCTTCCCATACATATGCAGCATGTCATACTATTCTTCTAAACTGTATTTACACAATTTTAAAATTAAAATTGTTCATTATTATTTTATTTTGTTTAGTCTTATTTGTGAATGTTCTTCCTGCATGTGTATATATGTGCCTCAGTGGCATTCTTTGTATCAATAGGCATCAGAAGAGGAGGTCAGATTCCTTCAAACTGGAAGTATAGGTGGTTATGGAACATGGTGTGGTGCTAAAAATCCAATCCTGGTCCTGTGCAAGAACAACAAATGCTCTTCAAAATCTCAGCCATGTCTGAACATGTAACTGCCACAGACCGACTCAGTCGGGACACACACCCGTGGGGAAACCAAGGTCTTTGGTATGCAGGAAGGCACTGGTCCGGTGAATGACAGACAGACACACCAGATGTAGGTTGAGTCTGAATGCACTTTACTGTTCTGAGGCAGGAACTTTTATACACATAAGTTGGCATTACATTACTGAAGAAAAAATGTATCCAGTGAAGTGTTTCCAAAGAATGGTTACCATGAGTATCTGGCACAAGGAAATACAAAATCAATCAGGTATGAACTTCAGAGAATACACACAAAGCCATCACGTCCCTCTGTAGTTAATGATAAACTAGTAGTTCAAGAGTCCTTGGAAACGCTTTGTTATATCACTAGGTCTTTTTGTTTGTGTAGCCCTTGACATCCTGCTTCCTTCTTGTGAGACTCTTTTAGGCTCACTTTGAAACTTTACTTAACTGATGCTTTCCATGTCAGAGTGCCAATGCCACCCAGCCACACAAATGCATATATTGTTGGGAGGTTAATTCTTTAATGTATTTAGGTAATAACTGTATAGCTGATCAAAAGGCAAAGCAATGGATCTCTAGAAGATAAATCATGGCCAGTGCTGTAGCTCAAAGAATGAATTCTCATTAGCTTTTAACGCCTGGGTGCTCACAGCTCTTGCTGCCAAGAACAATTCGTAAGTAAAGAAACAGTTAAAGAAAGTCAGACAGGCAAGACTTGCCATAAGAAATTCAGCTCAGCATTTTCTCCAGCCAAGGAGTCTCACAACGAGTTCCTCAAATAGACAGCCATTAGACTTTTACCTGTAAATATCACAGTTTCCACTGAGATTGCGGTTTAGCTGTGGGAATCATACAGTGTCTACAAGATTCGTGTGATAGCTATGCAGACTTTATGGAACAGCAAGAAAAGAGTCACATGGAGAAGGAAGGGGATACTGTACAGAGAAATCATTTAATGATTAGGTCACTGTCTTCAACTGATCAAAACTGAAAACCTACACAAACAGGAGTACACCTGCCCCAGTTTTCCGAATATTGAGATTAGACCAGGAGCATTTGCTTATTTTATGTCAATAGAGTCATGCAATGTAATCACACTTTGGAAATCTGCACAACATAATTTATATTCTAGAAAACATCATTTCACTGTCTGTCCATTTACACTAACACAACACTAACATCCTAAGAACTAGAAACATCCATGAAATGTATTTATCTGTAGAGGGCAAAAGGAACCTGTGGTCAAAGATAACCACTAGGGAAAACAGGAATGTAAAACCACAGGGTTTTCTCTTCAATGGAAGAGAAGTACACTCTTTTCTGACAAGAAGTGGGGGAATGGATGTAGGAAATAGCTTAGTGACATGTGGCATATGTAGTGCCAGGCCACACGTGAAAGTCCCAGACTATTTGTCCAAGACTCTTCTTCCCAAGGGCATTATTTTTTCAGTTAATAGAAAACAAGCTTAGGAGAGATGTCATATCACTTTATAGCTTAGTGACTTCTACAATGTGTGTTTGATCCTCAACAGCTTCAGTCCATGGAATCTGTATGTCCTCACAGTAAAAAAAATTCAGGGAAAATATAATGATTTTATATATGTGAAAGACCTAACCTTTAAAATTTCCTCATCCCAGAAGAAAAATCATAGAAAATAAGCCCTTTAGAAAACATGACCACATATAGATAACAATTATTGAATGTTTTGAAGGAAAATGGGATTTTTCAAAAATTTTGGGCAGCACACTGACCTGTGGAGTGTTTACCAGTGAAAAATTCATTCTTTCTTTGTTTTGTTCTTCTCCTAGTTTCAAATATTGGATCTCTTCTTGAAATTTCATATTGGTGGGCTGGTGAGATGGCTCAGGCGTTAAGAGCACTGACTGCTTTTCCGAAAGTCCTGAGTTCAAATCACAGCAACAACATGGGGGCTCACAACCATCCCTAATGAGATCTGACACCCTCTTGTGATGTGTACTTACATATAATAATAAATAAAGCTTAAAAAAATTTCACAACAGGATTTGAAAAATACAAAGATGAAATTACTACAACTACATAATGGACAATGCAAAACCACATAAGATGTCATTAAAAGCAAAATGATACTAAAAGGAATCTTGTCAACATTTCTACATACATGAGAGCATGGAGTGACATATTTTGGGTTGTGTCTTAGGGTTTCTTGGATTTTTGTTTTGTTTTGTTTTGTTTTGTTTTTTCGAGACAGGGTTTCTCTGTGTAACCCTGGCTGTCCTGGAACTCACTCTGTAGACCAGGGTGGCCTCAAACTCAGAAATCCACCTGCCTCTGCCTCCCAAGTGCTGGGATTACAGGCATGTGCCACCACTCCTGGCTTTTAGTCAGGGTTTCTATTCATGCACAAACATCATGACCAAGAAGCAAGTTGGGGAATAAAGGGTTTATTCCACTTACACTTCCACACAGCTGTTCATCACTAAAGGAAGTCAGGACTGGAACTCAAGCAGGTCAGGAAGCAGAAGCTGATGCAGAGGCCATGGAGGGATGTTTTTTCCTGGCTTGCTTTCCCTGGCTTGCTCAGCCTGCTCTCTTATAAAATCCAAAATACCAGCCCAGGGTGCTACCACTCATAGTGAGCTGGGCCCCATCAGTCATTAACCAGGAAAATGCCAACATCTGAATCTCATGGAGGCACTTCCCCAACTGAAGCTCCTTTCTCTGTGATAACTCCAGCCTATGTCAAACTGACACACAAAACCAGCCAGTACAGGTGGTAAGGAATATGAGTATATTCTGAGGCCTCTTTCTAACATCACCACGCACCAGGAAAAATACAGAGCAGGCGCATACCTGCTGTAAAACATTATTACTCAGAACTTCTGAGTTATTACTGAGAACTTGTCTTCCTGGGTCTAGAATCAAGGACAAAGAGCTAGTGACTACTATGATTGATACCTAGAATTGAATGTTGTTTCATTAGTCATCATAATAGAATACAATACCTGACTTTTTGATGAGATTCCATTTCATTCTACCAAGCAGATACAATATATCTATGTTCTATGTGTGTCCTGTTATCTTGGAGTACAGACAAAGATTCTCTCTGTTAACTATGTTCCGCAGTTCCACAGGAAAGTAAGAATGTATGTTAAGGGTCTTCTGATATAAATACATAACATATTATAATATTATATATATTATATATATATACACACACACACATCAGTTTGTGCATGTATGAAAACATAAGAATCATTCTGAACACCAAGATACTATTGCTACACAAAGTTGTCACGCTCACGGTATAAGCAAGTATTCAGCAAATTACATTGACCTTATTATTCTCTCATGTCAAAGGTCTCTTGGCATTTAAAAGGTCTATGGGGAGCTGGGCGGTGGTGGCACACGCCTGTAATCCCAGCACTCTGGGAGGCAGAGGCAGGCGGATTTCTGAGTTCGAGGCCAGCCTGGTCTACAGAGTGAGTTCCAGGACAGCCAGGGCTATACAGAGAAACCCTGTCTCGAAAAAACCAAATCCAAAAAAAAAAAGAGTCTATGGGTAGTAACTTTCAATGCCCCTGCCTCATTATTTTATATTGAAACTGGGAAATAGCAGATGAGGCAGTGCTGTGGAAAGTCATATTCAATTAATGAGAATTAACAAGGAAAATAAAGATATCGTAAGAACAAGGAAACAAGAAATCTTTCTATGTCATGACACTAGGTCAGGCAATAAGCAAGTGTGGAAACCCAGGCTTTTAATACTTCTCCTAACACTGTCTGAGGACTAAATAGATGCAGCACTGAGTTCACAAATTTCTTGTACAAGTCCCACAATAATCTTACACAGAGAATACTGTGGAAGAGACGGAAAATCACTGACTATAATGAAAATATAGCCAACATACAAAACCTATCATTACACAAAATAAAGACAGCTATCATCATTCTATTCTATTCAGAAGACGGACAAGGATATGCAAAGTTTCCACACTATCTTACCACAGTACAGCAGTGCTTACAAAGAGCAAATAAGACTTAGAATATTTTCAATGTCCAAATAAGGATATGAGGAAGGCAAGTTTTCTGAAATTACAAGAAACATAATTCTTCAGCTCAAGAGCTACAAGTATCTCAAGAGCATAATCCAATCTGATAATACTTAAAATGCTACAGAAAAATAAAGAAAACATCATTTGGTTTTATACATTGCTAAAGAACAGTCTGATAAGTTACAAGACCACTCAGTGTCTAAAAGAATCTGGAATATGCTGGTTTAGCCTACAAACTGCTAAAAAGGGCTCTGTAGGATTATGGGGGGTAAGGAGTCATTAATCACTCTCCCTAGATAGTGGAAGCTTTTACAGTAATACCAACCTGTTTGAAAATGTATGTCTACCAGTGTAGTCATGACAACTAGGTAACAGAAACTTTACTGATTTGAAATGAGGTCAGCCTACAACAGAAATACAGATATGACACTTGAAAATGGCTAAAATCACTCTAAAGATTTCAGGCCCAAAAGCGAATATATAACTTACATACTGCTATATGTAGAAATAGTGGATATGCATTTAAATTTTTCTATGTAATAGCATGGTGGTGCTTTCAGCCTAAGTCAGAAAAACATGGTTCATAAAGGAAAACTGACAATTCGGATAATGCTGAGTAAAAAGCCAGCAGTGGGGGCATAGGCAAGCCTCTAATAGAGGAGGAAGTGGAGTTACGGAAACACATGTTGTCATGTAATATGAACACGGGCTTATGAACACATGACAGCATTGATACCCATCCAAAACCTGCCTCAGAACATACATGAAACAAGGATGTAATGAAAACATGAATAACAAGGAATAGGACACACTAGGGATTTACATAGCACAGATTAAAATAAATTCTAGGAGCTTTGCAACATCTGCAATAGTAAAGAAACCAGATAATGCAAATATTCTATTAGAATGTTTCTCTGTAAATATTCTAACAATTGTAATATGCATGAAAAAATAGTATAATCACTAATTCATATGGTAGAAACTTTACTAACAATAGGAATTTCTCTAAAATAAAAATTGGTGATGCAGGGGGAAATATAATGCTGTTAAGAATTTAAAATTTGTAAAACTTGATGTCCTGGGCATTTGTAGACAGCATAAAGTGGGTAGTAAACATGGGCATAGGAATACATGAATTTTCGGGAGTAATCAGGACATTTTTCAAAGCATGTCACTTTATGAGTCTTGCCTGTAACACACAGGCTGAGTATTGCTGACAGTTCTACCGGCAACAGATCAAAAATTTCTGCTCTAGTGACATGCTGTGCTGATTTAATTTCAACAGTAGTAAACATATAAAATGTTTCATGTAATTACTTTTTCTATGTGTATAATGTGAAAAGTACATCTTCCATATCATGGAGACTGAAAAAGAGCTAATACTAGAATGGGAAGAATAACCCATGGGTTTACATACTTCCACCATGAAATCTATATGAACACTAGGGCTTCGACTTTAAATCATAGAACTGACATTTCCTCAAATACACACATGATTTTGAATAGACAATAGAAATTCCACACTTTTGAGTGTTCCAGTCAACATTTACTATCACTTGTTTTATCACAATCCTTTTAAAGTAGATATACTCAAATAGAATTGTGTAGTGTTCATACACTGGGACTCTTGAATACTAGAAGACCATAGCATTCTAGCCTAGCATTCCCTAGGAACGTCTCTCAGAGATTGGATTCATGGGCTCCCAGGTCTATCTGTCCATTGCCACATCTAAGTGCTGTAACAGTATACATCCCTTTTCAATTTCTTGACCTATTCCTTACCATCAAATAGGCAACATTATATTAGCATACACCAGTACTAAATCTTTATCCATAGATTAAAATCAGGAGAGCATGGAATAATATTTTCCAAGGCCTGAGAGAAAATTACTGGCAACTGTAATGTTAAATCCAGAAAGTAGCTATTATTATTGACAGTGTATTAGGCTCATTTGAACTTAGTAATACATTAAGACATGTTTTTTTATGTACAAAAAACTACCTAGATAATAAACTGATGAAAATAAGCACAAAAGAATAAGGCATACATTTTTCATGAGGTCATAGGAAATAAGACTTATCTTGTGAAAAATGAATGTATACAAGAAAACTCGGAAATATTCCTCATGTACAACATAGTGAAGCTCTATCCCACACAAGGAATGAAGAACAATGGGAACCACACTTTGCAACTCACAATGCCAGCAAACCTTCAAGATTACAAATCCTAAGGAATACAGTCTCACAAAGAAAAATTTCATTGACCAATCATCAGAGGAGTTCACAACAAAATACTTGGTAGAAGTAAGAATAGATAAAGCATATATCTACATAATGAAGAGTATTATCTGTGAATCTTGATTTTCAGTTCAGGAAGAAGAAATTCTACAGAACTAAACTGACCAAATATTATATAAGGATATTTAAACCTGTTCCAACATAGGGTGTGCTCAGCCTCGGGCACACAACTTGAATCACTATGATTGGAATGCAAGCAACCCTTTGTATTCACTTGATTCTTTTTTTTTTTTTTTGGGGGGGTTTTCGAGACAGGGTTTCTCTGTGTAGCCCTGGCTGTCCTGGAACTCACTCTGTAGACCAGGCTGGCCTCGAACTCAGAAATCTGCCTGCCTCTGCCTCCCAAGTGCTGGGATTACAGGCGTGCGCCACCACACCTGGCTAACTTTAATCATTTGTATACTACATTCCCACACTTAAGGTTCTGCCAATGGATAAGAAAGCACCATGGTACAAGACTTCATGGAGTTCTGCAGGTTGTATTCATAGTAAGGTGTTTGTAAAAATTTTTTTAAACTACTTTAATTTTTTTAAAACTACCATCTTATAGTGTATGAAGGTGATTCTAATGAAGTCTCTGAATACTAAAAGAGATGGAATTTCAGTTGATCTTTTATTTTCCAGTGGGCTACATCAACTAATTTGATGGCCAAAATGGTTTCCTAAAAATACCTAAACAATGCAGAACATTGACATGAAAAGGGGCTGCTTTTCACAAACTGACAATAAGTCTTCATTGCTAATGACAGGACTGATGCAACTCATTGTATATGAAGATGTCAAACTGGTTCCTGCAGGAACATTGACTCTTATGTTGCAGTGTCCTCCTTATGGGAAGGGGCTTTGCAAGCTTCACTAAGTGTAAGTGTGGTTAATTGTTCCATGGTACTTTGTAGTATATCTTGACTTCTGACTGCCAGGAGACCTTTTTCTTCAGAGCTGTTAACACATGCACTGGGAACACTTTTCTATTAGCGCTGCAAGAATTTCATTGGCACTAACCTGCAACACACCCTCCACCAGTAGTGAAATATTTACAGTGTGGTATTGAACTAGATTTCTTTTTTGACTCATGGATTGTTACTCTGCCACACCTAGTGTTTGCAGAGACCCCCACACATATATCACCTAACCAGTAAACATCAATCATAGTCTTTCACATTCTGACTATTAAACGCAGGGTTGAAGACAAAATTTCTTCCCCTTTGACAGTTTAGGTTTTTGAGGTCTTCATTTATAATGAACCTTAGATAATATACTTTATCAGCACCCAACAAAATGTTTCACAGAAAAATGCAGAAAAACAGAACAGAAATGTGAGACTAGAATTTTTCAGGTACAAATACTAATGCCTGCATATGAATTTTTGTTTTTGTTTTTGTTTTTCGAGACAGGGTTTCTCTGTGTAGCTCCGGCTGTCCTGGAACTCACTCAGTAGACCAGGCTGGCCTCGAACTCAGAAATCTGCCTGCCTCCGCCTCCCAAGTGCTGGGATTAAAGGCGTGCGCCACCACCGCCCGGCCTGCATATGAAATATTAATGATGATGTTCATAGTATGAAAAAGTGTCAGTAAAGGAAGACTCTGAAATTCAAAACCTCAGTCAGTTTGGCCAAAACAGTAGGTGAAAAAAATCCCAGTCTATGCAACTACAAACATGACCTGCCTCACTATGAAATGACTGAGTTTGTAAGGCCTGAGAGTATCAAGGAGCCAAGGAAACAGGAGATGAGGGAAATGGGCAGAGTGTAGGTGTGGGTACTGCTTTTCCACATGGAAGGGGCTTGGTGATTCGCAAAACCCCCAAGACTCAGATCTCTGAAGGCAGTGAAACATAGACGCCACGGACCGACTCAGTCGGAACACACACCCGTGGGGGGAATCAGGGTCTTTGGTATGCAGGAAGGCACAGGTCCGATGAATGACAGACAGACACACCAGATGCAGGTTGAGTCTGAGTGCACTTTACTGTTCTAAAGTAGGAACTTTTATACATACAAGTTAGCATTACATTACTGAAGAAAAATGTGTCCAGTGAAATGATTACAAAGAATGATTAACATGAGCATCTGGCACAGGAAAATACAAAGTCAATCAGGTTAAAAACTTCAGAGATCACGTACGGAGCATCACATCCCTTGATCAGAATATCTGTAGTTAATGATAAACTTTCAGAAGTTCAAAAGTTCTCAAGAACACTTTGTTATACCCCTAGTTTCTATACTAGCTAATGACTATTCATGTGTAATCCTTATCTAACATCTAGCTTTCTTCTTGTGAGGCTCTTCAGGCTCACTATGAAACTTTACTTAACTGATGCTTTCCATGCCAGGGTGTCAAAGCCACCACCATCCACACATTTGTAGCCATACAATGATATATATATATATATATATTGTTGGGAGGTTAATTCATCAATAAATTTAAGTGATAATTGTATAACTGGTCAAAAGGGCAAAGCAGTGGATCTCTAGAAGATAAATCATGGCCAATGCTGCAGTTCAAAGAATGAACTCTCATTAGCTTTATCGCTTGGGGGCTCACAACTCCGGCTATCAGGAACATCTCGTAAGTGAAGAAACAGGTCAGAGAAAAGTCACACAGGCAAGGCTTGCCATGAGAAATTCAGCTCAGCAACTCCGGCCAAAGAGTTCCACAATCCAGTTCCTCAGCAGACAGCCTTGTCATAAACAAGGCTTTTACCTGTAAAAATTATCACACAATGTCCACCGAATGTGGTTTAATTGTGGAAATCATACAGTCTCCCCGAGATTCGTGTGGCATATAGAGGCATACAGGCAAGAACCATTCGCAAAGGGTCCCCAGAGACCAGAGCTGTCACAGGTTAATGGACGCAGTAGTAACCTCTGCTCTGTGTTGGGGTACGAGCTCTCTGGACGCTTCACACACTAATAAACATGGGATGGAGAAAAGAAAGCATCATCACTGCAGCTTCCACACTCACAGGACAGTTTCGGGCATTGGTGGAAGAAACTATGCAACAACCACATCCTTTGCAGCTGGGGATGTGACTGAAGTCCTGTGGCACCACAACTATTCTAATTAAAAATGCCCATCATCTTCACTGATTAAAAATTAAGAATTATATTTTTTAAATGTTATTTACGTATGTGTGGATGTTATTAATGTTGTTAGAAAACCACATTTCCTTGTATCTGAAGGGTTCAGAACACAGGTGCGGTGTCTTGTTACATCCAGTTCTGGTCTAGTCTGGCAGCAAGCCTGTGGAGAAGCTGTGCAGAGTAGGTCCTGGGAAGCTGTGTGGAAGGCAGCCTGCTACAGGAGTGCAGGAGAGGTTCCTGATGGCGGGGGTGAGCCTCCTGCATGATTAGAAGAGTTTAAGAAAAAGATAAAATAAAAACAAAGGAATAATTAAGCAAGCAACCAAGTTAAAAAAAAACAACACTAAAAATTGCTGTAAAAAATTGGGAAGCTAAATAATTAAAAGGTCCAGAGGATGGGTGTAGAGTTACAGGAAGCTGCTGAGTCTTGGGCGGGTCCAGAAGGAGTGGCTCTGAGAAAGGAGGCAGAAGCGACAGAAAGTTCTGCCATTCCAGCATTTCCGTGCATTTCAGCTGCCTCGTGGTCAGCAAGTCATGGTAGGAGACTAGTGCCTAGTCTGTGCGGAACCTGAAAACTTCCTTGAGCTGCGGTTGCTGTGCTGGCCTCCTAGGACATTCAGCAGCTGATCCTGTCACCTGCCAGGTCAGAGGAGCTGCTGGGCTAGAAAAGGGGCAGGAGCGGAGCTGGGGTGTGGAGCAGGGGTGTGGTGTGGAGCAGGGATGCATTTTCTGCTGCCACTCTCACAATTGTGTTGTGTTGTGTTGTGGGTATCTTACCATTATCAGGAAGATTGAGATCCTATGAACTGGGGTTTATGGTGAAGTTTTAATTTATTTTATGGTTGCCAGAATATTTTTTCTGAAATAGCCTCATAGATTCTTGGCCCTATCTGCCATTTGTATACTAGGAGGGTTTCTTTAAATAAAAAAAAAAAAAAACCTTAATAAAGCTCCTCGAATTCAAATTCATTCATGCTTTCTCAACTCCCATATTCGTCCAAGTTTGCCATTTCAATTCACTTTCTCCAGGGAACTGAATAGGCATCCCGAGAGATCTTTGTAGATATTTTGCGTACGGGGGACTGGAGCAGATTGGATTGAATTAGAAAATTTTTCGTTATAAAACACCATCATCTGGAGTAAATACTAACATAAACCAAGCAAAATTATACTCTGCATTAATTTAACACTGAGGTATATGCAGTCTTTGATGTAAATACAGCATTCAGAAATGTGTCTTCATAGGCTTAGTTATTAATGTTACACCTTAGCTTTGAATGAAAAAGGAAGACAGGATAGCTGCCAGGTACTGCTAAGGAGAAGAAAAAGTTGTTGGTTTTGTTAACGCTGAGTGTTGCCAGAGAAAAACGAGTTTCACCATGCGGGCAAGCTTTATAAATGTTACTTCCTGACCAAGAGAAGGACTTTGGTCACATGCTACAGGTGGTTTTATAGGCCATCGTGGTTTCCTATGAGGCTTTGTTATTTTCCAAAAACATGCAACCTGCAGCATTCCAAGAAGTTACTTTTTTGTGGGGGCTGGCGGGTGCTTAGGGAATACTTTTTGGCTTTTCAGTCTGAGGAAGGAAGCAGTCAGAGTATCTGGTTGGGTACAGACTGAACCAGGTCCTGGAGAGGGGAGGGTTATTGAGGATGAGCAAGGAGGGTGGAGGGGCTGGCCAAGTGAGCAACCAGGAGCCAAGACCAAGCTGAGTCAACAAAGTCTGCACTGATGTGTTAACAGGCTCTCCAGTGAGCCATTCCTCCTGAATTTCTTTGAATCCTTCCGAGGATTATAGAGCATCTTGTGAGGGGAAGGTATCAGGCAGATGTTTTCATAGAGATAAAACTAAGTATAGATTAAGACAAAATTAGACAGCTCCTTTGAAATAATTATGGTTGCTCACTTACTTAAGAAAAATGTCTCCTTGGTTCATGAAAAGCACTCTGCCCATGCACATTCATGGGTTGTTGAGTTCTGCAATGTGGACTTATTGCTGGTGCGTGAATGCTTAGACCCTGCACTCAGGGCTTTTTCTTTCTTTCTTTCTTTCTTTCTTTCTTTCTTTCTTTCTTTCTTTCTTTCTTTCTTTTTTTTTTTTCAGACCTCTTGTTGGAGAAGTTCAACCATCTGGATTCAGTGTGTCACGATGTGTTTTTACATTCTTCCTTGCTCCTCTTCTGAGTTGCTGGGACAAGGACTCTGTATTGGTGTTAGCTTTGTGACTGACAATCACATCTCTAGGGTAATCTGAAATACTCAGCTAAAAGGAGACATTTTCATGGTATCTTCTCTTTCCTTAATGCTTATCCTTTTTCCAAGTGTTGGCATCTTTCATCTGTGTCTCATGATACATTCCAGGTTCTTTCTGATCAATATTTTCCCATTTTCAGGTCTGTAAATGCTCAGCCAAATCTGCATAACTATAAATCAAAACTAAGAGCCCTGGATGGCAAAGGCCAAGGAGTCTAAAGGATCCAGGTGTGTTAGAAGGATTGAACGAGGGGTTGGGTGGGGCTCACCTGTCAGTAGAAAGAGGGCATGAATTTGGTTTTGCACATTCTATTTCATTTATTATCCTGGAAAATTTCACTGAGAATATTATTAGATGTGATGAGGATTTCCCATGGTAGGCAGTGCAGTCGGCAGTCAGTCGATGTCAACATTTGATTGCTTTTGCATCTCTGAAATAGCAGCTGCCCATTGAAAACAAAGTTTCTTTTAGCCAGATTGAAATCAGGATTAGGCAATGGGTGTGACAAGGGTCATTTATACATGAAGCAAGTATCAGTAGTGTTTTCACTCCTAGGTCCTGTGACCTTCCTATTTGGATTTCAGCCAGATTCTCAGTTTAACCTGTATTTATTTTACCCCTGAGAAGCTAGCTGGGCTCATCTAGAACAAGATAATCTTCTGTTACCCACAGAGCATCTTGCCACCAGGATACTAGTGGCCATGCCTTGCCTGGCATATTATGATTGTAGCACACAGGATGCAAATCTGGGTATGGCCTTTAATAACTCTGCCTCCTGCCCCAGTTTGCATAGCAGTTTTTGACACTGTGAATGCTACCACCATAGACTCCATCCAGGATAATTGTTGACAGTGAATGATTCGAGCTGAGTTGTTTTTCTCTAGCAATGTGATTGTTTTCTGAACCACATGTTCTGTCCAGTCTAAATGATATTTAGTCCTTCAGTTGTGCTCTCACTCATGCACTGTGTTGAATTATTCCTGATTAGAGTAGGATAATTACTGTTAATATTTTGTCTACTATTTGGTTGAGTCTCTTTTCCTTAGTATTCTGTATGTTTCTTCTCTTCTTACATTCTAGAAAGCTTTTATACTGAGCAGTGTTAGGTTTTCCACAGGACTGTAAAGTAACTTTTATTTTCCTTTTGTAATTATTGTCTGGGAGGCTTACTGCCTCTGTCGATTTACCTTGGACTAGGCTTGGAAGTGTCTAGCCTCTATACAATCTTATCTAGACCTAGAGTGTTTTCTCTCTGTGAAATTTCCAGCTGAATAAGCTCTCCCTTTTTTGTTCATTGTCAACTTTTTTTTCTTTTTCTGCTTCTTTCTTTCTTTCTTTCTTTCTTTCTTTCTTTCTTTCTCTCTCTCTCTTTCTTTCTTTCTTTCTTTCTCTCTCTCTCTTTCTCTCTCTCTCTCTCTTTCTTTCTTTCTTTCTTTCTTTCTTTCTTTCTTTCTTTCTTTCTTTCTTTCTTTTGTTTTTGTTTTTTTCAAGACAGGGTTTCTCTGTATAGCCCTGGCTGTGCTGGAACTCACTCTGTAGACCAGGCTGGCCTTGAACTCAGAAATCCGCCTGCCTCTGCCTCCCAAGTGCTGGGATTAAAGGCATGTGCCACCACTGCCCAGCTTCTGGTTTTTTTTTTTTTTTTGAGACAGGGTTTCTCTGTGTAGCCCTGGCTGTCCTGGAACTCATTCTGTAGACCAGGCTGGCCCTGAACTCAGAAATCCACCTGACTCTGCCTCCCAAGTGCTGGAATTAAAGGAGTGCTCCACCACCACCCAGCCCTTCTCAACTCTTTTTTTCTTTGTTTGCTTATTTATTTATTTGTTTGTTTGTTTTTTGAGACAGGCTTTCTCTGTGTAGCTCCGACTGTCCTGGAACTCACTATGTAGACCAGGCTGGCCTCGAACTCAGAAATCCGCCTGCCTCTGCCTCCCAAGTGCTGGGATTACAGGCCTGTGCCACAACCACCTGGCCCTTCTCAACTCTTAACTGGCTGGTGCTACTCAGCTGTTCAGGCTCAAACTCCTCTCCCAGCTGAGTCTTTCAATCTGGTTCTTCTCTGAGACACTGAAATGTTCTGCTTGGCCTTAAATTAACTGTACTAATCTTATATGTACTAATTCTAATATGTGCTAATGTAAATCTATTATGTACTAATTCTTTGTACATATTAGCAACAACAGATGGGATTTTATGTTGACATTTTTTTGGTTTTAGTGCAATACATTTCATATGTAAGCAGTTTCAATAAAGTTTGATCTTCCCCTGATAAAGTGATGTGCATACAATCACTACAATGATTGTTTTTAAAATTTTAAGATAGGAAAGAAATCTATAGAAAGTGTTATGTTACACAGTGTAACTGTTACCATTGGAAATTTTACATGTCATGGGAGGTTAGCTGTTATTTATCAACTTTCAAGGACATTATTTTTTCAATAAGGTGAAATATCAATAATTGGTACACAGTAACAATGTACCGTTAAAATATGGACTAAGCCTCTTTTTTTTTTTTTTTTTTTTTTTTTTTTTTTTTACAAAGGCTGAATTCAGCAAGGCACTAACTTGCTTAAATGTGAATTACTAACTTCTAAAACTGTGATTTGATTCACATATTTTCAAATCAAGTTGGAGTTGATTCATATTACCATATTTGTGTGCAAAATGTGTATGTTTTTCAGTTCAAAATGTTTTTAAAATCTCATTAAAGTCTCAAAAATTTGAATATTGTTCATCTTATCTTGATGTAAATTTTTATTGAAATATTGTACTTATGAAAAGAAAAAGAAAGTCTTTTGAGCGGTCTCTTTCTATTGCCTATCATGTTTTCTCTTCAGTCTCACAATATAAAATCTCTCCCAGTAAAACTGTTTCCTTCTCCCTCTCTGTTGCTCTGCTCTCTCAACTGTCCTGTACTGCTGCCCATGCTCTCTACTGTGTTCCTTTACTATTCTCTTCTTCCTGTACTGACTTTCTCTCCCTTAAGAAGCTTCCCTTTCCTCTCTCAACTCAGGAGAGTTATGCATATCCTGTTTTGTCAGATTTTTCTATGACATTTCACATTTTCTGCTATTCAATTGGACAACACTTTTAAACATGGGTACCTCTTTTTACTTAATAACTGCACTTTTGTTGTTTGAGATTAAAGTGAATACCAAGGGCTTGCTTGCATTCCAATCATAGTGATTCAAGTTGTGTGCCAGGGGCTGAACCACACCTTAAGTAGGAACTGGTTCAACTATCCTTATATAATATTTTGTCAGTTTAATTCTGTAGAATTTCTTCTTCCTGAACAGAAAACCAAGATTCACAGATAATACTCTTCTACCATGTATTTTATTGTGAACTCCTTTTATGATTGGTCAATGAAATTTTTCTTTGTGAGACTGTATTCCTTAGGATTTGTAATCTTGAAGGTTTGCTGGCATTGTGAGTTGCAAAGTGTGGTTCCGATTGTTCTCCATTCCATGTGTGGGATAGAGCTTTACTATGTTGTACATGAGGAATATTTCCGAGTTTTCTGGTATACATTCATTCTTCACAAGATATGTCTTATTTCCTATGACCTCATGAAAAAATGTATGCCTTATTCTTTTGTGCCTATTTTCATTAGTTTATTATCTAGGTAGATTTTTTGTACTTAATGAGCATGTTTTAATGTATTACAACGTTCAAATGTACCTTATATACTTTTAATATTAGTAGCTACTTTATGGATTTAACATTACAGTTGCTAGTAATTTTCTCTCAGGCCTTGAAAAATATTATTCCATGCTCTCCTGATTTTAATCTATGGATAAAGATTTGGTACTGCTGTATGCTAATATAATGTTGCGTATTTGATGGTAAGGAACAGGTCAAGAAACTGAAAAGGGATGTACACTGTTTCAGCACTTAGATGTGACAATGGCAGACAGACCTGGGAGTCCATGAATCCAACCTCTGAGAGACTTTCCTAGGGAATGCTAGGCTAGAATGCTATGGTTTTGTAGTATTCAAGAGTCCCAGTGTATGAACACTACACAATTCTATTTGAGTTTGTCTACTTTAAAAAGGTTGTAATAAAACAAGTGATAGTAAATATTGACTGGAAGACTCAAAAGTGTGGAATTGTGTCTATTAAGAATCACATGTGGGGCTGGAGAGATGGCTCAGCGGTTAAGGGTACTGACCGCTCTTCCGTAGGTCCTGAGTTCAAATCCCAGCAACCACATAGTGGCTCACAGCCATCTGTAATGGGATCTGATGCCCGCTTCTGGGGTCTGAAGACAGCTACAGTGAACTTACTTACATATAATAAATAAATAAATCTTAAGAAAAAATCACGTGTGTATTTGAGGAAATGTTAGTTCTAAGATTTAAAGTCTAAGACCTTGTATTCATATAGATTTCATGGTAGAAGTATGTAAACCCATGGGTTATTCTTCCCATTCTAGTATTACCTCTTTTTCAGTCTCCATGATGTGGAAGATGTACTTTTCACATTATACACATAGAAAAAGTAATTACATGAAACATATTAATTTTATATGCTTACTACTGTTGAAATTAAATCAGCACAGCATGTCACTAGAGCAGAAATTTTTGATCTGTTGCCGGTAGAACTGTCAGCAATACTCAGCCTGTGTGTTACAGGCAAGAATCATAAAGTGACATGCTTTGAAAAATGTCCTGATTACTTCCTGAAAATTCATGTATTCCTATGCACATGTTTACTACCCACTTGATGCTGTCTACAAATGCCCAGGACATCAAGCTTTACATATTTTAAATTCATAACAGCATTACATTTTCCTCTGCATCACCAATTTCTATTTTAGAGAAGTTTCCTGTTGTCAGTAAATTTTCTACCATGTGAATTAGTGATTATACTATTTTTCATGCATATTACAATTGTTAGAATATTTACAGAGCTGAAGAATTATGGTTCTTGTAATTTCAGAAATGCCTTCCTCATATTCTTATTTGAACATTGAAAATATTCCAAGTCTTACTTGCTCTTTGTAAGCACTGCTGTACTGTGGTAAGATAGTGTGGAGACTGCACATCCTTTCTGTCTTCTGAATAGAATAGAATGATGACAGCTGTCTTTAGTTTGTGTAATGATAGATTTATTCTGTTGGCTATTATCTTTGTTAGATTTATTGATTTTCCTTCTGTTCCATAGTATTCTCTGTGCAAGATTATTGTGGGATTTGTAAAAGAAATTTGTGAACTCAGTGCTGCATGTATTTAGTCCTCAGACAGTGTTAGAAGAAATACTAGAAGTCTGGGTTTCCACACTTGCTTATTGCCTGACCTAGTGTCACGACATAGAAAGTTTTCTTGTTCACTTGTTCCTAGGATATCTTTATTTTCCTTGTTAATTCTCATTAATTGTATATGACTTTCCACAGCACTGTCTCATCTGCTATTTCCCAGTTTCAATATAAAATAATGAGGCAGGGGCATGAAAAGATACTACCCATATACCTTTTAAATGCCAAGAGAAGGATTTTGACATGAGAGAAGAATAAGGTCAATGTGATTTGCTGAATATTGCTTACACCATGATCATGACAATTTTGTGTAGCATTAGTATCTTGGCATTCAGAATGATTCTTATGTTTTTATACATGCACAAACTGATGTGTGTGTGTGTGTGTGTGTGTGTGTGTGTTATGTATTTATATCAGAAGAGCCTTAACATACATTCTTACTTTCCTGTGGAACTGCGGAACATAGTTAACAGAGAGAATCTTTGTCTGTACGCCAAGACAACAGGGCACACATAGAACATAGATATATTGTATCTGCTTGGTAGAACGAAGTGGAATCTCATCAAAAAGTCAGGTATTGTATTCTATTATGATGATTAATGAAGCAACATTCAATTCTAGGTATCAATCATAGTAGTCACTAGCACTTTGTCCTTGATTCTAGACCCAGGAAGAGAAATTCTCAGTAATAACTCAGAAATTCTGAGTAATAATGTTTTACAGCAGGTGTGCGCCTGCTCTGTATTTGTCCTGGTGCATGGTGATGTTAGAAAGAGGCCTCAGAATATACTCATATTCCTTACCACCTGTACTGGCTGGTTTTGTGTGTCATCTTGACACAGGCTGGAGTTATCACAGAGAAAGGAGCTTCAGTTGGGGAAGTGTCTCCATGAGATTCAGTTGTGGGGCATTTTCTTGGTTAATGACTGATGGGGCCCAGCTCACTCTGGGTGGTACCACCCTGGGCTGGTATGCTTGGGTTCTATAAGAGAGCAGGCTGAGCAAGCCAGGGGAAGCAAGCCAGGAAGAAACATCCCTCCATGGCCTCTGCATCAGTTCCTGCTTCCTGACCTGCTTGAGTTCCAGTCCTGTCTTCCTTTAGTAATAAACAGCTGTGTGGAAGTGTAAACCGAATAAACCCTTTATTCCCCAACTTGCTTCTTGGTCATGATGTTTGTGTATGACTAGAAACCCTCACTAACCCACCACTCAAAATATGCCGCTCCATGCTCTCATGTATGTAGAAATGTTGACAAGATTCCTTGTAGAATCATTTTGCTTTTAATGACATTTTATGTGATTTTGCGTTGTCCATTATGTAGTTGTAGTAATTTCATCTTTGTATTTTTCAAACTCTGTTGTGAATTTTCTTTTTTTTTTTTTTAAGCTTTATTTATTATTATATGTAAGTACACACCAGGAGAGGGTGTTAGATCTCATTAGGGATGGTTGTGAGCCACCATGTGGTTGCTGTGATTTGAACTCAGGACCTTCGTAAAAGCAGTCCGCGCTGCAGTGCCTGTAGAATTTAGTATCACAGGTGAAACCCACGCTGTGGCCCCGGGAGCGGGACCTCGAGGTGGCTGGGATGGAGAACAGTTGCAGGGAGGAAAGTCCTGCCAGCAGTGGAAGTCTTAGCCTGAGGGGGGTGGGAAAAGAAAGTACACAAGTAGCTTGTTTTGTATCCTAGCAACGGAGCAGGGGTGGGCGTGCACTGCAGCTGAAGCGGACTGGCAAGCTGTGAGAGTGCGAACAGGGACTCTCTGCTCAGCTGCTGAGCTTGGCCTGCACTGGCAGGGGCTCCGCCGCTGAGGCACAGCAGACGGGGACCGGGACACCCCTGTGATAGTGGCTGTGAGGCGGAACTGTTTGTTAGTCGGGGAAAGTTGTAGCCAGGGAAAGATTTTATGTCTGTGCAGGCTCAGGGCGGAACTTTTTGCCAGAAGTGGAAGTCGTAGCCCGCAGTAGGTGGGAAAAGGAAGTACCTAATGAAGCTTGTTTCGTATCCTAGCAACGTTGTTGTGACTGATGGGCTGGCAGTGCCACCACGCGGATGGCGTGGTAGGGCGCACGCTATGGATCAGCCCTTAGAGCGCAAATATAAAACTGCTGGTTAGGGAAAAGGAAGTACCTAACTGGTTTGTTTTGTATCCCAATAATGGCACAACAGCAGGCGGGCGCACCTGCCGCATAGACTGTCCTGGAGGGTAGAAGAACTAGGAGAGGGAAGAAGGCAAACGCAGCTAATTAGCAGTTCGCAGATGAGGGAACGGGAAAAATTACAGACTCCTGTCCTCATGACAATGCAGCAGTAGCTCCAAGTTAGCCTAGGACTGTCGCTCTGACGAGTGGGGGTTGGGGGGCTTACCCGTCCAGGTCTAGCGATTGAGGTTGTAGCTTAAATGGCAAAGCAGGCAAGCAAACATGCAGTTTCTCGATCCGAGTCACGGCATCATATGATGGGTTTATAAAAAGAGAGAAAAGGGTTTAGAGAATGGTGTACAGCAGTGTAGGGGGAAGGGGGTACCTAGGTGGGCCCATGCCCAGGCACCTCTTCACCTTCAAGGGAAGACACACAGACATGGTATAGAATAGAGTTTATTCAGGGCAGAGGATGGGAGTTAATGGTGTAGTGGAGGCAGAGAGAGGCAGAGAGAGAGTAGAGAAGTGGAGGAGTGGAGGCTGGCCATGACCACATGTTGAGAGGGAAGAGGGGCAGAGAGGTGAGAGTGCAGAGAGGTGAGAGTGCCAAGAGGCAAGAGCAATGAGAGAGAGAGAGAGAGAGAGGAGGGGCAAGTAGCCCCTTTTATAATGGGCCAGGTCTATGGGGCGGGGCATACCTGGCTGTTGCCAGGTAATTGTAGGGTGGAGCTTAGACAGAATACTAACACATATGTGGTTTGTGGTTTGTGCCAAGGACAATTTAATCTTAGTTTTACTTTGTTTAGGTATTTGTTCTGAGCATCAGAAATCAGAGGGATTGCTTACTTGTGTGCATTTTTAGCCAGAGGCTAGACTCACAATGTGAGAAGTTAGGCAGGATGATATGTATCTGAAGGCTTCAGAACCCACGTGCAGTGTCTTTTCTACAACCAGTTCTGGTCTAGTCGGGCCGCAATCTTGTGGGAAAGCAGTACAGAGTTGGTCCTGGTAAGCTGTGTGGAAGGCAGCCTGCTACAGAAGTGGAGGAGAGATTCCTGATGGTGAGGGTGGGCCTCCTGCATCATTAGCTGACTTTAAGAAAAAGACAAAATAAGAACAAAGGAATAATAAGCAAGCAAGCAAGCAAAAATCCAAAACAAGAAAAATTGCTGTGAAGAATTGGGAAGGTAATTAATTTAAATGTCCCAAAGAAGGTGGGCTTAGAGTTACAGGAAGCTGCTGAGTTTTGGGCAGGTCCGGAAGGAGTGGCTCTGAGGAAGGAGGCGGAAGTGACAGCACCGCCATTCCAGCATTCTCTCTGCATCTCCACTGCCTCGTGGTCAGCAAGTCATGGATGGAGACTAGTGACTAGTATTTGTGGAACCTGAAAACTTCCTTGAGCTGCGGTTGCTGTGCTGGCCTCCTAGGACATTCAGCAGCTGGTCCTGTCACCTGCCAGGTCAGAGGAGCTGCTGGGCTGGGAAATGGACAGGAGCAGAGCTGGGGTGTGGAGCAGGGGTGCGTTTTCTGCTGCCACTCTCACAGTTGTATTGTGGGTATCTTACCATTATCAAGAAGCTTGAGATCCTGTGAATTGGTTTTATGGTGATATTTTAATGAATTTTATAGTTGCCAGAATATTTTTCTAAAATGACCTCATATATGCTTGACCGTATCTGGTGTTTGTATACCAGGAGGGTTTTCTTTGCAAAAGCCTTAATAAAGCTCCTTGAATTCAAATTCCTTCATGCTTTCTTAACTCCCCTGTTCCTCCATTTGCCACTTCATTTCCCTTTCTCCTGGGAAGTAACTGAATAGGCATCCTGAGAGAGCTTTGTAGATATTTGTCACATGGGGGCCAAGTGCAGATTTGATTGAAGTAGAAAGTTTTCATTATAAAGCACCATTATATGGCTGTAAATATTAACATTAACCAAGCAAAGTTATACTCTCCATTAATTTAGTACTGAGGTCTATGCAGTCTTTGTAAATACAGCATTCAGAAATGTGTCTTCATAGACTTAGTTATTAATGTTAAAGGCAGGATTACAGCAAGGTATTTCTGAGGAAAAGATATATAGTAGTTTCCGTTAACCCTGACTGTCACCAGAGGAAACCTAATTCCACCATGTTGGCAAGAATTATAAAATATTACATCCTGACCAAGACATGGACTTAGGTCACATGCTACAGGTGGCTTTATAGGCCAATGTTGTTTCCTATGAGGCTTTATTATTTTCCTGTAACTGCAACCTGAACCTGGAGCCTAGACAGTGCTGGATCAACAAAGTCTGCGTTGTTGTGTTCATAGGCACCTCTGTTAGCCCTTCCTCTTGAATTTCTTTGAATCCTTTAGAGGATTAGCCCAGCATCATGTGAGAGGATGGTATCAGGCCAAGTTTTTTATAGATATAAAACTAAGTATAGATTATGACAAAATTACACAGCCCATTTGAAGTAATTATGTCTCTGTGGTTCATGAAAAGCACTCTGCCCTTGCACATTCATGGTTTGTTGAGTTCTGCAGTGTGGACTTCTTGCAGGTGTGGGAATGTTTAAACTCTGCACTCAGGGCTTTTTTTCCCCCAGAGAACTCTTTTTGGGGAAGTTCAACAGTCTGGATTCTGTTTGTCAGAATTTTTGTCTTACTTTCTTCCTTGTTCCTCATCCATGTTGCTAGGAAAATGACTCTATGTGTGTTAACTGTGTGACTGACTCTCACATCACCTAGGGAAAATTGAAATCCTCAGATAAAAAAAGACATTTTCATGATATCATCTCTTTCCTTCATGTTTATCCTTTTGTTTGCTGTTGATGTCTCTTATTTTTGTACCATGAAAAGCTCCAGGTTCTTTCTGAACATTATTTTCCGATTTTCAGGTCTCCATATGTTCAGCCAGATCTGCATAAGTATAAATCAAAACTAAGGGCCCTGGATGGTAAAGGCCAAGGAGACTCTCACAAAGGATCCAGGTATGTTAAAAGGTCAACCCACAAGGGGTGGGGTGGGGCTCACCTGTCAGTAGAAATAGCACATGAATTTGGTTTTTTCCAGATGCAATTTGTTTAATGATTCTGGAAATTTTCAATGAGAATAATATTAGATGTGACAACACAGATTTCCCATAGTAGGCAGTGCAGTCAGCAGTGATACCAGTGGCAATGCCTTTCCTGGCAGATTGAGATTGTAGATCACAGGATGCAAATCTGGGTCTGCCCATGGAAAACTCTGCCTCCTGCCCCAGTCTGCACAGCAGTTTCTAACACTATGAATGCTACCACCAGAGAGACCATCCATGATATGTGTTGATGGAGTGAAGAATCTGATCTCAGTTGTTTTTCTCCAGAAGCTGCGCTTACTTTCTAAATCACATATTCTGTCCAGTCTAAATGATATTTAGACCTTGAATTGTGTTCTCTCTGATGTAGTGTGTTGAAGTAGTCTTGATTATAGTGAAATAATTACTGTTGACCTTTTCTGTACTGTTTGATGGTGTCTCTTTTCCTTAGTATTCTGGGGTATATTTCTTCTCTTTGTACATTCTAGAAAGCTTTTTTTACTGAGCAGTATTAGATTTTCCACAGGGCTATAAATGTAACTTTCATTCCACTACTGTATTTGTTGTCTGGGAGTCTTATTGCCTCTCTCTATTTACCTTGGCCTAGGCTTGGAAGCCTCTAGCCTTTAAACAATCTTATCTAGACCTAGAGTGATTTCAGCCTCTGAAATGTCCTGCTGAATAAGCTTACCCTTTCTTGTTCATTCTCAACTCAACTGGCTGGTTCAACTCAGCTATTCCAGGTCAAACTCCTCCCAGCTGCCTTATTCAATCTGATTTTTCTCTGAGACACTGACTTGCTCTGTTTGGTCTTAAATTAACTGTAGCAATCTTTTTTCCCTTTTAATCTGCTGGCCCTTGTCTTTCTCTTGCTTATTCTATCTTTACCTATGTCTAGCATGTTCTCTTTTCTTTTCTTGTAATTTTTCTTTGTTCTTTTTTTTTCCAGATAGAGTTTCTCCGTGTATCCCTGACTATCCTGGATCTCACTCTGTAGACCAGACTGGCCTCAAACTCATAAATCTGCCTGCCTCTGCCTCCCAAGTGGTGGGATTAAAGGCGAGCGCCATCACTGCCCAGAGCATGTTATCTTTTCAATCTGAATCTGTAAAATTCTCCCAGTAAAACTGTATCCCTCTCCGTCTCTGTTGCTCTACCCTTTCAACTGTACTGTACTGATGCTGTTGTATTCCTTTACTGTATTCCTTTACTATTCCCTTCTTCCCGTAATGTCTTTATCTCCATTAAGTAGATTTCCTTTCCTCTTTCAACTCAGGAGAGTTGTGCATATCCTGTTCTTTTTTATTATTTTATTTATTGGATATATTCTATATTTACATTTCATTTCCCTTTTACTGGTTCCCCATCCCCCAAAGGTCTCACATGCCCTTTTCCTTTCCCCTGTTCCCCCATTCTCCCCTTCCCACTTCCCTGTTCTGGTGTTCCCCTACACTGATGCTTTGAGCCTTTCCAGCACCAGTGTCCACTCCTTCCTTATTGTCGGATATCATTTGATATGTGGATTGTGTCTTTGGTGTCCCAAGATTCTAGGCTAATATCCACTTATCAGTGAGTGCATACCATGGGTATTCTTTTGAGACTGGGTTACCTCACTTAGTATGATGTTCTCTAGCTCCAGCCATTTCTCTAAGAATTTCATGAATTCATTGTTTCTAATGGCTGAATAGTACTCCATTGTCTATATATACCACATTTTTTGTATCCGTTCCTCTGTTGAGGGACATCTGGGTTCTTTCCAGCTTCTGGCTATTATAAATAAGGCTGCTATGAACATAGTGGAGCATGTATCCTTATTGCATGCTGGGGAATCTTCAGGGTATATGCCCAGGAGTGGTATGGCTGGGTCCTCCGGAAGTATCATGTCAATTTTTCTGAGGAACCACCAGACTGATTTCCAGAGTAGTTGTACTAGCTTGCAGTCCCACCAGCAGTGGAGGAGTGTTCCTCTTTCTCCACATCCTCGCCAACACCTGATGTCTCCTGAGTTTTTAATCTTAGCCATTCTGACTGGTGTGAGGTGAAATCTCAGGGTTGTTTTGATTTGCATTTCTCTAATGACTAATGATGTTGAACATTTTTTAAGGTGTTTCTCAGCCATCCGAATTTCTTCAGGTGAAAAGTCTTTGTTTAGCTCTGTACCCCATTTTTGGATAGGGTTATTTGGTTTTCTGGGGTCTAACTTCTTGAGTTCTTTGTATACCTTGGATATTAGCTCTCTGTCGGATGTGGGGTTGGTGAAGATCTTTTCCAATTTGTTGGTTGCCGATTTGTCTTTTTGACAGTGTCTTTTGCCTTACAGAAACTTTGTAATTTTATGAGGTCCCATTTGTCTATTCTTGCTCTTAGAGCATAAGAAATTGGTATTCTGTTCAGGAATTTTCCCCCTGAGCCAATGTCCTCAAGGGTCTTCCCTAGTTTCTTTTCTATTAGTTTTAGTGTGTCCGGTTTTCTGTGGAGGTCCTTGATCCACTTGGAGTTGAGCTTAGTGCAAGGAGATAAGAGTGGATCAATTCTCATTCTTCTGCATGTTGACCTCCAGTTGAATCAGCACCATTTGTTGAAAAGGCTATCTTTTTTCCACTGGATGTTTTTGGCTCCTTTGTCGAAGATCAATTGGCCATAGATGTGTGGGTTCAATTCTGGGTCTTCGATCCTATTCCATTGATCCACCTCCCTGTCACTGTACCAATACCATGTAGTTTTTAACACTACTGCTCTGTAGTATTGCTTGAGGTCCGGGATATTGATTCCCCAGGAAGTTCTTTTACTGTTGATGATAGTTTTAGCTATCCTGGGTTTTTTGTTATTCCAGATGAATTTGAGAATTGTTCTTTCTAACTCTATGAAGAACTGAGTTGGGATTTTGATGGGGATTGCGTTGAATCTGTATATTGCTTTTGGCAAGATTGCCATTTCAACTATATTAATCCTGCCAACCCATGGGCATGGAAGATTTTTCCATTTTCTGAGGTCTTCTTCAATTTCCTTCTTTAGAGACCTGAAGTTTTTGTCATATAAATCTTTCACTTGTTTGGTTAGAGTCACACCGAGATACTTGATATTGTTTGTGGCTATTGAGAAGGGAGTTGTTTCCCTAATTTCTTTTTAGGCCTGCTTATCCTTTGCGTATAGAAGGCTACTGATTTGCTTGAGTTGATTTTATAACCAGCCACTTTGCTGAAGTTGTTTATCATCTGTAGGAGTTCTCTGGTGGAGTTTTTTGGGTCACTTAAGTATACTATCATATCATCTGCAAATAGTATTAGTTTGACTTCTTCCTTTCCAATTTGTATCCTTTGACTTCCTTATATTGTGGAATTGCTCCAGCTAGTACCTCAAGTACTATATTGAAGAGACATGGTGAGAGGGGGCAGCCTTGTCTAGTCCCTGATTTTAGTGGGATTGCTTCAAGTTTCTCTCCGTTTACCTTGATGTTGGCTATCGGTCTGCTGTAAATTTCTTTTACTATGTTTAGGTATGGGCCTTGAATTCCTGTTCTTTCCAAGACGTTTAGCATGAAAGGATGGTGAATCTTGTCAAATGCTTTTTCAGCATCTAATGAGATGACCATGTGGTTTTTTTCTTTTAGTTTGTTTATGTAGTGGATTACGTTGATGGATTTTCATATATTGAACCATCCCTGCAACTCTGGGATGAAGCCAACTTGATCATGGTGAATGATTGTTTTAATGTGTTCTTGGATTTGGTTGGCAAGAATTTTATTAAGTATTTTTGCATCGATGTTCATAAGGGAGATTGGTCTGAAGTTCTCTTTCTTAGTTGGATCTTTGTGTGGTTTTGGTATCAGGGTAATTATGGCTTCGTAGAATGAGTTGGGTAGTGTTCCTTCTGTTTCTATTTTGTGGAATAGTTTGAATAGTATTGGTATTAGGTCTTCTTTGAAGGTCTGATAGAATTCTGCACTAAAACCATCTGGTCCTGTGCTTTTTTTGGTTGGAATGCTTTCTATGACCTCTTGTATTTCCTTGGGGGTTATGGGACTGTTTAGGTGATCTATTGATCCTGATTTAATTTTGGTATTTGGTATCTGTCTAGGAAATTGTCCATTTCCTCCAGATTCTCCAGTTGTGTTGAATATAGACTTTTGTAGTAAGATTTGATGATTTTTTGAATTTCCTCAGTTTCTGTTGTTATATCTCCCTTTTCATTTCTAATTTTGTTGATTTGAATACTGTCTCTGTGCCCTTTGGTAAGTCTGGCTAGGGGTTTATCTATCTTGTTGATTTTTTTCAAAGAACCAGCTCCTGGTTTTGTTGATTCTTTGTATGGTTCCCTTTGTTTCAACTTGATTGATTTCAGCCCTGAGTTTGATGATTTCCTGTCTTCTACTCCTCCTGGGTGAGATAGCTTCCTTTTGTTCCAGAGCTTTCAGGTGTGCCATTAAGTTGCTAGTATATGCTCTCTCCTGTTTCTTTTTGGAGGCACTCAGGGCTATGGGTTTCCCTCTTAGCACTGCTTTCCTTGAGTCCCATAGATTTGGGTATGTTGTGCCTTAATTTTCATTAAATTCTAAAGTGTCTTTGATTTCTTTCTTTATTTCTTTCTTGACTAAGGTATCATTGAGTAGAATATTGTTCAGTCTCCATGTATATGAGGATTTTCTGTTGTTTTTGTTGCTATTGAAGAACACTTTTTTACTCCATGGTGATCAGATAGGAGGCATGGGATTAGTTCAATCTTTTTATATTTGTTGAGGTCTGTCTTGTGACCAATTATGTGGTCGATTTTGGAGAAGGTACCATGAGGTGCTGAGAAAAAGGTATAGTCTTTTGCTTTAGGATGAAAGGTTCTATATATATATCTGTTAGATCCAATTGGTCCAAAGTTTCAATGAGTTTCCCTGTGTCCCTGTTTAGTTTCTGTTTTCCTGATCGGTCCATTGAGGATAGTGGAGTGTTGAGGTCCCCCACAATTATTGTGTTAGGTACAATGTGTGCTTTGAGTTTTAGTAAAGTTTCTTTTACGAATGAGGGTGCCCTTGCATTTGGAGCATAGATGTTTAGAATTGTGAGTTCTTCTTGGTGGATTTTTACTTTGACCAGCAAGAAGTGATCTTCTGTGTCTCTTTTGATGACTTTAGGTTGAAAGTCAATTTTATCTGATATTAGTATGGCTATTCCAGCTCGCTTCCTGCGACCATTTGCTTGCAAAATTGTCTTCTAGCCTTTTACTCTAAGGCAGTGTTTGTCTTTGACCCTGAGGTGTGTTTCCTGTATGCAGCAAAATGTAGGGTCCTGCTTCCATATCCAGTCTGTTAGTCTATGCCTTTTTATTGGGGAATTGAGTCCATTGATGTTAAGAGATATTAAGGAATAGTGATTATTTCTTCCTGTCATTTTTGATGTTATTTTTGTTTTTGAGTGGTTATCTTCTTTTGAGTTTGATGGGAAAAGGTTACTATCTTGCTTTTTCTAGGGTGCAGTCTCCCTCCTTGTATTGGAATTTTCCTCCTAATATCCTTTGTAGAGCTGGGTTAGTGGAACAATATTGTGTAAATTTGGTCTTGTTGTGGAATATTTTGATTTCTCCATCTATGTTGATTGAGAGTTTTGCTGGGTATAGTATTCTTGGCTGACAATTGTTTTCTCTTAGAGTCTGCATAAGATCTGCCCAGGATCTTCTAGATTTCATGGTCTCTGGAGAGAAGTCTGGTGTGATTCTGATAGGTCTTCCTTTATATGTTACTTGGCCTTTTTCTCTTACTGCCTTTAAAATTCTTTCTTTGTTTAGTACATTTGGGGTTTTAATTATTATGTGATGGGAGTTATTTCTGTTCTGGCCCAGTCTGTTTGGAGTTCTGTAAGCTTCTTGTATATTCATGGGCATCTCTCTCTTTAAGTTAGGGAAGTTTTCTTCCATACTTTTATTGAAGATGTTTGCTGGCCCTTTAAATTGTAAATCTTCACTCTCATCTATCCCTATAATCCTTAGGTTTGGTCTTCTCATTGTGTCCTGGATTTCCTGGATGTTTTGGGTTACAAGCCTTTTGCATTTTGTATTTTCTTTGACTGTGGAGTCAGTGGTTACTATGGTATCTTCAGCATCTGAGATTCATTCTTACCTCTATCTCTTGTATTCTGTTGTTGATATTTGCATCTACGACCCCTGATTTCTTCCCAAGGTTTTCTATCTCCAAAGTTGCCTCCCTTTGTCATTTCTTAGTTGTTTCTACCTCTGTGTTTAGATCTTGGTTGGTTTTGCTCAGTTCCTTCACTTGTTTGTTTGTGTTTTCTTGCAATTCTTTAAGAGATTTTTGTGTTTCTTCTTTCATGACTTCTGCTTGTTGACTCAATTTTTCCTGCATTTCTTTAAGTGATTTTTTCATTTCCTCCTTATTGGCTTGTGTCTGTTGATCCATATTCTCCTGGAGTTCTTTAAGTGATTTTTGTGTTTGCATTGTAAGTGCTTCTACCCTATTCATGTTCCCCTACATTTCTTTAAGAGATTTGTTTATGTCTTTTTTGTGTTCCTCTAGCAGCATCATGACCAGTGCTTTTATATCCAACTCTTGTTTTTCTGGTGTGTTTGGGGTATCTAGGACTTGCTGTGGTTGGCGAATTGGGTTCAGATGGTGCCATATTGCCTTGCTTTCTGTTAGTAACGTTCCTACGTTTGCCTTTTGCCATCTGTTTATCTCTGGAGTTAGTCAGTCTTATTGTTACTGGTTGGAGTTTGAAGCTCCTGTGAGCCTGGCCTTTGGTGCTACTGTAGTAGAGGGCGTCCGTGCTCTTGACCCCAGCCGCCAGTCGTCCGCAGTGACCTGAGGCAAGTGATGGCCTCGCTGCAAGCCCAGAGTGCCAGACCCCAGTGGTCAGCTACAGCCCAGATCTCCTGCCGATCTCCTCTGGCTTTGTGCACAGGCAAGAGCCTGACGGGGTAGTCTATGCTAGGCTAGGTCTCAGTCCATGCACTTGACCCCAGCCACCAGCCGTCCTCAGTGACCTGAGGCAAGATGGTGGCCTCTGCAAGCACAGTGAACTGGTCCCCAGCAGTCAGCCACAGCCTCCAAGCTGTAGGTGCACAGACCTCCCGCCGAGCTCCTCTGGCTCTGGGCGCCGGCAAGAGCCTGATGGGGTAGTCCATGCTAAGCTAGGTCTCTGTCCACGCACCTGACCCCAGCCACCAGCAGTCCGCGGTGTCCCGAGGCAAGATGGCGGCCTCGCTGTAAGCCCGGCGAGCAGGTCCCCAGCGGTAGGCAACAGCCGCCAAGCTGTAGGTGCACAGACCTCCTCCCGGCGACCTGCTCTGGCTCTGGGCTCAAGCAAGAGCCTGACAGGGTAGTGGCTTCTGGGCTAGGTCTCAGTCCATGCACCTGACCCCAGCCGCCAGCAGTCCGAGGTGTCTCGAGGCAAGATGGCATATCCTGTTCTGTTAGATCTTTCTGTGACATTTCATTTTCAGCCATTCAATTGGACCACACTTTCAAACATAGGTGCCTCCTTCTACTCAGTAACTGTACTTTTGTTGGTTGGGGTTAAACTGAGTACTAAGGGCATGCTTATGTTCCAAACATAGTGGTTCAAGTTGTTTACTGGGTGCTGAACCACACCCGAAGTCGGAACAGGTTCAAATATTCCTATATAATATTCAGTCAGTTTTGTTGTGCAGAATTTCTTCTTCTTGCAATGAAAACCAAGATTCACAAATAATTTTCTAAATTATATTGATATCTGTTTCATCTATTCTGACTTCTACCAAGGATTTTATTGTGAAGTTATTTGATGATTGTTCAATGAAATTGTTCTTTGTGAGAATGCATCCTTAGGGTTTGTACTCTAGTAGGGTTTCTGGCATTGTGAGTGGGAAATTATGGTACATATTGTTCTCCATTACTTCTGTGGGATAGAGCTTCACTCTGTTGTATGTGAGGAATATTTCCTAGTTTTCTTGTATTCATTCATTCTTCACAAGAAATGTCTTATTTCCTATGACCTCATGAAAAATTTATGTCTTATTCTTTTGTGCAAATTTTCCTCAGTTTATTATCTAAGTAGGCTTTTGAATGAAAAACATGTCTTAATGTGTGTTACTACATTCAAATATACCTTATACACTGCCAATACTAGTCATTACTTTTCTGGATTTAATATTATAGTGCCAGTTATTTTCTCTCAGGGCTTGAAAAAATATTATTCCATGCTCTCCTGATTTTAATCTATGAATAAATATTTTGTACTACTGTATGTTAATATAATATCACCTCTTTTGATGGTAAGGGATAGGAAAAGAAATATACATTGTTACAGTACTTAGATGTGACAATAGGGACATGCATCCTGGAGTACAGGAATCCAATCTCAGAGACTTTCCTAGAGAATGCTAGGCTATAATGCTATGGTCTTCTAGTACTCGAGTCCCAGTGTCTGAACATGAGACATTGATATTTGAATTTGTCTACTTTAAAAGGATTGTGGTGAACCAAGTGATAGTAAACTTTGACTGGAAGTCTCAAAAGTGTGGAATTGTGTCTATCCAGATTCAGGTGTGTGTTTGAGGAAATGTCAGTTCCAACATTTATAGTTGAAGTCTTAGTGTTTATATTGACTTCATGGTAGACATATGTACAACCATGGATTATTCTTCCCATTCTATAAGGAACTCTTGTTTAGTCTCCATGAAATAGAAGTTGTATATTCCTTATTATACACATAGGCAAAGTAGTTTTATGATACACATTTATTTTGTGTATTTCCTACTTTTGAATTTAAAGCACTGCTTCTGTCACTGGAGCAGAAATTTCTGTTATGTTGCCGGTAGAAATGACAACAATACTCAGTCTGTATGTCACAGGCAAGAATTATAAAGTGACATGCTTTGAAAACAATGTCCTGATTATTCCCTAAAAATTCATGTTTTCCTATGAATACATATTATTTCCCACTTGATGCTGTCTACAAATGCCCAAGGCATCAAGATTTACATATTGTAAATTTGTGACAGCATTATATTTTTTTCTGCATCTCCCATTTCTGGTTTACAGAAATTCTTGTTGTCAGTAAGTTTTCTATCACAAGAATTCGGAATTATCCTCATTTTTTTCTACACAAAGTACAATTGTTACAATAGTTACAGAGAAACATTCTGGGAGGGTATTTGCATTATCTGGTTTCTTTGCTATTTTAGAAATTACAAAGCTCTTGGAATTGATTTTATTCTGTGCTGTCTAAATCAGTAGTGCTGCATTTTCAGTTGAGTGGCCTTTGCACAAGAAGTGCCCCAGAGTGCTTGCACAGTTACCATCTTTTCATTCTCAGTCCCATCCCTTGTTATTCTGGTTTTCATTATATCCTTGTGTTTCATGTATGCTCTGAGACAGGTTTTGGGTGTGTATTCACACTATCATATTATAATTCCATGTTTTGTGGTAAATGACAGTAAAGGTTTCCATAACTCCCATTCCTCCATAGTTTAGATCTTTTCCTGTTCCCCCACTGCTGTTTTTTTACTTCACACTCTCTCAACTGGCAGTTTTCCTTCTACAAACTATGTTTGTGTAACTTAGGCTAAATGCACAAACAAATTAAATGCATGTCCAGTATATCTACATATAGCAGTATGTCAGTAATAAATTCACTTTTGGGCCTGTGATCTTTAGAGTTATTTTTGACCAGCTTCCAGTGCCATGTCTGCATTTCCTTTGTAGACTTACCTCAGTTCAAACCAGTAAAGTTTCTGTTTCCTACTTGTCACTACTACAGTGGTAGACATTCATCATCAGATGGGTTGGTATAACATCACAAGGGTCAGCATCTAGGGAGAGCCATTAATGACTCCTTACACCCCTCAGCCTATAGAACCCTTTTTTAGAAATTTGTATTCCAAACCAGCATATCCAAGATCTGTTTACACACTAAGTTGTCTTATGACCTCTAAGATTATTCTTTGTGAATATATAAAATCAAATGATATTTTCTTATATTTTTCTAACCTACTTAGAGTATTATCAGATTGGATTATTCTCTTGGAATATTTGTAGCTCTTGAATTGAAGAATTGCATTTTTTTGTAATTTGAGAAAATTTGCCTTTGTCACATACTTATGAGAATATTGAAAATATTCTAAATCTTACTTTCTCTTTGCAAGTACTGCTGCACTGTGATAAGTTAGTGTGGAGGCTTTGCACATCCTTGTCTCTCTTCTGAGTAGAGTAGATTGATGGCAGCTGTCTTCAGCGTATTTAGTGATAGGTTTAGGATGTTCACTATTATCTTCATTAAACTCAGTTATTTTTCTTCTGTTTGACATTCTTCAGACCCTTCATAGTGATCCATTGTGATATTTTGCTGTAGGCCTTTTATAGATATATTGACATGATTGTGAGTCTTTTATCACTGATTGTACATATTCTTTTTTTTTTATCACTGTACATAGTCTGTGCCTTGGTGTTGTTTGTTTTGTGCTTGTTGAAATAATTTTGAATGTCTGGCATGAAATCAAGTTCAGTTTACTTTCTGAATCTATTAGAGAGAAACTTTTTTCAGTTTGCTCTGGTGCACCTGTACTGTTGTTATTTTCTTTGTGCATATTTTTATGGTCAGTTGCTTTTGAATGCAGGTAAAATCAGCTTTGTATGATGACCGTACCACATTCACCTTCTTTCTGTATTCTGCACTATTTTCTGTGCAAGTTTATAATGGGATTTTTTTGGAAGGAAATCGTGAATTTGGTACTGCATATGTTTATTCCTCCAACAGTGTTAAAAGGAACACTGAGGGCCTGGGTTTCCCCACTTGCTTTTTCCTTGCCTGGAGTTATGGCATAGAAAGCTTACTTTCTTATTGTTCCTAACAATTAATTTTATAGGACAATCCATGGTACTCCATCATCTTCCTTTTCCCAGTCTAAACTTCTGAGGCGGAGCATTGAAAGAGACCATTCATATATCTGTTAAGTACTAAGAGAATCAGTTGACATGAGAGAAATATAAGGTCAATGATACACATAAAAAGCACTGAATATTTGCTATTACCATAGTCATGACAATTTTCCTTAGTAATAGTATATCAACATTCAGAATTAAGTCTTTGTTTTTATTCTTGCATAAGCATATGTATGTATATATATGTATTGGTGTGTATATATGTGTATAAATATATTTTGATATATATGCCATGAGACCCATATCACACATTCTTTCTCTCATGTGAACCTATAAGAGTGATGGCCAGAGATTAAATCCATAGCAGCAAGGCTCCAAGAGTCTCACTGTATTCATATTCATTGCTGAATGGGAACCTGAGGTCAGTCTGGAACTATGCCATGATTCGGATATATGCATGTTCAGGAAGATATTCCAACAGTGATAGTACTTTACCAGCTTTGATATAACGAGTGTATCATTCAAAGGGCATACCCCGAAATAGTTCATTTTATGCCTGTGTGTACATATTATCCCTGGCAGCATCA
Source organism: Apodemus agrarius (assembly GCA_964023405.1). NCBI lineage: Eukaryota > Metazoa > Chordata > Mammalia > Rodentia > Muridae > Apodemus > Apodemus agrarius. The sequence continues at coordinate 10,714,948 of OZ030009.1, read as the reverse complement.
GTGAGTTTCAACCATGTCTCCTCCTTGATATTGTTTTCACATTGCCTAGAATCCATGTTCTAAACCCTTGAATTGTGACTTCTTCGTGGTCAATTGACATTTTCACAAGGGAAGTCAAAGACAAACCACCATTAAGCACATATTTTTTATGGTCTTGGGAACTAATACACCACCTTCTTATCAATCTGCAAGTGGGTCTGAAACTTGTAGATAAGTTCCTGGAACTGTAATAAAAGTTTACCACACCATTAGAAAAGTGAACAGTTGGCATATTGAAAGGAGTAGTGAATTGGAAATCTAGGTTTTTTTCTCGTGACCAATCAAAAACCTTCTTAGATGATGATGAAAATGGCTATAACAAAATCTGACCACAACTTACTCTTTGGCTAAATCCTGATATTTGGCACATAGTATCTTTGTGCTCCAAGACAACCAGGCACACATGGAAAGTAAATATACTGTGTCTACCTGTTAAAATGAAGTTGAATCACATCAAAGGGTCAGATATCATATTCTAGTGTGATGGCTAATGAAACTCCATTCAATTCTAGGCATCAGTCATGGTAGCCAGTAACCATGGATCCTTGAGTCTAGATCCAGGAAGATAAGTTCTCAGAAATAACTCTGAGTAATAGTGTTTTACAGCAGATATGCATGCGCTCTCTGTTTTTGTCTGGTGCCAGTTGATGTTAGGGAGAGGCCTCAGATTATACTCATATCCTTTCTACACTAAATATGTCTTTATGCTCTCATGTCTGTAGAAATGTTGACAAGATTTCTGGTATTATTTTGCTTTTAATGTATTTTCATGTGGTTTAGCATTGTCTATAATGGAGTTTTATTAATTTCATCTTTGTGTTTCTCAAACTGTGTTGCAAAATTTCAAGAAGAGTCCCAATATTTGAAACTGGGAGAAGAACCACAAAAAGAATGAGTGCTTCTTTGGTAAACACTCCACAGGTCAGTGTGCTGTCCACATTTCTATTAGAAATCTCTATATCATTCAAACCATTGAAACGTTTTAATATCTATATGTGGTAATGTTATCTGAAGGGCTTACTTTCTGTGATCTTCATTTTCTTACGGAATAATGAAAATTCAGTGTTTAGACCTTTTGCTTATAAAACACCATTGTATTTTCACTGGATTTTCTCCTGTGAGGACATCCAATTTCCATGGACTGAAGACTTGCAGGTCTCAAAGTGAATCTATTGTAAATGATTCTTAAAAACTCAATTGCTGGCTAACTTCTACATTAGATGGATTTGGGTACCTTTATTTTACTATGGAAGGAAAGTCTCATGTGTCATATAAGTTGCATTTCAGATATGTCAGGGTTCCAGACAACACCTGTGATTGTGGATATACAAATATGTGGAGATTGATGTCACTGAGAAATATACGGAAGAGACTAATTTGTAGAAGGATAAAATTATAAGAGCCCACTGTCTGGAACCCTAATAGTAAAAATATTAGCTTCCTAGAGGCACAGATGATGGCAAGAATATTTTTCTTTCTTTTGCCATAACATGGATTGTTTGTGAACAGATGCAGATTTCATTATTCTTTTTTTTTTTTTTTAGTTTTACAATTTTTTTCTCTTTCTAATTAAATGATTAGTTACTTAATTAATTTATATTTTTCCACTCCGGATTTTACCCCCTCCCGTTTACTCTCTGACTCTTCTGTATTGCATGTCTCCTCCCCACCTCCCTGTTTCTACCAGGATTTGCCCACCCTCCCACCTATCGCCCCACTTAACTGGACCTCTAAAATCCCTTGGGCCTCTAGTCTCTTGAGGATCAAGTGCATTTTCTCTGACCGTACCCAGACCCAGCTGTCTTCTACTGTATATGTGTTGGGGCCCTCATATCAGCTGGTATATGCTGTGTGTTTGATGTTCCAGTATCTGAGATATCTGAGGATCTGAGGGTCCAGGTTAATTGAGACTGCTAGTTCTCCTACCAGATTGTCCGCCTCCTCAGCTTCTTGCCTTTCCCTAAATCAACCAGAGAGGTCAGTAGCTTCTGTCCATTGCTTGGGTGCAAATACCTGCATCTGACTCTTTTAGCTGCTTCTTGGGTCTTATGGAGTGCAGACAAGGTAGGTTGTGAGCACTCCGTAGCCGCAGTAACAGTGTCAGGCCTTGGGAGCTCCTCTTGAGCCGGAACCCACTGAGGACCTGTTGCAGTACCTTCTTTTGTTCCACCTCCTCTCCACTGCAATCCCTGCTGTTCTTTCAGACAGGAACAAATATGTGTCAGAGTTTTGACTGTGGGATGGCAACCCCCTCCCTTATTTGATGCCCTGTCTTCCTGCTGGAGGTGGGCTCTATAAGTTCCCCCTCCCTACTGTGATGCATTAAATCTAAGGTCCCTCCCTTTGAGTCCTGAGTCTCTCACCTCCTAGGTGTCTGGTACATTCTGGAGGGTCCTGCAACCTCCTACCTCCTAAGGTTGCATGTTTCCATTCTTTCTGCTGTCCCTCAGGGCTTCAGTCCTTTTCCTTCACCCAATCCCAGATCAGGTTTCCCAGTTCCCTGCCCCCTCCCCTGTCCACTTTCACTCCCAGGTCCCTCCCTCCTTACATGTAATTGCTTTCCTCTCCCTCCAAAGTGAGACTGAGGAGTCCTCACTTGGGCCCTTTAGCTTGTTGATCTTTTTGAGTTCTGTGGACTGTATCTTTGGGGGGGAGCATTTTATGTGTCACAATATCATGGGTACATTTACACCTTCTGAAATCTGTTTGTCTCAGAAGAGGCCCAGTGTTGTGCTCTATGACAAGTTAACAATATAGAAATAGTTATTTCCCTTTGTCTTTTGGTGTGTGAGCTTATTTCTGGGTCTTCAATTCTACTCCATTTTCCTGTCTGCCCAGCTTTGTACCAATTCCATGTGGTTTTTATCACTTGCTTTGTACTAAATTTTGAGGTCAGGGATGGTGATTCTTAATGAAATTCTTAGAATTTCCCAATGAAATTCAAATTATTGAGATTAGTTTTTGCTACACTGCATTGTTTTTGTTATTCCAGATCAATTTTGGGAATTGCTCTATATCTGTGAAGAATTTTGTTAGAATTTTGATGGGTATTGCATTGATTTTCCATATTGCTTTCAGAAAGACGGACATTTTTCCTGTTAATCCTGCTGATTTATGAGAATGGGAGATCTTTCTAACTTCTGATGTCTTTGAATTCTTTCTTTAGGCACTTGAAGTTCTTTTCAAACATATTTCACTTACTTGGTTAATGTCACAGCAGATATTTTTAATTACTTGTGAGTATTGTGAAAGGTGTTGTTTCCTTAATTTTGTTCTCAGCCCATTTATACTTTGAGTAGAAGAAGGCTTCTGATTTGTTTGAGTTAATGTTATATCTAGCCTGTTTTCTGATGTTGTTCACTAGCCTTGTCTAGTCCCTGACTTCAGTCGCAGTGCTTTATTTTTCTCTCTGATAATTTGATTTTAGCTATTGGTTTGCTGTAAATTGGTTTGCTTACATTATATTTTGTTATGTGCATTGAATTACTGATCTGTCTGATGTTTATAACAAGTAGGGGGTCTTGAATGTGTCAAAGGCTTTTTAAGCATGGAATAATATCATTTGTTTTCTTTATTTGAGATTCTTTTTTTTTTTTTTTTTTTTTTTTTTGGTTTTTCGAGACAGGGTTTCTCTGTGTAGTCCTGGCTGTCCTGGAACTCACTCTGTAGACCAGGCTAGCCTCGAACTCAGAAATCCACCTGCCTCTGCCTCCCAAGTGCTGGGATTACAGGCGTGCACCACCACGCCCGGCTTTGAGATTCTTGATATAGTGTATTATGTTGATAGATTTTTGTATCTTGAACCATCCCTGAATCCCTGGGATGAAGCCTACTTGATCATGTTGAATGATGATTTTGATGTGTTCTTGGATTCTATTTTTTAGAATTTTATTGAGCATTTTGCTTTGATATTCATTTGGGAAATTGGTCTGAAGTTCTTTCTTTGTTGGGTCTTAGAATATTTATGAATCAGTGTAACTGTGGCTTCATAGAAGAAATTAGGTAGTGTTCCTTCTGATTCTATTTTGTGGAATAATTTGAAAAGTATTGGTATTAGGTCGTCTTTGAATGTCTAATAGACTTCTGTATTAAACCCATCTCAGCTTGGGCGTGTGTGTGTGTGTGTGTGTGTGTGTGTGTGTGTGTGTTGGCAGACTTTTACTGACTGCTTCTATTTTTTTTGGGTTTATGGGACTGGGACTGTGTCAGTGGTTATGTGATCCCAATTTAACTTGCTACCTGGAAACTGGCTAGAAAATCTCCTAGATCTAAATTTTCCAGTTATGTTGAATATAGGATTTTGTTTTAGTATCTCATGATGTTTTGAATTGCCTCAGTTTCTGTTGTTATGTCTCCCCTTTCAATCTGATTTTGTTAATTTGGATATGGTCTCTGTGCCCTTTGTTTAGTCTGACTAAGGGTATATCCATCTTGTTGATTTTTCTCCAAGAACCAGCTCCTGATTTTGTTTTGTTTTGTTTTTTTATATTTTATTCTTTATATAGTTTTCTTTGTTGCTGCTTGGGTGACTTCATCTTTGAGTTTGGTTGTTTCCTGCCTTCTATTCCTCTTGGGTGTGTTTGCTTCTTTTTCCTCTAGAGCTTTCAGGTATGCTGTTAAGTTGGTAGTGTATGATCTCTCCAATTTCTTTATGGATACACTCAGAGTCAATTTTCCTCCAGTTATTGTGTCCAAAAAGTTTGGTTATGTTGTTCCTTCATTTTTGTTAAATTCTAAATACTAATTTGTTTCTATATTTCTCCCCTAACCAAGTTATTATTGACTAGTGAGTTTTTAGCTTCCATGTGTATGTGGGCTTTCTGTTGTTTTTGTGGTTATTGAATACAATTTTTAGTCTGTGGTGATGTAATAGGATGCATGAGATTATTGCAAACTTCGTATATGAGTTGACACTTGTTTTATGTCCACTGTTATGGTTAGTTTTGAGGAATGTACAATGAGATGCTAAGAACATATATATGTATATATATGTATATATATACATATATATGTTTCATTTCATTTCATGGTGAAATGTTCTGTAAACTAAGTTTATTTGTTTCATAAATTAAATCCATTTGGTTCACAACTTCTGTTAGTTTCACTTTGTGTCTGTTTAGTTTCTGTTTCCATGATCTGTTTATTGGTAAGAGTGTGCTCTTGAAGTCTCCTACTTCTATTGTGTCATGTTCAATGTGTGCCTTGACCTTCAGTAAACTTTTCTTTACAAACATGGTTTTCCTTCCTTTTGGAACATAGATATTCACAATTTAGATTTTATCTTGGTAGATTTGCCTTTGAGGTGAATGCAGTGTTGTCCTTCCTCATCCTTTTTTACCACTTTTGGTTGAAAGTCAATTTTCTTTGATATTTGAGTGGCTGCTGAAGCTTGTACCTTGGAACTATTTGCTTGGAATTTCTTTTCCAATTTTGTTCCCTTTTCTTCTTTAGAAGGAAGAATTATTCATCTACTGCGTTTCTTCTTCCCTGAAATGATGTGTTACATCAGTAAAACTGAAGGGTTGTGCTGATGTTTTTATTTTTTCAATATATTTTATGTATATAATTGACAATCTGCATGTTTTTATGTACAGTGAATGATACATTATGGGCCTAGTTCCCTGGGTTCAGGATCAAACCCTTGAGACTGAAGTCACAGCAAGGGCATTTGCCTCTTAGGCATTTCTTCATGCCCCAGTATTATATTTCTGATGCCCATTTGTAACAGACAGAAAGTTTAACCTGGGCAGTATACTTTTTGAAAAACAAAGGAAAACTTGAAAGTAATACTTATCTATGCAAGGTACTATTCTGATACACAAATGAGGTCATATTCCAAAGAATGAAAATAGCATTATATAACGAGATTAAAATGTTCCATTGAGTTAATCCTTATGAGGAATAAAGTATTCCATATTAATGAAGTGTTAGTATAGTTCTCCCTCAATTTAAAACAAGATTTAATGAAAGAAAATGACTCTATTTCATCAAAATGCATTGTGAGACATGCCATTTAGTTACACATACATAACTAAGTATTCAGGTGTGAAAAGTCATATGGAATGTATGAAGTTTTTATTATCTGTCTATCTTTAGCCAGCTTTTATTTAACAATAAATAATGTAAACCTCTCTAATAGTGGTTGTCTAATTCTCCTTTTAGAAGATTTATTTATTTATTTATATATGTGAGTACACTGTCGTCTTTAGGCACACCAGAAGAGGGCATCAAATTTCCAATAAAGATAGTTCTGAGCCACTATTTGATTGCTGGGAATATAACTCAGGTTCTCTGGAAGGGCAGTCAGTACTCTTAAATGGTGAGCCATCTCCCTAACCCTGGTGTTTCTAATTCTTGGTTATGAGTATACTTTCTTTTTCTTTTTCTTTTTTAATTTTTTAAGTTTTTGGTTTGTTTGAGACAGGGTTTCTCTGTGTAGCCCTGGCTGTCCTGGAACTCACTCTGTAGACCAGACTGGCCTCAAACTCAAAAATCCACCTTCCTCTGCCTCCCAAGTGCTGGGATTAAAGGCGTGTGCCACCAGTGCCTGGCATGAGTATACTTTCATAAAATAATTTCCCTAAGTATTTGATTCTATTTGTCATTTTGAATGTCATTTGAATACTTACTTTGTAGGGTTTGTTTTTTTCTGTTTAAGGAAAAAATTCAGACATTTATTTCATCCATTAGTTTTTTATTTCATATTTTACCTGTTTTATTTTTTTATAGAAAGTTTGTAGACTTTTACCTACTCCTCAAAATGTCAAATAAATGTTACAATATAGTCATGAGACCCAGCTTTACACAGGATTGAACTAGTGTCCATATTTGGGTAAGGTGGACATTGTAGAATAGGACACATATTTTTTCTTATCATTACATGATCATCTGTGATTTGACACTGGTGTTACATTTAATATCAATGCATACTTCATAAAAGTACATTACTGAATAAAGACAGCAAATGTACATAGTATATTCTGTAAATGTTTGAGGTTTTTAAGGTGATTATATCATACATTCTTAGAGAGATATAAATGCAAGGAAGTTATGTCTATTTTAGTAAAGTAAATATTTTAAACATTTTTTGTATAATGTATGTTGGTTACATTTGCTTGAAATTATGCATATATGCTGTATAATCTTCCTGCCTGTGGTGTTCAGCAAAGATCATTGGATTTTAAATAACTGTGTTTAAAAATCAATTGTGCAGTGCCACGAGGTTTCTGGGAAACAAATTTCATAATAGAGGACTTTACAAGATATTATACAATCCCAACTGCACACATAAATTTTGAATGTAGTGCTTGTGGCAAATCTTTCATTTGCTGCTAAGGTCCCAGAAAACCACAGAAAATTCATAATAATAAATAATGACAGCCTTAATAAATGAGAGCATTGTACTAAGTCATTCTATAAATTGTCTATAGAAGAGCAGTAATTCATAACTTCAGAACATCTCCATGAAACTTTTAGAAAACATTTGTCCTTCAATATTTTCCTTTCCTTTTCTGTATCAGAAAGTGTCTCCTATTCTTAAGGGCTTTTTATTAACATAGGAAAGCAATTTTGTCCAGTAACAAATAAGTAGTTTTCCATTGCAGGGTCTGTTAACCTTCAAGGATGTGGCTCTGGACCTCTCACTGGAGGAATGGGAATGTCTCAGTTTTGCTCAGCAGACACTGTACATGGATGTGATGTTGGAGAATTACAACAATCTATTGTTTGTGGGTATGTCTACACTTGTTGAATTCCTGAATCATTATTTGAATTTTCTTTTTTTTTTTTTTTAGTTATTTTTATTTTCTATATTCTATGTTTACATTTCAAAGGCTTTCCCCTTTCCCAGTTCCCACCCACCATAGTTCCCATAGTTCTTCTCCCCCCCCAACTATTCCCCAATCATTCCCCCTCCCCCCTCGGTTTCTTTACTAAACTGGATGCAATCTTTACATGCCCAGGGTCCTCTCCTTTCTTCTTCTTGGGAATCATTTGACTTGCTATTTGTGCCTTGAGTATTTAGGGCTTCTGGGCTCATTAATATCCACTTATCAGTGATTGCATTTCATGTGCATTCTTTTGTGATTGGGTTAGCTCACTCAGGATGATATTTTCCAGGTCTAACCATTTACCTACAAATTGCATGAATTCATTATTTTTAATTGCTGAGTAGTATTCCATTGTATAAATATACCACATTTTCTGTATCCATTCCTCCTTTGAGGGATATTTGGGCTCCTTCCAATTTCTGGCTATTATAAACAAGGCTGCTATAAACATAGTGGAGCATGTGTCTTTATTGCATGTAGGGGAATCCTCTGGGTATATGCCCAGGAGTGGTATGGCAGGGTCCTCTGGAAGTGACATGCCCAATTTTCTGAGGAACCGCCAAACTGATTTCCAGAGTGGTTTTACCATTTTGCAATCCCACCAACAGTGGAGGAGTGTTCCTCTTTCTCCACATCCTCTCCAGCACTTGTTGTCTCTTGAGTTTTTAATCTTAGCCATTCTGACTGGTGTGAGGTGGAATCTCAGGGTTGTTTTGATTTGCATTTCCCTGATGACTAATGATGTTGAACATCTCTTAAGGTGTTTCTCGGCCACATTCTATTTATGTAAACTCTCTGAAATATAAAGCAATACCTTTTATATTGCTTTAATTGAAAACTTCTTAGTTGAAAAAAATATTCAGAATAAGGGATTACATTTCTATACACATAATAATTTCAGTACTTAATTTTACTATTATAGTAAACTCTTTACTTATTTATGATTTTTCAGCCTTAATATTGGTTTAATTGTCAAAACTCTTGTGTCCAATTAAGCAAATATCTATAAACCACAAAATGTACTTCCAGTTGGATAGAAAGAAAAAAGTATAAACAGTAAGCAACTTTTCAACAGAGACAAAGCCCACATGAGGTTTTGATATTAGACATTCTGATTGGTGTAATGTGGAATCTCTGGGTTGTTTTAATTTCCATTTTCTTGTTTACTAAGTACTTTCTAGGCTTCTTTTTTTTGTCCCGAGATAGGGTTTGTCTGTGTAGCCCTGGCTGTCCTGGAACTCACTCTGTAGACCAGGCTGGCCTTGAACTCAGAAATCAACCTGTCTCTGCCTCCCAAGTCCTGGGATTAAAGGCATGCGCCACCACTGCCCAGCTCTTTCTAGGTTTCTTTAAATGCTTTTTAGCCATTTGACATTCTTTTGCTTCAAATTCTCTATTTAGTTCTATATCTCATTTTTTGATTGGGCTGTTTTCTTCCTTCCTTCCTTCCTTCCTTCCTTCCTTCCTTCCTTCCTTCCTTCCTTCCTTCCTTCCTTCCTTCCTTCCTTCTTTTCTTCTTCTTCTTCTTCTTCTTCTTCTTCTTCTTCTTCTTCTTCTTCTTCTTCTTCTTCTTCTTCTTCTTCTTTTTTTTGTCTTTCGAGACAGGGTTTTTCTGTGTAGCGCTGGCTGTCCTAGAACTCACTCTGTAGACCAGGTTGGCCTCGAACTCAGAAATCCACCTGCCTCTGCCTCCCAAGTGCTGGGATTACAGGCATGCGCCACCACGCCCGGCTCTGTTTTCTTTCTTGATAGTTATCTTCTTGATTCTTTTTTTTTCATTTTGGGTAGTAACCCTCTGTTGGACATGGTATTAGAGAATATATTTTGCCCAACAATATATTTTGTAGGTTGCTGATTTGACATTTAGCCTTACAAAAGCTGTCCAGTTTCATGAGGTAGCATTTATAGATTCATGATCTTAGAGCCTGAACCATTGGAATTCTGTATAGTAATTTTTCCCCTGTGCCAGAGAGTTTGAGGCTCTTTCCAACAGTATCTCTTATTAGATTCAGTGTATCTGGTTTTAAGTTAAAATCCTTGATCGACTTGGACTTGAGCTTTTTGCATGGTGATAGATATGTATCTATTTTCCTTTTTCTACATACAGAGTGCCAGTTAGGCCAGCACCATTTATTGAAGATACTTTCTTTTTTCTCTTGTATATTTTTGGCCTCTTTGCCAAAAATCAAGTGTCCATAAGTATGACAATTTATTTCTGGATCTTTACTTCTTATCCATCTATCAATCAGTCTGTCTCTGTAACAAAACCATGTTGTTTTAGTCACTATTGTTGTGGAGTGTAGCTTGAGGTCTAGGATGTTGATTTCCCATGCTTCTTTTATTGTTAAGAATTGTTTTAGCTTCTCTGGGTTTTGTTGCTTTTCCAGATGAATTTGAGAATTTTTTTTCTGTATGTTTGGATAAATTTCTTGGGATTTTGATGGTAATTGCATTAAGTTTGTAGATTAGTTTTTGTAGGAATGCCATTTTTAAACTCTTACTTCTACCAATTCATGAGCATGATAGATCTCTCTATTTTCTGAGGTTTTATTCAATTTCTTTCTTGAGAGACTTGAAGTTCTTGTCATACAGATATTTTACTTGTTTGGTTAGAGGTTACCCCAAGATTTTTTTTGTATCATTTGTGACTACTTTGAAGGGTGTTGTTTCTCTAATTCTTTTCTTATCCCATTCATCCTTTTTATAAAGGAAGACTACTGATTTATTTGAGTTAACTTTATATCTAGGTACCTTTTAAACTTTTATCATCTATAGAAGAAGTCTGCTAGAGTTTTTGGGATAGTTCATGTATACTACGATATCATCATGTGGTATCTGTCTAGAAAGCCATCCATTTCATCTAGATATAGGCTTTTGTAGTATGGTCTGATGATTTTTTAAATTTCTTCCAGTGTGTTGTTATGTGTCTCTTCATTTCTGATTTTCTCAGTTTGGATACTGTCTCTGGGCCCTTTCGTTTGTTTGGATAGGAGTTTATCTATCTTAGTGATTTTCAAAAAAACAAACAAAACAGAACAAAACGTAATTTGGTTTTCTTGATTTATTTTTTTGTATAGTTCTTTTTCTATTTGGTTGATTTCAGCTCTGAGTTTGACTATTTGCCGTCATCTATTCCTCTTGGGTATGTTTGCTTCTTTTTATTCTAAAGTTCTGAGATGTGCTGTTTGTTCACTTGCTAGTGTTGGATCTCTCCTATTACTTTAGCAGGGCACTCAATGTTCCATAAGATAGGGTATGGAGTATCTTCATTTTCATTGAATTTCAGGAATTCTTTAATTTCTTTTGTTATTTCTTCCCTGACCAATTTATCATTGAGTAGAGAGTTATTCAGTTTTCAAGGATATATGAGTTTTCTGTTGTTTGTGTTGTTATTCAAGACCTGCCTTGGTCTGAAGCGAGGGCTCAGTGGATAAGAGCACTGACTGCACTTCTGAAAGTCTTGAGTTCAAATCCCAACAACCACATGGTGGCTCACATCCATCCATTATAAGTTCTGAAGCACTCTTCTGGGGTGTGTGAAGACATCTACTGTGTACTTACATATAATAAATAAATCTTTTTAAAAAAGAGTAAACTTACTCTGTGGTGATCTGATAGGATTCATGGGATTATTTCAATCTTCTTGTATCAGTTGAAGCTTGTTTTATGACTGATTATATAATCAGTTTTGAAGATGGTACCATGAGGTGCTGAGAAGCAGGTATATTTTATTTTAGGGTGAAATGTTCTGTAGATTTCTGCTAAATCAATTTGGTTCATAACATCTGTTAATTTCACCATGACTCTGTTTAGATTTTGTTTTAATGACCTGTCCATTAGTGAGAATTAGATTTTGAAGTCTCCCCCTATTATTGTGTGGGGATCAATGTGTATTTTGAGCTTTAGTAAAAATGTTATTAATGTGAGTGCCCTTGTATTTGAGTCATAGGTGTTCTGAATTGAAACTTTTTTGGATTTTTCCTTTGAGAAAATGCAGTGTCTGTCCTCATCTTGCTTGAAAACTTTTGGTTGAAAGTCTTTTTTATTGAATATTAGGATGGCAAATCTGCTTGTTTCTTGGGAGCATTTGCTTGGAAGACTTTTTCCCCTTTTTACTCTGAGATAGTGTCTTTGTTATTGAGGTGTGTTTTTTGTATGAAGCAAAATTCTGGATCCTGTTTGTATACCAAGTCTGTTGCCACATGTCATTTTATAGGGGACTTGAATTCATTTATATTGATAGTCAAGACAGATGACTGTTGGTTCCTGGTATGTTTCCTTTTGCAGGTGGCTTTATGTTCTTGTGGCTCTCTTGTTTTTGCTTTCTTGTGAGATAACTAATATCTTGTTTGTTTTTCTGGTTTTTTTTGTATAGATACAATCCTTTTGTTGGAGTTTTCTTTCTAGAATACTCTGTAAGGCTGCATTGGTTTATAGAGATTGTTTGAATTTCATTTAGTGTTGGAATATTTTGGAGTTTCCATCTGTGTTGATTGAGAGTTTTGCTTTATGTAGTACCCTGGGCTGTCATTTGAGTTCTCTTAGCATCTGCATGACCTCTGTGCAATCTGTCTTGGCTTGTCATGTGTCAGTCAAGTAGTCTGGTGTAATTTTGTTAGGTATGCCTTTTATGAGGCTTGACCTTTTTCACTTGCAGCTTTTAATATTGTTTCTCTGTTCTGTGCATTTAGTGTTTTGAATAGTATGTGATAAGAGGATTTTCTTTTCTGGTCCAATCTATTTGGTGTTCTATAAGCTTTTTGTACATTTATGTTCTTCTCTTTCTTTAGGTTGGGGAAGTTTTCTTCTATGATTTTGTTGACGGTATTTTATGGCCATTGAGCTGGGACTCGTCTATCTGGTCTATTCCTATTATTTTTAGATTTTGTCTTTTCATTGTGTCTTTGTTTTCCTGGATGTTTTGGGTTATAAGATTTTTAGGTTTTGAATTTTCTTTGACTGTTTTTTGCCAGTCTCATCTAAGGTATGTTTTACACCTGATATTCTCTATTCTATCTTTTGTATTATGTTGGTTGTGCTTATGTCTGTAATTTATGAACTCTTTCTTAGGTTTTCCATTTCAAGGTTTGCCTCCACTTATGTTTTCTTAATTATTTCTACATCCACTTTCAGGTCTTGGATTGTTTTGTTCAATTCCTTCACATGTTTGATTGTGTTTTACTATATTTCTTTAAGGGTTTTATTTGTTTCCTTTTTAATGTCTTCTACTTATTTACCCACATTTTCCTGTATTTTTTCATTTAATTATTATATCCTCTTTAAAGGACTCTATTATATTCATGAGATAGTATTTTAGGTCAGCTTCCTTATTTTCAGGTGTGCTGGTGTACCAGGGCTTGCTTTGGTGGGAAAAGTAGGTTCTGATGATGCCAAAATGTATTGCCTTCCATTGCATATGCCATGTCACCATCTGGTTATGCCTGGTGCTAGGTTGTCTGAGTGTCTGTTTCTCTGTTGCCTGCCTCTTGTGTCCCTGGGTTGTTGCCACTCTCCTGGTAGACCTTTTGCCCTGGCTATAGCAAACCTCACATCAGGACGGCAGACTATGTGGGGTTTAGAGTGGCAGACAAGGTGTTGATTTGTTGCCCTCGAGGTAGCATATTTACCGGGAGGCCTTCAGACTATTGGATGTTCAGAGGAGTTGTCAAGCTGTTGCATTTTTTGTTGGTGTTTTCCTGGGAGGTCTTCAGACTGTGGGGATCTGTTGCCCTGCATGATCCAGAGCAGAGCAGTTGCCCTGTGTGCAGTGGATTTCCTGGATTCCTTGAGACTGTGGTGTTTTCAGAGGTTCAGACAATGTGGTGTTCTGCTCAGGTAAAAATTGCAGGCTAAAAGGGAGTGGAATTCAGAATGTATAAGTTTTGGGGGTGGATAGGTCGAGAGAGCACCTGGCTCCTTGGCATTCCCAGTGTGTTTAACTCCTAGAGAAGGTTCCTTACAAGTTGCCTGCATGTATCAGACCTCCAAGCATCTTTAAGACCACAGTGTCTCCAGACAAGTTGGTGATTTACTCATGTAGGTTTTTTAAAACAATGCTAAAGGTTTTATGTAGATATAGAGGTGTGACACACCCCCCCACACCCCACCCCAAGAATTTTGGTGTTACTTTTTTATTTACACTTTGACATGTGGTCTCTGTTTATGACTGATACACATGATCTTTATTCCTAGAAATTTGCTTACTGAAACATGCATATATAAAGGATTCATTTTATATCATTAAATTCTACCTGACTAAGCTACACAGTGTCACCATGAATCAAAATTTTAATAAGAAATTTAGACGTACATTTTTCAGAGATCTACTTTGTGAAAGTTCAGTACTGATTAAATACTTATTTCTCCTAGCTTCTGCGAAGTGTAGTATTTAAAAGAAGATTTAGCAGGGTATTATCATTTCCTGTCAGTTGATGTAGATCATTATTGAGTGTTTTCTGAGGATACATGAAATCACTATGAAAAAAGAAAAACTTGTTTGAGAGCATGAATGCTTGAGAAGGTCTAGTTACCTGAATCTCTTTTACCTCAGTATAGTAATCCCAGCGATCTCTATTTATCCTTTTTCAGAAAAACATCTCATACCTGGAAAACATGGGAAGGTCTTTGATCAAGACACAGAATGCATTGTCCACGAGCATGTGAATGTACAAGAGAAGTCTTATAAATGTAATGAGCTTAGCAAAATGATTCATGAATCCACCCAAAGCACACATTATAAAACTAACCACAGAGATGCCCCACTTCAATCCCCAATCCTGAAAAGACATAAAACTGGAAAAACCAGAGAAGTTTCCAAATATAAAAACTATGTAAAGTGTTTAAATGAGCGCTCTTTCATTAATCTAAATAAAGGAATGCACATAGGGAAGAAAGTAAACAATGCAGTACTTGATAAGAGTTTTGTGTCTAAACATAATCAGATGCTGAAACAAAACAATAGTGGTAAGAAGCTTTACAAATGTAGTGAATGTGAAAAATGCTTTACCCACAAAGGCCATTTTAGTATTCATCAGATTATTCATACAGAAGAGAAACCATACAAATATAGTGAATGTGACAAATGCTTTATTGACATACCTCAGCTGAGAATTCATCAGAGAACTCATACTGGAGACAAATTTTACAAATGCAGTGAATGTGAAATATGCTTTAACTACAAATCCAGGCTTCATTTACATCAGAGAATTCATAGAGAAACAATATCTTACAAATGCAGTGAATGTGACAAATGCTTTACCCAAAAATGGCATCTTAGTAATCATGAGAGAATTCACACAGGAGAGAAACCTTACAAATGCAGTGAATGTGACAAATGCTTTACACAAATATCCCATCTTCATCGTCATCAGCAAATTCGTACTGGAGAGAAATCTTACAGATGCAGTGAATGTGACAAATGCTTTAAGTGCAAAGATAGTCTACAATGTCATCGGCAAACTCATACAGGAGAGAAACCTTACAACTGCAGTGAATGTGACAAATTCTTTACCAAAAAACGCTATCTTCGAATTCATCAGCAAATTCATACAGGAGAGAAACCTTACAGATGCAGTGAATGTGACAAATTCTTTACCAAAAAATGCTATCTTCGAATTCATCACTGAATTCATACTGGAGAGAAACCTTACAACTGCAGTGAATGTGACAAATGCTTTACCAACACAGGCAGTCTTAGACTCCATCAGCGAATTCATACAGGAGAGAAACCTTACATCTGCAGTGAATGTGACAAATGCTTTACCAACACAGGCAGTCTTAGACTCCATCAGCGAATTCATACAGGAGAGAAACCTTACAAATGCACTGAATGTGACAAATGCTTTACTAACACAAGCAGTCTTAGAAGTCATCATAGAACTCATACAGGAGAGAAACCTTACAAATGCAGTGAATGTGACAAATGCTTTCCCCAAAAATTCCATCTTTTAATTCATCAGCGAATTCATACAGGAGAGAAACCTTACAAATGCACTGAATGTGACAAATGCTTTACTAACACAGGCAGTCTTAGAATTCATCATAGAACTCATACAGGAGAGAAACCTTACAAATGCACTGAATGTGACAAATGCTTTACTAACACAAGCAGTCTTAGAAGTCATCATAGAACTCATACAGGAGAGAAACCTTACAAATGCACTGAATGTGACAAATGCTTTGCCATAAAGTGCCGTCTTCTAATTCATCAGCGAATTCATACAGGAGAGAAACCTTACAAATGCACTGAATGTGACAAATGCTTTACTTACACACGCAGTCTTAGACGTCATCATAGAACTCATACAGGAGGAGAAACCTTACAAATGCAGTGAATGTGACAAATGCTTTACCGAAAGATGCCATCTTCTAATTCATCAGCAAATTCATACAGGAGAGAAACCTTATAAATGCAGTGAATGTGACAAATGCTAAACCTACAAATGCAATCCTCATTTCCATCAGGGAATTCATACAGAAGAGATACCATAAAAATGCAAGGAATGTGACCAATGCTTTAAGTAGAAAGTTAGTCTGCACTGTCATCAGTGAATCTATACAAGAGAATAACCTTACAAATGCAGTGAATGTGACAAATGCTTTACTGACAAAGGCAGTCTTATAAGTCATCATAGAACTCATACAGGAGAGAAACCTTACAAATGCAGTGAATGTGACAAATGCTTTACTGACAAAGGCGGTCTTAGAATTCATCATAGAACTCATACGTGAGAAACCTTACAAATGCAAATAGCACTCTCTACTACAGAATTATTGTAAGTTTGCAAAACTTGTGAAAGCATGCCATGTTCAAATCTTAGATAATGTGCACTATTTCTCTGGGAAAATACTCTGAGAATGTGAGAATATAGGAAAGCTTTACCTGTTCACCTTGAAATATTATAAGATAAAACCAAGTAAGGAAGCCAGAAGAATATGGTATTTTTGAACACTTTTCTTGAAACTGAAATAAATGATTCAAAAGGAAACCTAATTAAGGTATGTAAAACACCATTCAAACTGTATAAAAATACTGACACAATTCTTTATATTTAATTCACCTAAAGAAATTCAAAAAAATTAAACTTACAAAGGAGAATTTGATATACTGAGCCACTAAAATAGGATGTTTTTATCCTATATAGATGCCTACAGGGTTTGGTAATGCTGGTGCATGCCTTTAATTCCATCACTTTGGGGGCAGAGGCAAGCAGATTTCTGAGTTTCAGGGTAGCCTGATCTATACAGAGAAACCTTTTGTCAAAACAAAACAATGAACAAACAAACAAACAAAAAATGAAAAGAAAAAAAAGATGCCTATATTTGCTTGGAGTATCCAGTATTCATAATCTCTGTCAAATGCAGGTTTCAAGTTTCAGGATAACATCAGATTATGATTGTCATGTGCTCTGGTCTACAAGTTCTTCCTCATTGTTCTCTAAGTATATCCAATAAACCTCACTGATTAAGCCAGTTTGACTTTTTTTAATTTTTATTTTCAGTTTTCTCTTGGGATGCTTTGATGTATATATGTTGTGTCTCGCAAGGAAATGTCTCTCATGAAACATATGAGATAACTTAAAATTTTCTGCACACTTGTAACATGAAAATACTAGTGATTTTCAATGTGTGGATAACAACTCCTATCTAGGGTGAAATGACTTTGTCCCAGGGGTTAAGAGCAAATGAAAACATATATTTCCAAAGGTTTTAGGACTGAGAAATCAATCATTTGACTCTTGGTGAGTCTGCCCACATGAAAATACTTTGGATTGTATGTTAGTTTTATAAACTAGGCAACACTAGGAAAAGTTTAGGAAAGTTGGAAACATTGTATTAGAAATAATGATTTGTGCTAACTAAATTAGGTGAGGTTTTGTTCCATGGACCAACCTTACTGCCAGAGTAGTACTAGGTTAATTTAATAAGCCTTGAAACAGACAAAATGGAGAGAATTTTAGAACCTCAACAATTAGTCTTCTCTCTTTCATGAATTCATGGAAATATGAGAGAAAAGTCTACCAGACAATAAATAAAACGATGACTTTGTCATTTTCGGGGATGAACATCCATATTGTGCTTTGTAACTGCTTGTCTCTAAATTCTTTAATAGTGTTTGATTGAGGCAAATTCCAATAAAATTCAGAACAATGGCTCAAAGTACAGATCTTTATGGTGGCATGTCTTGTTGTGCCTTAAGACTCTAAAACAAGAAATCTATTAGATTTCCTTATTTTTCTTAAGCCATTTCCAGAATGCTAATATTTTACACATCACACAATATATATCCTGAAATATTACTCAACAACATATCAATGAATTGTCTTCTGTCATGGAACACCCCAACTGGGTATAGGGGTCTCTGGGATGAGTTTTCTCGATGTCTAGGTGGGCATGGATTTGGCAGTGACAAACAGAAACAAACACAGAGGCAGTTTGAATCTGAGTGTGTTTTGTAGCTCTCAAGCAGGGGATTTTATACATTAAACCAAACATGACACAACTCTTAGAAACCATACCTAGTGAAACAATTGTGATTACCAACAAGAATCACTTGGCACAGTAAAACACAGAAATCGTCTAAGCATTATAACTCTGGAACTATGTGTTCAGTGCATCACAAACATAACAGGGAACATCATCATCAAAAATATAACTATTTTAAAAATATATATTCAACAGGGCGATCATCTGAGGCTAGTGGCATATTCCCAAGAACAGGTTAATAAATTTTTATGGTCATTGCTATTAACCACTGAACTAACTTTGTAGCCTCTATGATTAATTATTGCTTAACATGTAGTATCTGATTTTTTAAATAAATCTTTAAAGGATAAATTTAATCTATCTTTTTAAATGAAGGCTTTCTTTACCATATATTAAAACCCACGTCCATTGACACACATGTAGCCATATGAAATTTTATTTTTGGGAATGTTTTAATCTATCATAATAATTTTGTAAATGTTTTGAAAAGTAAAGTGTTGGTTTCACTGGAGTTGAGGTCATGTTAGTGACCCGTCTCAAGGGGTGGTTTCACATTCATTATTATTGCTTCAGATCATTGTCTGGGACGGGCAGTGGTGGCGCACGCCTGTAATCCCAGCACTTGGGAGGCAGAGGCAGCCGGATTTCTGAGTTCGAGGCCAGCCTGGTCTACAAAGTGAGTTCAGGATAGCCAGAGCTACACAGAGAAACCCTGTCTTGAAAAACCCAAAACAAACAAACAAACAAACAAACAAAAAGATCATTGTCATGAGAACTAAGGCTCAATTGTTTTCTATGGCTGAGAGATCCACAACCAGTTTCAGGAGACCTCCTTTTGAAGTCTAATTCCTTAGTCTGTGGACCTTGTCACACAGATTCTAGTGGGGTCAGTGTGGCAGTCTTCATCTTAATTTCATGTGTGAATTCATTCATACTAATATCATAAACCTATGAGATAACTTATTAATAGTAGATGAGGAACATGCTTACACATAGATTAGAAATAATAAACATCCTGGAAAGACATTTGTAAGTACTGGAAAAAGGCAAAAGTCTTTACTTCAAGTGAAAGCATTAGAATAGAATATTCATACAAAATTCCAGAAGGCTCAGAAAATTAGGATCTTAGAAAATGTACCTGGGACAGAAGTGTCCCTCCCGGGTTGGGGCTGTTCATAGCAGTTTCAGGGTCTCCAACAGCTTCTCAGGTTGAAATCCAAAAACCTCCTGAGGTGGGGGTCTGTGGAGTTTGAGGGTTTTGCTGGTGCGAAATGACTGAGTACAAACAGGTGGTAGTTGGAGCAGGTGGTGTTGGGAAAAGTGCTCTGATTATCCAGCTAATCCAGAACCATTCTGTGGATGAGTATGATCCCAGCATAGAGGATTCTTAGTGATAACAAGTGGTGATTGAGAGTAAGATCTGTATGCTGGACACAGCTGGAAAAGAGGAGTACAGCACCGTCAGATACCAATACATGAGGACGGGCAAAAGGTTCCTCTGTATTTGTCACCAATAAAAGCAAATCATTTGCAGATAACCTCTACAGAGAGCACATTGAGTGCATGAAAGACTGATGATGTCCCCATGGTGCTGGTAGAGAACAAGTGTGACTTGTTAACAAGGACAGTTGACACAGAGCAAGCCCACAAGCTGGCCAAGAGATTTGGAATTCCATTCTTTGAAATCTCAGCCAAGATCCAACCGAGTGTGGAAGATGCCCTTTACCCACTTATAAAAGAGATACGCCAGAACCGGATGAAAAAGCTCAATAGGGGTGACGATGGCAGTCAAGGCTTTATGTACTGCCCTGTGTGGTGATGTAGTAAGACCCTTTGAACGTTCTGTCATCAGAAAAGAGCCACTCTCAAGCTGCACTGATGACTTGGTTCTGACATCGCTGGAGGAGACGTGTTCCTGCTGCTCTCTGCATCTCAGAGAAGCCCCTGCTTCCCCGACTCAGTGACTGAGCACAGCCATCTAACCTGAGACCTCTCAGAATAACTCCCTCCTGGCTTAGCTGTCTGACCAGAAAAATGGACCTGTTTCTCCCCAGTAGTTCTCTACCCTGGGTTTCCCCTAGAAACAAATACACCTCCCAGATGGCTTTGTCCTCTGAAAAGCAGTTGACATGGATGCAGAGAATCAAATTGTAGACATGCAATTCTGTTGACAACAGTTTCTTAAGCTCTAAGGTAACAACTGCTGGTGACTTCCCCCTGCCCCCAACTGTTGAACTTAGCCTTGTTAGTTAGGGGAAAATATCATAAATTACTCTCCTTCCAAGAATATAATTAATATTGCTGATTGATTGATTTGTAATGTGATTAGCTATGTTCTATAAACTGGCATCCGTTCTGTATTCATAAATACAAACATGAATACTTTCAGGAACATGCTATTAAATCCAACCTTCACAACAAAGTGCCTTTTTCCTAGAAGTGCTCTGTAGGCTTCTATTCCAGTTTGTAATTGGAATAGATGTTTGAAGAACTATTGTATAGGAAAGTGACTGTGAGCCATCTACCTCTGAGGGAAAGGTATATCTACCTGAGGGCAGATGCTTTGTGTATGTACATGAAGATAGCTTCCCTGTTTGGGGTTCTCCTAGGAGAAAGAAAAAACTGAAACAATTATGAGTAATTTAATTTAATTCTAGTTATTTTATTTGGTAGTTACCACCTATAGATATTTGTAATTTTCTAGCTTATTGATAATCTAATAATCAGTGAGCTTTCATTATAATAAATTGCTTCATACCAGGAAGCCCTCCATTTATTGTTAGTCAGATACTGTAAAAGTTCACATGTTATTACATTAAAGCTGTGATTAATGATTCTTCAAACCTTAAATATAGTTATTAACAGGCAGGTTATATCTTTACTGCATAATTACTTCATTCTCTCTCTCCATATGTATATACATATGGAGAGTGGCCCTCAGTTCCCTTCTCATCATTCCTCTTCTCTCAGTCTAGAGAGTTTGAGCATCCTATAGGGGCTTGAATAATTATCTCAGTAGAATAATACATGGTGCTAATGGACCAGGTCATGGTTTCAAAACTTGAACAAGTCAGTACCATATCAGAGAAAACAGTTCATCCATATTTTCTCCCTGCCTATTACTCCTGCTTATAGACTTTTGCCTGATGCCTGCTGTTAGCACTATAAGGATAAAATTTAGTGTGTTTCTATACCAGGACTGGAGACACCTGGTGAGCTGTGGGTTAAGCCGAGATGTTGTTACATTTTCAGACTCTTATTTTCAGCCACATGTAAACTTAAGCCAGAGTCCATACCTCCATCTCTCCCATCATTAGATTAGTGTTCTTTTATCTATATAGCTTTTAAAAAGTATTTAAAACACGTCTATAAGTTAGTCTGACAACTAACCAAAGCTGATGTGTTTGTTTAAATAAAGAGGTATATCCTTTTCTACTTGAGAAAAGAATGTAAAATGCCATTAATCATTGTAATGTAGAGGCTTGGTATTTGTGGTAATGCCCTGTTATGTCATTTGTGGGTTTTGTTTGTCATGTGATACTTAAGATATAACTCATATCATTAATTCTAATGAAAACATAAATTGAATACCTGGATTTGATAAAAGAAAATAAAATGTAACATGTTATATTGAACATATCCATACACAATATAATTTCCACCTTGCATAAAAATTTAAATGAAATTGTCAAACTTGTGAAATAATACTGAGTGATAACATGAAGTTTTCAGTATTTGTGTTTGTGGAAACATGACATGTTTGACAGAATCTTTAGTACACCAGGGCCCTGCTTTATAATGATTGTGTCTAATTTCTGTCAATTGGAGTGTTAGGGATGTTGAATGCTCACCCACCAGGCAAGTGAAAGTTAGGTGTCTGGAATAGCCCTTTACAATCTGGAAACTGCAACCAATTGGAAAGTTTCTGCAGATTCCAGTTACACAAGTTCATTGGATCTAGGACCCACTACTTGATGACTTATTATTATAATAATGAGATAATTATTTCAAATGTGCAGAGATTTCATGTGCTATGGTAAAGTTTCAAATTGTGGACAATAAAAACAAAACTCAACTTCTACCCCTAGCACAATATCATCGTCTTCATTCTATAACCATTTATGCACATATTTCTTGTCTATGGTACAGCAAGCATATGGTGATGGTGGACAGAATAGATCCAGGTAGATTCACTGTTGGAGATATATGGAAGAGAACACATTAAGAATTTGAAAGGTGAGCCGGGTGTGGTGGCACACGCCTGTAATCCCAGCACTTGGGATGCAGAGGCAGGCGGATTTCTGAGTTCGAGACCAGCCTGGTCTACAGAGTGAGTTCCAGGACAGCCAGGACTACACAGAGAAACCCTGTCTCGAAAAAACCAAAAAACCAAAAAAAAAAAAAAAGTTTGAAAGGTGAAAGCCATTTGCTTAGTGAAAATCACCTTATCACATTTGAAGAGCAAGGAATCAGAGGCTCTCTAGATTTGGAACATACAGTATTTGTGGAAGAGCATTGCAAGTACCACACTATCTGCTATACTACAGGAGCCTCAAGGGCTTTCATAGAGGAACTTCCAGTTCATATTTTGGAACCCAGCAGAACTAAGACAGTACCATGCAGGGGAAGGTAACTTCTCTTCAGCTGCAGGACACCTTGTGGGACAGTGTGAGGATGGGAAACATGTGGAGTATGTGGTAAAAGTCATTACTTGATTGAAACTGGTAATCTGAAGGGAGAACCCAGAAAAGGGACCGAGTACCTGAAGGAAGGAAGGACCAGAAACCTATCCTTTTCCTGACGATTCTGGAAACAGCATGGAGTGTAATGGAGAGGGGATGACACTGTCTTTTATCTCACAGAAGTAAACATATTCCTTGATCTGCATTTCCTGCACATTTCCTGCAAGAAAAAAAACATCAGTCTCCCCAGTAGTGGGTGGAACTGCATTGAAGAACCCATGGAACATCCCAGGGTGCAGGAGTTTTTGGTTAGTAGACAGACAAGAACTGGACTATCACTGAGACTACTTTCTCTCCTGCTCATGAGGACACTGACCCTCAAATACTAATGTTCATATCCTAACTCTGTTGGTAATCTACTGACTATGTAAGTGTGACTCATTCTGATTTTTTCATTTACCTTATTGTCACTAGGATATTTGCATAATGATTTGTAAGTGGAAGTTCTTGTCTGTTGTTTGCAAACATGCTCATATTTGCTTGGAGGCAGGTACAAAGCTGGTATATATTTCACATCCATCTATGGTTTCTAACTCCTCTGTTTTATCACTGTCCTAGTAAAGATAATGGCCTTTGCTGTTGGAGATTTGTCATTCCCAGTGGGATTTTTAGATCTTAGTCCCTTAAAGATCACTGGAATTTTCATGGAATATGAAGCTATATTTGTCTTAAAAAAATAGCTGTGTTTAAAGTCATGACTATATAAACATAGATTAATCTAGGATACATTCCATATTTACTTTCCACCTGAAACATATGAACTCTCAGTTGTAAATACAGCATTCAGAAATATGTCCTCAAATACTAACTTATTAATGTTATACCTTAGAATCTGTTAAAACAGTTTATGTCTGCACGCTGTGAGATGATATTAGGCCACAATGTTTTTCTAGTTTGAAAATGCAATACACATTAAGATAACAATAGAGATCAAAATTTACATAATTCTGATCAGGTAACTATGAGAACAAGTCAGTGTCTTCTTTCTCCATTAAAATAGTTCATTGTTCCAATGCATACATGTCTAAGGTGGCCTACTGTTGATTGCTTATGATTTGTGGTTTGGAAAAAGCATCTTTTTCCTCTAACACTCAGAAGTCACCTAGTATACAATGTGAGGTCTTAAACAACTTTCTGACTCTGCTTTTTAGTACTGGGAATACATCAGTGCAAGAACACATCTGGCTCAGACACTCACTTTTCTAGGTTACTTTCCTATCTTAACAGTCAAATCAAGAGGATGCTCATTACCTAGAACCTGTTCAGCTGGCTTTTCACTGAGATTGGAAGCTTCAGAACTGTAAGCGTGTGGAATTTTTACTTTATTTCTTAGTCCTTGTGTTTTCAGAGAAAACCACCGTGCAAGTTGATGAGAATTGTGTAAATGAATGTTAGATCTCACAAAGAAATATGAGATCCTTAGAAAATAAGAGAATATTGCATGAGCCTTTGCCTATTCTTCATGTTGTTTTTTACTGGAGGTATAATCCATCCTTCATATTTTGTTCCTTGGAAATTTTAGGAACTCAGTGAACACTCATCCAAACTAGTTAATCCTATTTTCACCTTTATTTGAATGACCTATGATTAGAAGTGGTGGGTCTCAATTTATTCTAAGTAAAACTGTTCCACAAAGTTTTTTTTTTCCCAATCTGAATCTGCATGTGAGCTGAGGAATTTATGTAAAATTGTCTATGTTTGTTTCTCTTTTTATGTTGAGCAAAGCACTTTTAGGAATTGAGCTACTTTCTGTAGAAAATATTTCTCATGTGAAAGGCTCACTGATAAGAATGACTTTTTCAACTGAGATGCAAAACAAAGATGCTTGTCAGGTGCGGTGGAGGCAGACAATAGCAGATATTTTTCAGGTTTGAGATAGGGATGATCAGTCCATCAGGAGACTGGGAAGGAAATGGGCTCATTCTCTTGGAGGCTGTTGTGAGGGTACACCAGTTTACAGAGGTGTTTTTACTTTTTATTGGTTCAGTTTTTGGTGGGGGTGGTTTTAAATAGGATATCGGTTCAGTTCCCAAAACACAGGGTAGCTGATACACAACCTTAGTGTCAGTTTTGGACATCTGATGCCTTCTTCTGAGTGCAGTTGGCAACAGATATAGAGAGGACCTACATATTCTCTGCAAAAGTATGAGCCTCTGCTAACAAAAAAATAGCTATTGAGAAAGTGTGGAAGCAAAGATGGTACAAGTTTGTTTTCCACATTCTCTGTTTGTAAACTTGATTCTATAGGAATCTCTTTTACATAATCTCAAGATTTTCCTAATGTTCATGTGATTGACTTTCTGTGTAAGAATTAATATTAGGGATATTTTACTTTACTGAACTGTGCATATCAGTGTTGATGTTACCATACTATGCTTATCTGTTTGTTCTGTAATAGCAGTATTAAAAGATTTTTGTTATG
This sequence comes from Apodemus agrarius, assembly GCA_964023405.1. NCBI lineage: Eukaryota > Metazoa > Chordata > Mammalia > Rodentia > Muridae > Apodemus > Apodemus agrarius. The sequence continues at coordinate 10,689,431 of OZ030009.1, read as the reverse complement.
ATTGTAGCATATTGTCACATAAGGATATTTCCTGATTTTTTCACCTGAGAGACATAGAAGATTCCTCAAGCACTACTCATTTTTTCTTCCATGTTTCCATTTCCAAAATGACTTTGATAGAAATTGTTTGGTATCTGCACAAACTTTTAAAATGTCTCAACTGACTTTCTATTAATATCTTCTGTTGTATTCCTCAGACAATAGTCAATAATTTCCACTATTCTAATTTAAATATTCATTTTTTCTTCTAATCTGGATGCTTTTGAACTCTGCTTTCATAAAATTACATATCATTTTAGAATTCCTTTTTATATCTTGCTGAAATGGTTCATTCCTGCTGAAACAAATTTTTTACCATCTTCCCATAATAAAAATCTTCCTTTTCAGCTGTGCACCATGTTCAGTGAGAACATTCTATGGGTAGAACATGCTTGTGTGGAGGAGGGCTACTGATTTCTTCTAGACAAATTTGAATCCAGACAATTTACTGAAATGTCTTTGAACTATTATTTTCTGGTAGAAATTGTGGGTTCACACATGTATACTGTCACATCATCTGAAAATTGTGATAGTTTGACTTCTTCCTTTCCTGTTTGTATTCACTTCACCTCCTTTAGCTGTCTTATTGCTGTATCTAGATATTAAAGAAGTGTGTTGAAGAGACATTGGAAGATTGGGCTACCTTATCATGTACCGATTTTAGTGGAAATGCTTTAATTTAGTATTTGGTTTTGGTTTGCTGTATTTCACCCATATTGTGTTTAGATATGGCCACTGTATCCCATTTCTCCCCAAGACTTACCAAAAAAGGGTGCTGTATGTTGTCAAAAATATTTTGGCATGCAGTGAGATATTTATGTAGAGTATTCCTTTCCTTTGTTTTTAAATCTTATATTATTGGGATGACTACTCCTTGTTGTCTACTTGACTACATCTGGAATGTGCTACCATGCAGAAATAGAGGGAGCATCCAGACCTGAGTCTCTAAGACATAAGCTTCTGGCCCAGAACTTGACATTTGGTGACCAATTTTTTTTGATCCAGATCTTGAGTCATGGTGGCAATGACAAGCTTAGGTGTCAGGACCCATCACATGACATGATAATGTGTCCTAGTATCATTGGACAAGCTGGTGAACTTCCTGTGATGATTTCACCTTAGACTAAGTTATCATGGAGCTTCAGTAGGCAAGGTCCAGGATAAAATATTTTTAGGTAAGATTCCTGCTATTAATGTACTTTTTCTGTTACTATTAATCATATATAATAGTCACTAGGGTCAACCATTCCTTTAATATCAGTACTGTTTGCTTGTATTCTCAGTTTTGGCCTTTGATGCTCTATAGAAGTTGGCAAAAATAATACTTTTTCCCCATTTTAGGTTTTTTTAATTGTCTACAGAATTTGCCTCAGCCTTGTTACCTGGTCTCACAATATCCGTTTTAGAACAGTAGCGTTTAATTGTTCTGAGGAGAAGAACTCTTCCTGCTTGGGTTTGGGACTTGCAGGAGGATCCCCTGGAAGTATTTTGGTAAGGAGTTGCCAAATTTGTTTATTGTTTCTGTACACTCCCTAGGCCAATGCCAACCTTTGTCACATCTTTGACATATTCCAGAAAGCATAGCTTTACTTTGGGGATTAATTTGTTTTTTTTTTTCCCTGCAGTTTTAGCTGGGATGACCCTGCTCACCACAATTAAAATATTTAAAAGATTGGGCCATTTCTAGGTTTCTAGTGGCAGCCTCTCTGATTAAGGTCCTAGCAGACAAACGCTGTCTAACATCAGTGGTATCTAATCCATTCATGTATTGATGCTGACCTTCCACTCAATGGTCTGATTACCTCCTTGCCAGCAGCATTCACATTTTTAAAAGCTAAAGACTAGATTATTGTCTTTTTTTTTTCTGCTGGATCTGATACACTCCTTTCCACAGTTGAGGTCAACTTTTGCAAAAAAGTCAGGGAAAGTTTCTTTTGTACCTGCATAATTTGAGGAAATGGTTCAAGTCTTTTGCCTGATTCTGCAACTTTTTTCCCAAGCATTTAAGGGTGCCAATAGACACAATACCATAGTTTCCTCGTCATATGGAGCCTACACCTCTATTTCAGCAAAGCAACTTTCACCAAGTCCCTGAAGTCTCTCTACCCTTGGCTCTATTGTGTGGCTTTATCTCCTTTGCCTCTTCTCTCCACTATGAGAAACCCTGTAAATGTGACACAGGTTCCAGTGCTGTTTTTGCCATATCCTTCCAGTCTCAGGGGATTATACTATTTTTAATAATCCAAGAAGTCAGGATTTGTTGTACAGATGGCACATGCATTTCAAAATTAGTGATACTTTCCTTAAATTTTCTTACTTCTAACACACCCATGGGTTGCCATTCAAATTCCCGATAACCCTGTGGATCATTATGGTTTTGGTATTTTTGTGGTGCACTAACATGATATACTAAAGTTTGTTTTCTAATAAGCTTTGATTGGTTTTCTTTATCTTTGGTCTTTACCTGAGTATTTTCCTTAATGGAAATTCTAAATGCCTCCCTTAAGGGCTATGTCCATTCTTCACATTTGTCCATTTGTTGCTACTCCTGAGACTTGAGTTCCTGTATTCTCTGTTCAGGTTTCTGCCTCCACATTCATTTTTTAAATATTGTAACTGTGATATTCGGCTGTCCATTTTATTTTGATTGATGAACTTTAAAAGGTTATTACCCAAGGCTTGCTTCCCATCCTCATTATTTTCTCTTTGCTGCTCAGTATGATCTGAGAACTATTGTATCCTTTGTTGCAGCATCTTTTCCAGCTCCTATCTCCCACCTTCATTTTCTTCTTTCTGTCTCTTATTCTGAACTATAATTTCCTGAGTCCAGTTCCAGTGTTTTCTCTAGGCCACGCTGCCATGTCTTAAGTTTCTCTTTCTGTTGTTCACACTTCTCTGTAATGCCCACATCTTTGTTCTAGGCCTTGCTTCAATAATGTTATGGAATATTCTCTTTAAGTTATAATTCTGATATTGTAGCATCCACCTTATTTTGATTTACTTGCTTTAGTAAATCATCCTCTGTATCTCCTTGCTGTTCAGTCAGATCTATTGACTACTTTTTTTCTAGAATCTTGTGCAGCTCCTGTCCCCAGCCTTCATTCTCCTCTTTCTGTTGCTTGTTTTGACCTATGAAATTCTAAACCTTTAGCTCTAGTGCTCCCTCTAGGCCTTGTTGCCAAGTCTCACGTTTCTCTGTTGCTCAGTCTCTTCTCTGAACTACTAGAATTTCTGTTCTAGCATCTCTTCCAGCTCCTGCCTCCAACTATTATGTTCCCCATTCTGTTGCTTCTTTTGACTGATAAAATCCTGAAGCTTTAGCTCTAGTGTTTCCTCTAGGCCATGTTGCCAAGTCTTCTGTTTACCTCTCTGCTTCTATGTCTCATTTATAAACGTCTCTAGTGTTTTCTCTAATCTCTTTTCTAAGGCATGTAATTTTTTTATGAAGGCCCTATATTTTGATAAGGCATGGTATATGAAGCGGATAAATATTTCAGTATTAGTAAATGACAAGGTGCGTGTTACCTTTAAATCCATCCCTGTCAAACTGTACAAAATATCATCCCATAAAGCCCAAAAGGTATTTATCATATTTCTTATTTTTAAGTATCAAACATATATATTATTACATACTAATAAATAATATATAATTTATAATTAATATATAACTATATAATGATAAGTATATGTATATATTTGACACTTAAAGATTAGTAATACAATATTTCTTATTACCCAATCTGGAACACTTTGTACATTTGTCTCCCCCTGCTGTTTGATTTTGGAAACTGCACTCCTCTCAGATTCTTTTTTTCTTTCTTTCTTTTTTTTTTTTTTAAATACTACTACAGAATTCTACCTTAGTCTAAGTTGATGCTCAGCCTTTGCAGAACCGAACATAAACATAAATCTGTCTTATTTTGCCACCGAGTTTTCGGTACTTTCATTATGAAGAGAGGACCAGTGTTTCTCATAAGGATTCTCATCTTCTCAACTTCAACTTTTAGTTAGCTCTTATATGCAAGTGAGATCTTGGTAGCTTGTCTGTTTAGGCCTGTCTTACTTTACTTAGTATAATGTCCTTCTGCTTTGGCCATGTTATCCCAAATGATAAGATTCCCTCCCCCTAGCCGGGCAGTGGTGACAAGCACCTTTAATCCCAGCACTTGGGAGGCAGAGGCAGGCGGATTTCTGATGAGTTTGAGGGCAGCCTGACCTACAGTGTGAGCTTCAGAATAGACAGGTCTATACAGAGAAATCCTGTTTTGAAAAACCTAAAAACAAAACAAAACAAAACAAAAACAAAAACAAAACAAAAAAACCCAAAGTATTCACTCCCCTCTTTTAAGTCTCAAAAATATTGTGGTGTATTTATAGAACACATTTTTTAAATTCCCTCTTCTGATGACAGATAATATTTTTTTAATATTGGATAGTTTCTTAATTTACATTTCAAATGTTATCCCTTTACCCAGTAACCAACCCCCCAGAAACCTCCCTATCCCATCCTCCACTCCTCCTGCTTCTATGAGGGTGTGCTCCCAACCATATACCCACCCACTCCCAATCCCTGGCCTCATATTCCTCTGTACTGGGGCATTGGGCATTCAAGGTACCAAGGTCCTCTTCTCCCATTAATGCCTGACAAGGTCATCTTCTGCTACATATACAGTTGGAGTCATGGGTTCCTCCACGTGTACTCTTGGTTGGTGCAAGAGTCCCTGGATGCTCTGGGGGGTCTGGTTGGTTGATATTGTTGTTTTTCCTACGGGCTTACAAACCCCTTCAACTTCTTCAGTTCTTTCTCTAACTCCTCCATTGGGGACCTTGTCCTTAGCCCAATGTTTGACTGTTAGCATCCACCTCTGTATTTGTCAGGCTCTGGCAGAGCTTCTCAGGAGACAGCTATAATAGGTTGTTTTATTCACAGGAAGGGGCTGACTGTAGAAAGACCAGCAGCTCCTGTGATGCTGAGACAGCTCTCTGTCTTTTGTTTGGGTTGTGCCTGGCATCTTGTGTTTGTATGCTGATCTCTTGCAGCCTGCAGCACAGCTGTTGGGAGAGGCAGTCTGGCTATCCCGTGTCTTTTGGAGACTATGGGGATATGAGGGGAGTGAGCACAGAAATGCCTTTCAGGCTTAGATGCCCAATCAGCTCACTATGTCTGCCAGAAAGCAACATCCCATGCAGTTTCTGTCCAGAACCCCTGTACCTCCCTGTGAATCCAACATGGCACTGCCCAAGTCCAGCTCAAGGCTGGGGTGTGGCCCCTGGCTGTAACTGCCTGCCTGGGCTTTGGGTAGGGAGCCTCTGTAGGCCCCTCAGACCAAGTCAGCCTTCAATCCACAGGCTGCTGAAGCTTTAGATCTCTGTCTGAAGTCTGTATTCGGGGCTGGGGGAGGAGCATTGGACTTCTATCTCAGGTTAGATGGGTTCTACACAATATATTGGGTATCAATTTGCTGCAGTAAATCTCCAACCCCAATAAGCCTGTGCAAAGAACACACAACTCAGTTACAGTATTTGTGAGCTGCATGCCTTGATTGGGCAGGTTTACCACTACAGTACTCTCTTCCCCAGGTATGAGATCCCTCACTTCTTGTGGCTTTTCCAGGCCACGTGGTTCTATTTCATTTTTCTTCCACCTCCTTTTCTTCTGTCTTCCTCTATTTCTTCTATCTCCTTGTTTGCCTCTTCTCCTTTCTTCTCCCTCTGTAAAACTTTCAGGCCTAGCCGGGCGTTGGTGGCGCACGCCTTTAATCCCAGCACTTGGGAGGCAGAGGCAGGCGAATTTCTGAGTTCGAGGCCAGCCTGGTCTACCGAGTGAGTTCCAGGACAGCCAGGGCTACACAGAGAAACCCTGTCTCGAAAAAACAAACAAACAAACAAACAAACAAAAAAAACTAAAAAACTTCCAGGCCTACCTTTCACTTCCACTGCCTGGCTCTAGCCTTTATTTGACCAATAAAATGGGGAAAAATTTCACATGAAATCATCAGGGCACTTGATGGACTCCTCTTTGGGGCAGCCCCTCTGGAGGACACAGAATTAGCATCAAAATACAAACTGCAGCAAGGCAATCTACAACAAGGACTGCACCCTCCCATCGCCCCCCAGAAGAAATGACCTTCCTCCACTGGAGACATGATGTGGGCATAGAGCTGTGGGCTAGCAACCCCAGAAGTCCCTCACTAAGTGCAAGGCACCTAAGTCCAACACACACTTTCCTCCTTCATCAATTTTCCCTTTCTTGTTAATTTACCCCTGTGTCTCATATGGCCATCGGTAGCCTCCCTTGCCAATGCACTTAACCCCTAATAAGACCCCTTAGGTTCCTCATTTTCCCTAGGGGCATGAATGTCAAGTTCTCAGATCTGGAAACCTTCTGGGGTTTCTGAGGCAGCAATTCTAGTCCCATGCATTGCTCAACATGTGGGAAGCTGATTCCTGAACGAAGGCTTTCTTTCAGGCTGGGAAATGTGTGGTGAATTCTGGGATAGTTCTCTCCACTTCTTTTGTTATGATTCTTATGGACATTATTACAAGTCTAAAATTTTCTTCCCCAGAGAAGTTATTGCCACTCACAATAAACATTGTCAGGAATAGGAGAGTGTGAACGTGTCCACAACTGCCTCTCTTTCAGGCCTCTTGGCCTTGGCAGACTGCTTGCATGGTGCTGAGGAGGAGTCTTTTGAAGGTGGCTGAAAGCCTGGGGCTAAACCCCAAGCCTGCTCACCTCCCCAGTACTCATGGCATAAACTTTGTGCCAGGGATGTTATTGCCCTACCTCTCCCACGCCTACAAGCCCCCCCCCCCCATTTGCAGCCACGTGCAGTTGGCTTCAACAATTCCCCGTCTCACCCCTGTCTCCCTAGGTTCACAGGGCTGGACCCGAGGCTTTAAAAGAGATGGCCCCTACTTCTAAGGACTGCTGCCCACATTGAGCATCCTTCCCCCGAATCCAAATATGACCCGTACCTGACCCTGGTTGAGGCTTTATTTCACCTTTACTTCCTCAGGGTTGATGATCAAGGATTAAGCCATGCCTATAAACATTGGACTTTTCTACCTAGGAGTACCCATTTTCCATTGGTACAGTGGAGTGATCCCCTTATATCATAATGACAGTCACCTGCTCCCTTGCTGACACTGGGGCAAGGATATGCTTGTATTATTCCAAAGGAATCCACAACACCAGGATGGATGCCAATATGGACCATCTGACCAACCATGAAAAAATAAGACAGGGATGAAGCCTCCTCCCCCTCAGTACTTTTGGCTGAGGAAGTGGCACTTGTTAGAGATAAGTCTCTATTTGCCTGTGATCCCTGCCATTTGCCTTAAACCCTATCAAGTACAAAATATTTCCATGGCTGGCCCATTACACTGAGGGAACCTGATCCAACAAGTTTTTAAATTTTTCACTCCTACTCAGAGAAAGCATATCCAAAGTCAATGAATCCAGGATACCTATTCTTGCTTTTGATAAAGGGTTCATGGAAAATGTTTGGAACAACATAAAAACTTTGTTTGCCTCCTGGATAGTGTCTTATGCTATAATGGGAGGCAAAATACTACTACTATTACTATTACTATTACTACTACTACAACTACTACTTCTACTACTACTACTACTACTACTACTACTACTACTTATTATTATTATTATTATTATTATTATTACATTGTTCAAGTATATTGTGCAGCACATCTCTTGGCAATATTCTATCAACAAATGTATGCTCAACTACTGATGACTCTTGAACATCTAGATTGAGGCCTGCCCAGACAGGTGATTAGAGCTTTGCAGTAGATATTCTCCTGGGTTCTATTTAGGCTCTCTCCTTATACCCTGATATGCTTTCTGGAATGGCTGTCCCTTCAGAGCTAGTAGTCAGTGAAGGGTAAGAACCTGCTTTGCAGGTAAACATAAGACAGGCATGGTCAATATACTTGAGGCCACCTGAGGTAGGGCCAGAGCGAAGAATTCTGACTCCCATTGGGCTTCCAAAATTAAAACAAAAGGATGAAATGTAGGACGAACTTAGCCAAGGAGGCCCTGCCTCAAAAGTTCTTCCCTGATCCAACCAAGTATCTGCCAGGGTGGATAGAGACCACTGATGCTGGTGGAGGCAATGGAAGAGATCAATGAAAATGTGACAGCCCCATATCTGGCTACTTGAGATCAAATGACAGCCTGTAAGGAAGGTATAAAGGTTTTCCCTGTTTTTGCAATAAACAAGTCTGCTTTTTCCAATTATCTGACTCCTAGATTCTATGTTTTTGATTCTATTTTTTCTCCCCTTTCCCCCAAGAGTCCTGTTTGGGGTTACATAACTTAAATGTGCAGTTTTAAAATTCTGCTGTAGATTAGCCCTTTAAGAATTTAATCAGAAGAAAATCAAAGTCATTGTCTTGAAGAACAACAGACTGGCGTCAAGGTGACCTGAATCACCTTTGTCTCAGAAACATTTTTTGTAAAATGCTAAAGATTCTTTTGTGTCTAGATTGAAAGACCCCCAAAGAGACAACCAGGGACAACTCTGATGCAAGCACAGCAGAGACTTTATTCAAGCTCGAGGTTGGGCCACAAACCTTCGTGATGCAACAGGATAGGAAAGCTGCATTTAGGTTTAGAATGGAAAAAAAAAGGCAAGAGGGGATTTCCAAGCCTTGACATTACATGATTGCTTAAGAAGGTAAAGAATGTTGTCCTTTAAGCTCATTTTTATACCACCTGCTGTAACCACAAAGAAGGATCACCCATCCAAAAGGCAAATCATGACCTGGGAAGGGCTCATGTTTCCTGAGCCCATCCCATTATTTTTGGTAGTCCCCATCTCTTATGTCTATTTTCCACCTTCCAGGAATATCTCATGTTTTTTTTTCCAGAACTCACAGAGGGGTTGGAGGGAGTTGAGTCACTCTGAGGACAAAAGATTAAAATGGAATGTAAAAAGCAAAATGGAGTTTGTCTGCTACCTCAATCTTTTCACACATGGACCAACAGGTTCACAATCTACCCATGATTCATCTCAGTCTCAGCAGATCAGACTCCCATAGCTCAGCAGGCCTGCTCCTTCATGCCTGTGAACATTGGCTCCCGAACTCATGGCATGGCTTGTGGACTTCTTCAGACTTCCCTAGAGCTGCATCAGAGATCTCCTAGAAAGAACATTGAAGCATCCTCACACTGGTGCTCCTCATTTCTAGGCCTGCCCAGAGGTCCTCATTAACTTCATGAAGCTGGGTCACAGGACAGCAGCACCTCCTCTATTTAGGGGAATAAGGAATCAAATAGCTCAGATAGCTGGGGCATTCCAAGCTCAGTATTGCCACCCTACTGGCAGATGGAGCCCTAGTCTTGGAAATGTGGATTTTAGGAGAATTTTCTAGTATTTCAGAGTACTTTCTCTTCCTCTTACAAAGCACATGGTTTTTTGTGTGCACATTCTATTACACACACAATGTCCACTGCAGCAATCTCTACCGCATACCTAGGAAGTTCTGCAGGCAACCTTCAGGCAATGTGAATAGTAACAACAACTAAAGCAAATTCCATGTGGTCATGGAGTTGAAAGCTCTGTGCAGTTAATAATAAATGAATGAAATAAATGAAATATAACAGAAAGGATATGGCTTCCCCCAGGTATGGTGAAGTAGAATGTTTCATATCAATAAAAAAGAGCATAGCCAAACATAGGAATAGTCCATAATGGACATGACCATAAGCCACATGAGGAGAGGGAGGAGGCAGAGCCAGACCAAGGTGCCAGGAGGTTAAATGATCAATAAAAAAGACCAGTTAGACAAAATGGTTGCATTACATGAGGAAGGGTTGCTGGGAGGATATTTTCCCAACCCTTGGGCTAGGCTTCTGTGAATGATAGCATTATCCTGTAACAGACATGGATGCAGGGTTGTTGGGATAACCTGGAAACCAGGAGTACTTTGATTTATTAATTAGGCACTTTGGCCTTTTGTTCCAGGATTTAAGATTTAACAGCAGTGAGGATTGAGCCAACCTAGGATTGCCCCATCTGGGGATCCATCATATCTGCAGACAACAAACCCAACACTCTTGCCCTTCATCCCAGGGAGGTTTGATACACCAGTATAGGGAGATACTGGAGCAGTGGGGCTGGAGAGAATGGGTGGGTGGGTGGGTGGGTGATCACTCTCATATAGGCAAAGGGGAGAGCGATGGCAGATGTGGGATAGGGTTGAGGCTTGGTGGAGGGGTTGGAAGTGGGGTTGGTACAGGGCATAACCAGGAAGTGGGATATCATTTGAGATGCAAATGGATGGAATGATTAATTTTTTAAAAAAGGAAAAATGTGATAGAAATGATTTAATTGTAATCTTAAAAGTTATTTTAGAAAATTGAACTAGTAGTTTTATTTCTTCCCTGATAAGTTATCAATGGAGGCAGAAAGAGACAGGGACCTAGGTAGGAGACAGGAGGAGCACGGAAAATGGGAAGCAGGATAAGTTATTGGTGAGAGAGAAGAGTGCCCAAAGAGGTAGAAGAATGAATGGAAACATGGAGCTGTAGGAGGTGGGGGTTGGAGGGAAACCTTTAGAAAGTCCTATAAAGCTGGGATGTTAAAGACTTTATGGATGCTGCCATGCTCCCACCTTGAACATAATGATCTGAATTTCTAAACGTGTTGTCCTTATAAGAGTTGCCTTGGTCATCTGTCAGTTCACAAGAGTAAGACCCTAACTAAGACAGCAAGTCTTAACTACATATCAAGAAGAAAGGCTGAGCTATATGAAATGTTGCTCTAAACAGAAACAAACATGAAAATTGTTGAACAATGGAATGAAATCCCTCATAACTGGGAAATATTGAGAATAGAAACAAGTAAGAGATCAGAACAGTGATGCATAAAGTAAACGAAATTTAAAGATCAATAGCAAGATAAATACTATAATTGAAAAAAATTCCCTGAGGTAAGCCAACTCTGTTGTGGTAGGACTGTAAGACTCTGGTGAGCCTTAGCTTATCAGTGACCCCCTCAGTAAACAACACGTAGCCGGAAATCCAGGCAAAAACCAAGAGGAATGTATTATTCCAACACATTGGGGTCATTACATACCCAAAGGGGAAGTGTCGACCTCCCCACCCCCATCTGGCTTGGTCAGTCTTTATACAGTTTTTTCAGAACAGCAGCCATTAGACACAATGTGATTGGCAGAAAAGTGTAACTTTAAAACTGGTTGTTCTTTGGGGAATGAGGTGGCAGGGTCTGTCCTGTAGAATGTGTTTACCTACTCCAGACCTGGTGCACCCACAGGAAGCCAATCTTCGGTCTGTCTTGTGGAATGTTAATTACCCTTCCCCTTCCAGAGGAAAGACCTAAGGAGGAATTTTCCAAAAGTTCCTGAGCTGACCCTAGGAGAACTTTTAAATCAAGAATTTGAGAAGTTTAATCAACTGAAAAAGCAACAGACTGGAAATGAGGTGACATAAGACCCCACAGTTTTTAGAAACATTTTTTGTAAATATTTCTTTTTGTAAAAGGCTGAAGATGGAACTGTACTAGAATTAATATGCCTTAACAGAGAAAAAAAATCACTTCACACAGAAGTATAAGGTGAATTAAGAAAAATTGCTTTAGTGACCGAATGCATTCATCTCAGGTTAATTGTCAGAGTGGTCGGCCTAGCATAAATTTTTCATTCAACATATGCACTCACCTTTAAGTCTCTTTTAAGTTCAGGCATGAGGTTCTGCTTTGAATTGTTTAAATATGAATTGGAGACTACAAGTCTAGACACTTAGATTATTTACATAGTACAGATATTGTCAGACTCATTTTTAACTGACACAGTTGTCCTAAAACAGCAGTTATTCTCCCTGGATGATTCAACTCAGCTGTTCAGACTCAAACCTCTCCCCATGAAGGCATTCAGTCTGGCTTCTCTCAGCTTCATTGTTTTGATTGGTCTCATGCTAACACTGGCAATATGTTCCAATCTTCTCTCTCCATATCATTCTCTGCCTTGTTCTGTCTTCACATGTGTCACCTTGTCCTCACTCCAACCTGTCTCTGTAAACCTCTCATGGGGACCTGGCCCTTTCTCTGCCCTGTTATCTATGAAAGAACTTCCCTTCCCTCTGTCTTTTTGGGACAGTTGGATATACCCAATTCTTTAAAATCTCTCTAAGATTTGTCAATTTATCTGTCATTAAATTAAACATCATTTTCAAACTTGGTGTTTTCCTATACAAACTAGCTTTACATTCCTTGTGTACCAAGGGCAAATCTATAATCCAGGCGGAATGACTGAACGCATGGGCTAAGGGGCCGAGTCACACTAGAGCACAATCTCTGGTTTCCCTATGTGTTCAAATATGTGTTCCTGCAGTTGAGCTGTATTTTATTGTCAATACATTGGTCCCATCATGAGTGCCTCCAAGGCCTAGGCCCCAGGTTGTTACTCGCTCTGCCAAGCATATTCCTGGGTAGAGAATGAACTATGGCATTCTCCATATGTGAGGGCCTCATGTAGATCTTAGTTTGATCAGGCTAGCCCTCAACAGGATGGTGCTTCTGCATTGAAAAAGTTGACAACAGTGTACTTTTGCTCTTGTGGCAGACTATGATTTTCTCAAGAAGGAAACTGGACCATTATGGCACAGCAGGCCTAATGTTGGGTGTGGCCCTGTGTTGCCTCCTTGAGCAGCTCTTCAGAGCCCTGGTCTTTGATATGGTGATAGCCAAGTGGCTGGATGTAAATCAGGACTGGCCCATTTGTTATGGTTTGGAGTCAAATTTTGGGACAATTGTGGTAAACAAATGTGTATTTCAGCATTCTAATACCTACAGGCTTGATTAGCATACTACTTATCTGTGTGGTGTGTTAGAGGCAGTCCTCTCTCTGCTATTTTCTGCTTGGTTTCATTATTATCTAAGCATGTGTAAATCCTTTACATATCAATTGTACTCTTAAACATCACACTTATTACTTGAGTGTTACCCAACATGTGAGATACCTTTTACAACATCTACCAAATTAACTACAAAGGGATCTTATTCCTAAATGAAAAGTGCTCAGGGCAGAACTTGTAGAAGATGGTAAGAGAAACTAGGGCTCTCTAAATTTTGCATCCTACCAAGGAAATTTCCACAAAAATTGTGTTCCAAATCCTCTGGGCATATGTATCCCTGTGGAGCCTACCACTGATTCCAGGGAATGACCAGAAATAAAATATATAAATTAATTAATTAGTACATTAATTGATTAATTAATAAAAAACTCACAGGTGACCCTATCTGGCTTCCACTTACCACCTAGGCACTGGAAGGACCCAACACACCTCTCCAGCTATTAACTGGCTTTCTCCTCCCTATTGTGGGCAGTCACTCTGTGTTCAAAATGGTTTTTGCTACTTCTGAGCTGACCTGAGCTCTCCTTACAGCACTCAGTAGACACTTTACCTTCTTCCTCCTGAAACCAAGGTGGAGAGGATGTATATGTAATTCCCAAAATAAACTTGCATGGCTCACATCCCCAGGAACTAGGTTAGTACCTGGAATGTTCAATTTGTGTCTAATTGGAAAATATAGTGACCTAAATTATTTTTTAAATAAGCCCCTGGAATATGGGACTGGCCCATTTCAACTAGAAAATTCTGGTGAATTTTCCTGATGAAGGTTCATTTCTTGGTCTGTATTTAATATATAACAAATGATTACTTTATATATGGCCCAAATTGTTGTCTTTGTGTGTCTTGCAAAGCACCTTCCCATTACAAGGAGTCTGGAATATACAAGTGAAGGCTCTTGCAGGCACTAGCTTGAGCTCTTCATATACAATGAGTTGTGTCAGTCTTGTCTTTAGCAATGAGTACTTGCTGTCAGTTTGTGAAAAAATCCCTTTGGATGTCAATGGCCTTAATTTTTTGGGTATTTTAAAACCAGACAGCTTCCTGTTTTAGCTCCTATATGGGACACTTGTTGGGATGTCACCTTCTTGCAGACTACATATTCCACTCAACACTAAGCCAAATTGAATGATTTTATTAGTTGCCTTGGATACTGATTTTTATCACAACAGAAAAGGCTCTAATACACACACATAAAGCTTCACACTTGGATGAGTTATTTCACATAATTGAAGACAATTGTGAAACTTGAAAGGGTTACATTATTGTGTAATTTCCTAGGGCATTTTTTCCATATGAGTTTGCAAGTGCAAACAAGAGTGAGATTATATGTTTGAATAGACTGTTACCTAAAGATATTACCAAATCCTTTATAGACATTTATTCCTTTCAGTATGACTTTTTTCAGATCCACAATACTTCAGGAATATGCGAAATCTCTAAGAGGTTTATTACACACTAAAATTTGTATTCTTGTATAAAGGTACCTGGAAGTGGTATACATTACCAAACAATATATTAATGGGGTTTCCTGCAGTATGTATTTTCTCATGGTTTCTAAAACTACTGCAACATTTGAAGGCTTTGGTTATTCCTAGGGTTTCTCACCAATATGCATTTGTTTATATATTCTGAGATGTTACTTCTACATAGTTTAAAGCATGGGACTTTCATTGGAGCAGTCTCCCAGACTCTTTATGCCTATGACCTGCCATGAGGCTGGCTTGTTACCTCCCTGGCCCTGTTGCCATCTATCTGTTCTCTTCTCTGTCTCCCACTAAATCTCCTGCATCTGCTTTCTCCTCCCTGCATTACATTTTCTACCCAGAAATTATACCCTCTGATTCTTGTCCTAGGAATTGGATATCAGATTTTTCTTACAGCCAGATAAGTGTGAGACATCAGCATAACATCTGTAGATAGCCTCTAGGTGTAGAGGGCTGCCTGCCCTTCAAGTATCTGAGCAGGTAATGGAGGGCAAGTATTTACTAATGTAAGGCTGGTGATGGGCCATAGAAATGTCAATACCAAGATCCTGCTAGCATTTAGTTCTCTGCCAATATAGCAGTTGACATTTGAAAGTATACAAACACAATGGCACACAATATGAAAGAAAGTCACTTCCACCCAAGTGCAGTTTCCATGCAAGCCAGAGGAAATTGGAGTCCACAGTTTAGTCTAGGAATAATGCCACCCTAGTGTTTTGTATGCTGAGATTATTCCAGCAGCATTTGCCTATTTTATGTTTTTGGAGTCATGCAATGTAATCACTCTTTGGATATCTGAACAACATATTTTATATTCTAGAAAACATCATTTCACTCTCCATCCATTTACACTAACACAACAGTAACATCCTAAGACTAGAAACATCTATAAAATAAATTTTATCTATAGGGTGAAAAAGGAACTTGTGGTCAAATATAAGCTCTAGGGAAATCAGGAATGTAAAACCACAGTGTTTTCGATAGAAGAGAAGTATACTCTTTTTTGACCAGAAATGAGGGAATGGATATAGTAAATAGGACCAACTAATGAATACACATGGAGAGACTTGTGTCTCTGACTGCATATAAAGCCGAAGACTGACTTATTTGGCAACAGTGCTAGAGAAGGCCCTTGGTCCTGTGAAGGCTTGATGTCCCAGCATGGGGGAATCCTAGGGCAGTGAGGCAGGAGTCAGTGGGTGGGTGTCTAGGTGGGTAGGTTAGGCACCCTCATAGAAACAAGTGAAGGGAAGATTACATAGGGGGTTTGAGGAGGGGCAACCAGGAAGGGGCATAACATTTGAAACATAAATAAAATAACCAATAAAAAAGGAAAAGAATATCAAAGAATAATTTGCAGAGACTGTGACAAATAAGTGATAGATCTATAACGAAACTTCAGAAAGTAAATATCTGGAAAATTTACCTCTACTTTTATGCTTAAAGTTTGATTCAGAGTAACACCTTATAGCTTTGGTCAGGTATAAATTCATCATGCCACTAATACTGACATGGGAACCACTAAATAGGATTGTTCAACATCAAAAATTTGATGATAAAGATCATGCTGTCCCAGAACTAAATGCAGAGACCAAATATCAAAAAGTAAATTAAAAAAAAAAACTCCAAACAAACATTTCTATATTCACTTGAAACCTTGGGTATTTTGTTAAAATCATGAATAATGGAACATTTCAAAGCAATAATAAGATTAAAATAATTCAAATATTGTATTATAAAAATATAATTCTTTTTCTGAATATTTAATTATTTGAATTTGAAAATCTTGACTGAAGCTTGATAAAAAGTCAGGAGAGATCTTAGAAAATATAGCACTTGTTTCAAAGAAAGCAGAAAAATGTAAAGGGAAAACAATGAAAAATTTATGATTTTATCCTGAAATTCTGCCATTCAAGTATCTCTAGGTATTTCAGAGTTTATATAAACAAAAGTAGGAAATTTCAAAGAAAGAATCAGAAATTTAACATGAAGTACATTCTTACCCACAAATAATAGATTGTTATAATTCTCCACCATCACATCTATGTACAATGCCCTCTGAGCAAAATCTAGGAGACCTTCCCATTCCTCCACTGAGAAGTCCAGAGCCACGTTCTTAAAGGTTACCAGATCCTGTATTGGAAAATTATTTATGTGTTACTAGACAAAAACGTTTTCCTATGTCAAAAATAAGTTATTATAGCATTTTCAACAAATGGCATTGGTTCATGTTGCTGTCAGCATGTAGAAGAATGAAAATAGACCCATTCTTATCTCCTTGTACAAAGCTCAAGTCAAAGTAGACCAAGGACCTCCACATAAAACCTAATACAATGAATCTAATAGAAGAGAAAGTGGGGGAGAACCTTTAACACTTTGGCACAGAGGAAATTTTTCTGAACATAACACTGATGGCTTAAATTCTAAGATCAAGAATTGACAAATAGAACATCTTAAAACTGAAAAGATTTTGTAAGGCAAGGTCTTTGTTAATAGGACAAAACAGCAATCCACAGATTGGGAAATGATGTTTACTACATCCAATAGAGGACTATCAATCCAAAATATTCAAAAGAACTCAAGAAGTTAGACTCCAAGAACCATATAAACCTATTAAAAATGGGGTACAGAAATAAACAGAATTATCAACTGAATAATCTCAAATGGCTGAGAAGCACTTAAATGTTCAACATCCTTAGTCATCAGGGGAATGCAAATCAAAACCACCCTGAGATTCTACCTTGTACTTGTCAAAATGGCTAAGATCAAAAACTCAGGTGACAGTAGATGCTAGTAAAAACTTGGAGAAAGAGGAACATTCCTCCATTGCTTGTGGGATCACAAGCTGTTATTACAACTCTGAAAATCTGTCTGGAGGTTCCTCAGAAAACTGGACATGGTTATACCTGCAGATGAGTTATACCACACCTGGGCATATATCCAAAAGATGCTCCAACATATAACAAGGACACATGATCCAGTATGTTCATAGCAGACAGTAGTCAGACACTGGAAACAACCAAGATGTACCTCAACAGAGGAATGGATACAGAAATTGTGATACATTTTCACAAGAGAGTACTAAGCTAATAAAAACAGATGGATGGAAAATGGATGGAAATTTCTGAGTGAGGTGACCCAGTCACAAAAACACACATGGTATATACTCACTGATAAGTAGATATTAGCTAAACAGTAGCCTGGAATATCCATGATACAACTCGTAGAGCCTATGAAAGCCAAGAAGAATGGAAATCACACCAAAGTATGGATGCTGAGGTTGTACTCAGAAGAGGAAAGAAAATAATCTCCAGGAAATAGAAGGAGAGAGTGATCTCGAAGAAAGAGAGGAGGGGGAGGGGAGGACGTTACCTGAAACAACCAATAGGGGAAGATAGAACATACATAGACCATATCCAGTGGATATGCACAGCCCTCTGTTGAGGGATGGGGCCACCCATCCTCCTCAAAAATATTAATCCAGATATCACCCCAATAAAAGGAAATGCAGGGACAAAGAGTGGAGCAGAGAGTAAAGAAAAGGCTATACAGAGACTGTCCCACCCGGGATTCATCACATCTGCAGACACCAAACACAGACACTATTGCTGATGCCAACAAGTGCTTACTGATAGCAACCTGGTATAGATTTACACAGAGAGGCTGTTCCAGAGTCTAATCAATACAGATGCAAATGTATGCAGTCAAACATTAGACTGGGCCCATGGACAACAATAGACAAGTCAGGGAAGAGTGAAAGCTGTGGGATTTTGGAACCACATAGGCAGAACAACAGTATCAACCAACAAGAACTCTCAAAGTACTCAGTGACTAGACCACCAACCAAAGAGTACACATAGGGGGATACATGTCACCAGCTGGATATGTTGAAGAGTATTGACTTATCAGGCATCACTGGGATGGGGGCCCCTTTGGTCCTTTGTAGGCTCGATGACCTAGGGTAGGAGAATGCTAGGGTGCTGTGGCAGGAGTGTGGGGACAGATAGCACCCTCATAAAGGCAGGGAGAGGGAGAAGGGAATGGGCTTTGTGGAGGGGAACAGGGAAAGGGGTTAAATTTTGAAATATAAACAAAATAATTTTAAAAAAATTAAAAAATCGAGAAAAGCAATGAAAATATTTTGTGATATAAATGAGATAAGAAAATGTTGAAGGGCAAATGTTTTCTAAATGTTTTATGAAGATGTGTTTGGAGTTATAAATTGCTACTCTTCCAAAGACAATCTAAAGAATGACATACTATAAATGTTTACATATAGAAAGGCTCTCACCTTCATGACTTTTGTATGGTTTTCAGAGATCTTGGCAGCAAATGAAAGATTTGCCACTATCACTACATTAGAAAAATTTCAGCCTTTTACTCTAAGGCAATGTTTGTCTTTGACACTGAGATGTGTTTCCTGTATTCATCAAAATGTAGGGTCCTGTTTCCATATCCAGTCTGTTAGTCTATGTCTTTTTATTGGGGAATTGAGTCAATTGATGTTAAGAGATATTAATCTGACAGAGGGCTATTATCCAATATATACAAAGAACTCAAGAAGTTAGACCTCAAAGAACCAAATAACCCTATTAAAAATGGGATACAGAGCTAAACAAAGAATTTTCACCAGAAGAAATTTGGATGGCTGAGAAGCACCTTAAGAGATGTTCAACATCATTAGTCATCAGGGAAATGCAAATCAAAACAACCCTGAGATTCCACCTCACACAAGTCAGAATGGCCAAGATTAAAAACTCAAGAGACAACAGGTGCTGGCAAGGATGTGGAGAAAGAGGAACACTCCTCCACTGTTGGTGGGAGTGCAAGATGGTACATTTGCTCTGGAAATCAGTCTGGCGGTTCCTCAGAAAATTGGGCATGACACTTCCAGAGGACTCTGTCATACCACTCCTGGGCATATACCTAGAGGATTCCCTGCATACTATAAAGACACATGCTCCACTATGTTCATAGCAGCCTTATTTATAATAGCCACAAGTTGGAAGGAGCCCAGATGTCCCTCAAAGGATGAATGGATACAGAAAATGTGGTATATTTATACAATGGAATACTACTCAGCAATTAAAAATAATGAATTCATGCAATTTGTAGGCAAATGGTTGGATCTAGAAAATATCATCCTAAGTGAGGTAACCCAATCACAAAAGAATACACATGAAACGCAATCACTGATAAGTGGATATTAATGAGCCCAGAAGCTCTGAATACTCAAGGCACAATTAGCAAATCAAAAGATTCCCAAGAAGAAGGAAGGAGAGGACCCCAGTCCTGAAAGGACTGGATCCAGTTTTGTAGGAGAGTACCAGAACAGAGAAATGGGGGGGGTATTGGGGAATAGGTGGGGGAGGGGGGAAGAGGACTTATGGGGCATATGGTGAAGGGGGACCTGGGAAAGGGGAAAGCCTTTGGAATGTAAACAAAGAATATAGAAAATAAAAAAAGAAAATTTTCTGTAAAGTTTGATTCATTTAATAAATTTTAAACTCGTCTATTATGATGTTTCTCAGTACCCACAAGACACTACACAATGGATTGATAAAACCAGTTCTTTAAAATCCAGTGATCTCTTCTGAACACTATTGCCAAGAGAAATATATAGCACATAGGCATGCATTCAAGCAAATGTAACCAACATATATTGAAGAAAAAAATGATCTTTAATAAAAAATTTATTCAAAATTACTCACTGATATCTTTGTATTTATCTCTCTTTCTGAGGTTACATCTCAAATCAGCAAATGCTTATAAAATATAACATGTACATTTGTTGTCGAGATGGAGTTATGTACCTTTATGAACTATGGGTTGTTATAAAACAGAATCTGGTACCATATCATAGATGGCCACATTATTATGGGGAAAATATACTTTGAATTTTGATGGTGTCCACTTTGCACAAATATGGACACTAGCTCAAGTCTGTGTGAAGCTTGATCTAGCATGATTATATTATATCATATCTATTTGACATTCTGAGACCAAGATAAAATGCTACATACTTTCAGGAACAAACTGTTAGAATATGAAATGCATAATTAATGGAAGGACTAAATGTCAGAGTTTTTATTTTTATACAGAGAAGAACTGCAATATGAGGGCATTCATTGAACATCCCATATGACATATAGAATCAAATATTTTGGCAAGTTATTTTATGAGAATATATTAAAGGCCATAAAGTTGAAAAACCAGTTAGAGACCATGAAATTATTTAACATTTGATATGAGTTTGAACAATATACATAATAAAAATTGATAAATTCCATAAGGCTTTTCACTACAGAATGATTAGATATATATGCAGCAATAAATCACATATATACCAATGCATAGCAATGAAGTAGAATCATTTTCTTTGACCAAATTGTGTTTTCAAATTGAGGGACAATTAGACTAACCCTTTATGAATATTTAATAAATTCTTCATGAGACTGATTTAATTGAAAATGACAATGTTCTGATTTTAAGGTTCTTTTCATAAGAATTTTACGTCATTTGTATACTAGAATTGTAGCTTGCATAAAGAAGTATGATCTAAACTTCTTTTTTTCAAAACCTATAATACACAGGTTATATACTGTCCCTATTTCAAATGAGCATCAGAAACGTAAACCTGGGAAATGAAAAAATTACTAAGAGGTAAAGGAAGGCCCTTGCTGTTTCTGCATAGAACCCTACTTTAATTCTTTCTAAAAACATTGAATTTCACTACTCAGTGTGACTTAAATCTTCAGGTTTGGTGCTGAACTCAGGTTCTTAGATTTCCCTGAGGAAAAATAAAGGTAGTATGGACATTTTTTCCTTCTAAAGAAAAGAAGACAACATATTAGGAAGGACATTAATTTATGTTTGAAGTATCAAGGCTTTCCTCTCCAGGACAATGTTACTAATATATTTCATGTGAAAAGATACAAAGGGTCAGAACACAGGACTTACACTACTTCTACAGATTGAAACCAAAAGGAAAGAAAATTAACCATTTCTAAGTTGAGAATTTACCACAGGGGCAGTGTCTCTCTCGAGCCAAAGAGATTTCAAGTGCACAAACACCAATGATTATTGTGTGACACGAGATAGCAAAAAGAGTTGTCAGAATACTGAAATCTGCATCAGTTCACAACCACATCAATCACCTTACTTCCATACTAATATAAAAATCACAACCCTATACAACAAAGAAAACAGCCATCCACACATTCTTTGAGCCTCACTTACAATAGATGCTTTTTGAGCCCTGAAGGTCTTAGGTCCATGAAATTTATATGTTTAAAATTTAGTGAAAACATAAAGCTGTTATATACATGAAAGCCCAAAGAAATAAATTTTCATTATCACAGAGGAAAATGAAGATCATGGAAACTAAGCCCTTTAGATAACATTATACATATTGATAATAAAACTTTTGAATGATTGGAATAATAAAAGGAATTAAGAGAAAAGAGGAAAGGGCACTGACCTGTGGAGTGTTTACCAGAGAAGCACACATTATTTTCATTGTTCTTCTCCCAGGGTCTGTGTGAGGAAGCAAAATTGGAATTCTTCTTGAAACTTCACATCAAGGATTAAAGAATTCAAAGATGAAATAAACACAACTCCATTACAGACAATGATAAACCACATAAAAATCATTAAAGGTAAAATGATCCCAGGGATCTTGACAATGTTTCTACAGACATGAGAGCATGCAATGATGTAGTTAGACTGATAAGGAGTATAAGTGTAACCTGAGGACTATTTCTAACATCAGCATTTACCAGTCACAAGCACAGAGCACATGTATATCTGCTGTGAAAGACTAATACTCAGGCTTATTATTGAAAATGTATCTTCTGGACTAGAGTCAAAGACAAATGGATAGTGGGTACCAAGACTGATTTCTAAAATTGAATGGAATTTCATCAGTAATTACACTACAATACTATACCTGAGTCTTTGATGAGATTTCAGTTCATTCTACCCTGCAGATACTGTAAATCTGTTTTCCATGTGTTCCTTGTTGTCTTGGAGTACAGACAAATATTCTATTTGTTAACTATCTTGTAGTTCCACATGAAATTAAGAATGCATGACATGGCATAAATACCATTACATACAAACACACACATATACACATACACATACAGATACACATACACATACATACATATACATATGTATGTTTATGCATGAATAAATACATAACTCATTGTTTTTTGTTTGTTTGTTTGTTTTTCGAGACAGGGTTTCTCTGTGTAGTCCTGGCTGGCCTGGAACTCACTCTGTAGACCAGGCTGGCCTTGAACTCAGAAATCTGCCTGCCTCTGCCTCCCAAGTGCTGGGATTACAGGCGTGTGCCACCACGCCCGGCTATAACTCATTCTTAATGTCAAGAAACTATCACTATACAAAGTTGTCATAACAATGGTATCAGCAAATGTGCAGCACTTTTATGCATTACATGGACCTCATAATTCTGTCATTTCTAATGTTTTTCTAGGCATTTAACAGATTTATAAATGGTCTTTTTCTAGGTCCCTGCTTCAGGAGTTAAGATTGACATATAAAATTCATGAGAATTGATGAAAAAAATAATGATTTCCTAGAAACCAGTAAAAAAGAAAGATTTCCATGCAATAATACTAGACCAGGAAATAAGCAAGTGCTGAAACCCCAAATTGCAGTGTTTCTGCTAACATTGTCTGAGGACTACACAGATGTAGCACCAAATGCAAAATTTTCTCTAGAAAATTCCACAATAACCTGGTACAGAGAATATTTCAGAATATAGAAAGAAAGGGATGTTTTGTAATTTTCATATAAACCTGGCTTTATCAGTATCCAAAACCAAATGAGTAGAAAATATGTAAAAAGAAAAAAGTAGCATTCAAGCTGCCCCAATGTAGATTGAAAAATAGATTCTCTCAAATGGCTGCAGAATGTGAGTGCAACTGATTTCATGACAGAGATGTAAGATTATTTCAACACGCGCAAACCATGTAAGTCAAGGCTCAAAATATAAACAGTGAGAGACGGCTCACAACCTTGTCATTATAGTTATGAAATGCCTGGAGCAAAATAACACAGTGGATCACAATGAAAGCTCTGGAGATTGTGAGAATAAAAGAAACATCCCCTAGTATAATGAAGATAATAGGCAATACCCTAAATTTATCTTTATGAAAACTGAAGACAGTTGTAATCTTTCTATTCTTCAGAAGAGAAACAAAGTTGTGCAAAGCCTCCACACTAATTTCTCACAGTCTAGCAGTGCTTACAAAGATCAAGTAATACATAGAATATTTTCAATATATCAGAAAAGAATATAGGGAAGGCAAGTTTTCACAAATTAGAAGGAATGTAGTTCTTCAACTTAAGAACTACAAATATCCCAAGAGAATACTCCAATCTGATAATACACTTAATAAGCTATTAAAAATACAAGAAAATATTACTTGGTTTTACACATTCATAAATAATAATCTGTGAAGTCATAGGACTATTGAGAGTCAAAAAAAGTCTTGGCTATGTAGTTGTAGCATGCAAATTCCTAAAAGGACTCTGTAGTCTGCTGGGTGTAAGGAATAATCAATGGCTGTAAAGACATGCTGACATCTTTCCTGTTATACCAACCTCTGTGGCAATATATGTCCATCAGTGTAATAGTGAAAAGACTATGTTTTAGGTAACAGAAACTTTACTGCTTTGAATTGAGGTCATCCTGCAAAGAAATATGTCTATGGCACTGGAAGCTTATCAAAAGTCACTCTAACTATTACAGGCAAACAAGGGAATTTATAACTGATGTAATGCTATATGTAGGAATAATAGAAATGCCTCTAAATGGTTCCTTCTACATGACAGTATGGTGCTGCTTTTAGCCTAAATCAGACAAACATGGTTTCCTGGTGAAAATTCTGGAATATTGGTGGGTTAAAAGCCAGAAGCTGGGGTAAAATGGGAAGGTTATAAAAGCTGGAGGAAGGGGAGGTATGGTTAAGCCATACTGCCATGTACAGTGACATACAGAAATATGAATATAAGATAGCATGGCTACCCATCAAAACCCTGCCTCAGATCACACAAGCAGGATGAAAATATGAATAATAAGAACAAAGAATGAAGAGAGGGTAACTGTGTAAACACTGCTGGGTACTTCTTGAACAAAGGCCATTCACCTGAAAATGCAAACACCAGAATAAGGGATTTAGAAAGCATGACATAAATTAAACTGTGGGACTTTAGAATATCTACAACAACAAAGAATACAGATAATGCAAATACCCTTCCAAAATCTTTCTCTGTAAATATTCTAACAATTAAAATTTCCTTGAAACAAATTATGATAATCCCTATGTTGTATGATAGAAAATTTAGTGACAACAGGACTTTCTGTACAACAGAATTTTCAGAGGCAAGAAAAATAAAGTACTTTCATAAATTAACAATATTTAAAACTCACACCTAGGGCATTGGTAGATAGCATGAGGTAGGTAAGAAAAAAGAATGCATAAATTTTCAAGGGAATAATCAGGATATTTTATCATATAACATCACCTTATGATTCTTGTCTGTGACATCTAGACTGAGTATTGTTGTCATCTCTATAAGCAAAGCATCATGAAATCCTGCTCCACTGACAAATGCTGTGCTATAATTTCAACAATAGTAAATGCATAAAATGAATGTGTATCATGACATTATTCTGCCCATGTCTATAATGGAAAAAGTACACTTTCCATTTCATGGAAACTGAACAACAAGTCATTCTAGGATGCAAACAATATTCCAGAGTTTTATAATCTTTCACCATGAAGTCACCATGAACAATACAGCATCTACTTTAAAACTTGGAACTATCATTTCCTCAAATACACACCTACTTCTGAATAGACAAAATTCTGTACTTTTGAGCCTTCCAGGAAAAGTTAACTATCCCTTGTTACATTAACCATTGTTACAGTAGACAAAGTAGACAAAGTTCAAATAGCTATATGTAGGGTTTTGACACTGGGACTCATGTAATCTAGTATTCACTAGAAATGTTTCTATAAGATCGGTTTATTCAATTCCCAGATTTATCCAACTATTGTCACATCTAAGTTCTGTAACAAAGGGGATCACTTTTCCAGGTATCTTACACTCTCTCTTACCAACAAAAGAGGCTACATTATAATACCATACAGTAGTTATAAATACTTACCCATAATTAAAATCAGGAGAGAGTAGAATGGTATGTTTCACTCAATGAAAGAAAACCACTGCCAACTCCAGTGTTACTTCCAGAAAAAGTGGCTACTACTATTGACAATGTTTAAGATACATTTTAATTCAGCAAATTATTAAGACATTTTCTTTTTTTTAAACCTACACTTTCTACATTCATATAAAAAGAATTGGAAATGTGCAAGGATCAGAAGACTGATAATAGAAGACAGAATGAAGTAGTCTCTCATCAGCTTATTCTTTTGAAGGTGTATCCCTAGTTGGTCACAATGTTCAAAGAAATTTACTTGCTGGGATATTACTAAATAAAGTGTGACACTGAAGGTAGGCTCTGAGAAAAAGAATAGACCCAAGTCACTTAGTTCTTCTGCCCTTTGATACTTAATTAGCTACTCTGGATACATAAAGCAATAAAAAATGAGACAGAGTTAATGGAGCATGAAGGATGTTTTCTTAGAATATCAGGATGAATACCAGCTCAGCCAGGAAAGACAATTGATTGCACAGAAGTAGGGTGACAAAGATTCACTGAGAAATTTGGCAGTGAGATATTGGGTACAAACGATATTTTCAGATAATTATGTACATGGAGTCTTACAAGAATGAAAATGAGTCATTCTTTAGAAAGAGATTAGTTAAGTTTCTGTAGAAATTAATAGAGACTCAAAGGTAATTTGATGATTCAATATAACATGTTTGTTTCTGAGAAGACAGTAAAGTCCTGACAAAACATTGTTTAGCTTATGTAAAGAGAAAGAATACATCTATAGGTATGAGAACTAGAACTATAAAAGGGATGTTGTAATGTATGACAATGTTGCCAGTGTTAACTTAAGCACTACAGTAGATAGTTATACACAAATGTGTCACAACTGACGAGGAATAAAGAGTTCTAGATACAAGTGACCAAAACAACCTCCTAAATTATAAAAGTAGAACACACATGAACAATGTGCTCAGAATGAAGCAGGAGCAGTTTCACCTGATAGGGTCTGAGGACTGTACAGATTAGCATGGAATACTCCTTTTCTTATGCTAACTTCATATTAATGCCAACAGGATAATATTGCATAAAACACAAGAAGAGGAACACTAGAAAGTCATCATACAAAAGTGGTTTACCTCTACACCCCAAGCAGGTAAACAGAAGCAAATATATGCAAAGAAAAAAAATTACAGAACAGTTGCCAGAATATACATAGACACAGATAATGTTGCTAAATTATATGGAAATGGAAGGAGTTTGCATCAAGTAGCAAGACTCTTTCAACACCTAAAATTAATCAATGTAAGATTACCAAGATCAAGACACAGTGAAAGTAAAATAAGGTTGAGATATTTGACCCTGTTTGTAGTTAGGGTGTGGTTCTGCCCCACAACACACATTTAATCACTCGTGTTGTAATACAGACAAGTCCTTTATACTAACTGTAATCCCAAACAATGAAGGTTTATTACTATGTAGAAGGAAGCACCCCAGTTCAAAAGTGATGTCTAATTGGTTGGTGAAAAGTATGACAAATCAGAGAATTATTTGACAAAATAGGATATGCCCTACACTTATGAGAAGAGAGAGGAAAGGGACTGTACTTAAGGGAGAGAAGGACAGTACACAAAGAAAAGAATGGTAAAGGAAAATGATAGAGTGCATGGACAGCAGTAGAGAACATTTGAGAGGGTAGAGCAACAGAGAGGAGGAAAGTAACACTTTTCCTGGAAGAGTTGGATTGAAGAGAGTACATGCTAGGTAAGGGCAATGATAGAATGTGCAATAGAAGGAGAAGGAGCCAGAAGATTAGAAAGATTGCTACTGTTAATTTAAGGTCAATTAGAGCAATTCCGTGTCTGAGACAAGAACCAGATTGAATAGCCCAGCTATTGATCCTGAACAGCTGAGGTGAACCACCCAGGTAAGAGTTGAGAAGGAACAAGAAAGGGCAAGCTTATTCAGCACCAAATTGTAGAGGATGAAAACATTTTAGGCCTAGATAAGATTGTAAGGCTCTGGATGCTTATGTAGCAGAGGATGGCCTTCCTGGACATCAGTGAGAGGAGAGGCCCTTGGTCCTGTGAAGCTTCATTGCCCCAGTGTAAGGAAATGCCATGACAAGGAAGCTGGAGGGGGTACATTGGTGAGTAGGAGGAGGGAAGATGGGATAGTGGATTTTTGGTTGCAAAAGGGGGAAAGGGCAAAACATTTGAATTGTAAATAAAGAAAATAACTAATAAAGTTCAAAGGGAAAAGAAAGTATAATCTACAACTCAAAACAAAACAAAACAAAACAAAAAACCCTGAAAAAAAAACCAGATTGTATGAAGTCTAGGAGCTTCTAGGACTAGGCCTAGTTTAAAAGACAGATACAGTGTGTGTCCTAGACAACAATTACAATAGTAGAATGAAAGTTACTTTTACAACCCTGTAGTAGAATCTGACTTTGTTCATTGTAAATGCTCTAAAGAATGTAAGCAGAGAAGGATCATACCTAAGAATAATAAAGGCAAAAGACACAAAAGAAAGGCAAAGAGTACTGAAATTGTCAGCAGTAATTATTCCATACCAATAAGGATAAGTTCAACATACTGCATAGGAATAAAACTCAATTCAAGAACATGAAAACATTAGCTTGAACAGAATTGGCCATTCAGAAAGCAAGTGCCTCTTCTGGAATAAAACCACTCAGCCATATCATTCACTCTGTCAACAGGTATCTTGGACTCTCTGGTGGTAGCATTCATAAAGTCAAAAACTGCTATACAAAAAGGGGCAGGGGACAAGAGTTATCAATGGCCTAACCTGGATATTCAGTCTGTGTGCTATAATCTCAATCTCCCAGGCAAGGGATGCGCACTGGTATCATAGTGATAAGACTATTTGTGAGTATCAGAGGGATTTCTGGTTCAAGCTGAGGCCAGCTCCACAGGAACTAATGCAGAGGAAACAGTGGGAACCTGGGTAAAGTCCAATAAAGAAGGTCACAGGTCCTAGGAGGGAACTTACTACAGATAAAGGCTGCATGAATAAATGGCACTTGCCACACACCCATAGCCTGAGGCTGCTTTCAATCTGAGTAAAAGAAACTTTCAATAGGCAACGGTTATTTCAGAAACTCAAAATAATCAAATATGGAGACTAAGTCACTGTTAACTGAACTGCCTATAATGAGAAACCCTATCAACACACATCATATTCTTCTCAGTGAAACATTTCAGAATCATAATGAAATGGAGTTTGGCAAAACCAAATTCATGTTCTCTTTGAACTGACAGGTGAGCCCCATTCCACCTCCTGTTCAATCCCTCTAACACACCTGTATCCTTTCCTACAATCTCCTTGGCTGTGGGCTCTTGTCTGATCTAAGGATAAGCAGATTTGGCTGAGCAGATGGAGACTTGAATATGTTCAGAATGGACCTGGAACTTTTCATGAAACAAAAGTGAAAGTTGCCAACACCTGGAAAAGGATATCCATGAATGAAAGAGAAGACACCATGGAAAATGTCTCATTTTCTCTGAGGCTTTCAGTTTACAATATGAGATGTGATACTTCTTCACACAGTTCCCATACATGCATAGTCCTTTTCCCAGGAATCCTAAAGAGAAACAATTAAGACTGCAAGAAGCCTATTCTGGCCTGCTGAATAATTACAGCAAAAGTTCTCTAACAAGAGCTGTTTGGGGGAGGGGAGGGGGAAAGCCATGAATGCAGGGTCTAAGCATTCCCATACCTGCAAGAAAATTTCAGCTGCAAACTCAACAAATCATTAATGTGCATGGGCAGAGTGCTTTTCATGAAACAAAGAGACATTTTTCTCATGTAAGAGAGCAATCATAATAATTCTAAAGATGCTAATTCTGTCTTAATCTTTAGTAAGTTTTTTTTTTATCTATAAAAATACCCAGTCCTGATATCATTCTCTAACAGCATGCCTACTGGGCTGGCCTTCACCTTGCTAGGTCTCAAAGAAACTCAGGACAAAAGGCGACTTGGAGTGCCTATTAACATATCACTGTGGACGTTGTTGGTTAGGTGCTCTCTTGGCTCCTGTTTCCTCTTCTGTCCAACCCCTCTGTCTTCCCTTCTCTTCCTCTATATCTGTCCCCCACCTCTCATGGGCTGCTTATGTCTGGTCCCAGCCAGATACCTCTTACTGTTTTCTCCCTCAGTCTGTAAATTTCAAAATTAAGACATAAGCATCACTTTCCCAAGAACCAGGTAGATACCCTCCTGGAATGCTGCTAGCTCCAAGTCTTAGGACTCATGGGAAAACAATAAAAAAAATTGAGAAAACTACAAAGAAAGACTCATGGGAAACTACAATGGCCTATATGATTGTCTTTACAAACAAACCCTTGTATCCAGTATCCCAAATCCATCTCTTGGTCAGGATGTAATATTTAATAAAGCTTACATACATGGAGAAATTGGCTTTTCTCTGGAGACATTCAGGGTTAACAGAACCTACAATAGATCTTCTCTTCTACCAGTTCTTACAGCAATAATGTCTTCACTCTCCATTCAGGTCTAAGGTGCAAAATTAATAAATAAGCCTATGAAGACACATTTCTGAATGCTATGTCTACATTACAGCATGCATATATACCATAGTGAAAAATTAATCTAGACAATAACTTTACTCAGTAAATGTTAATATTTACAGCCAAGATAATAGTGCTTTAAAATGTATACTTTTTGATCAATCAAATCTGCACTAGTTTCTTATACAACTATTATCTACAAAGCTCTCTGGAGATGCATATGAAATCATTCTCCAGGCAAAATTGTACTCTCTAGAAATGGCAAATGAAGGAACACAGGAGTTAGGAAAGCACGGGTGAACTTGAATCCACAGAGCTTTGCTACTGCATAAGCAAATTGACTCTTCATGTACAAAATACAGATATTACAAATAATCTACAAGCTTATTTCAGAAGAATACTCTGGAAACGATAAAATTAATTAAAACATCACACTGTACCCCAGTTCATAGGATTTCAAACTTCCTGAAAATTGTCAGATATTCAGAACAGAATTGTGAGAGTAGCTGCAGAAATGCACCCCTGCTCCATTCCTTACTCTGCTCCTGCCAGTTTCCCAGATCCACAGTTCCTCTGACCTGGCAGGTTCCAGAACGAACTACTAACTGCTGACTCTGCCAGGGTGACATGCACAGCAACTGCAGCTTCAGGAAGTGGTTAGGAACCTCAGGTACTCGATAATAGTGTACTGACATGACTTCCTGACCGCGAGGACAGCCAAGATACACAGAGAATGCTGGAGTGGTGGGATTTTCTGTCACTATTGTCTGTTTGCTTGGAGTAAACCCTGGATAAGCCCATGTTCAGCAGCTTCCGGTTACGGTTCTTCTGAAACCACCTATTTTGGACAATTAATTCATTAGCTTCCCAGTTCCTCTCAGCTGTTTCCGTTTGTTTGTTTGCTTGTTTGTTTTCCTTGCTTGGTTGCTTCTTTTTTCTTTGTTTTTGTGGTCTTGCTTCCTTAAACACATCTGATGAGGCACCTCATCTCCTTACCCACCTCATCATGACCCACTCCTCCAAGTCTGTTGCAGGCTGCCTTCTACACAACTGCAGATGTCAGGATGCCCAGAACTTAACTCTCCACAGAGTCCTCCAAAACTTGCCGGCATTCTAGACCAGAACTGGATGTAGTAGGGCACTGCACCTGGGTTCTGAGCCCTTCAGATAGAAGTGATCCTGCCTAACTTTTCACGTTGTCAGTCTAGTCCCCTACGATAAAAATGCAAAAAAGACAGCAATCCCCTTGAATTCTGATGCTCAGAACCCTTTTCTAAAACAAAGTAAAACTAAGGTAAAAAATATCCTAGTCTCAAAGCACAGACCATATATGTATCCCCTAAGAAAAACAGTTTACATGATATCCAAGATGAGCTATTGAAAACTCAGAGTCATGATTAAACAGATCAAAGCTTGTAGCGCATGCAAATCAACTCAAAGATGACAGGAACAAAATGATCCACGGGCAAGAATATAATAGCAGATGCTTGAAGGAAATGAGGACAACTTAGGATATGAAAACGAAGTTTAATAACTGGTTATAAAAACCGATAAACAACTGAAATAGAAAAAGAAATGAAAATGCAGTGAGGTGAAGAAAAATCACTCCAAGGGTTCCTATGGGAGACAGAATATCAGTCTTGATCACAAAGTAGAGGAGGTGGAAAAACTCAGTCAAAGAAAATGATGACTTAAAATAATGTTAGGTAAGGAAAATATTATTTTCTGCTTGTAGTAGGGTATGGGAAGTAAAATAGAGAAACCCCTCGGGAAACTCAGGGTTTTCTAGATTTTTCTAAAAACAAATAAGTACCGCAAATAGAACTATAATATTTACTACACTGTTTAATCATTTGTTCATAGATACCTGACTGTTCCCTATATTTTTCTATGTAAACCCATACACAACTGCATAGAGTGGAAAAAAGAGACTCAATAATTACCCAAGTCTCTTTTGATATACTAGATGCCCCAGTGTAAAGGAATGCCAGGGTGGTAAGGTGGGAGTGGGAGTGTGGGTGGAGGAGCACCATCATAGAAGCAGGGAGAGGGGAGATGGGATAGGTGGTTTGTGGAGAGGAAACTGGAAAAAAATGAGACTTAAATAAATAAATAAATAAATAAATAAATAAATAAATTGATTTTTCATGTTTATAATGAGGACCAGGTCTCTGGTGAATTCTGATGTTCAAAAGGTGTTGTGATGATTGTGATGACTGAAATGGATTTCCACTCATCATGGAGATGAGAGCTCAGAAACACAAGCCCTGAGCTATGTCCTTAAAGCACTGGTTTCTGAGCCCATGGACACCATTCACCTGGAAAGGCTTCATTTTTCCAGTGGTTGTGTGAAAGATTCTATCACATATCATGATTTTGAAAAAAAAAACTATTTCAACAGCTAGTAGATTGTACCTATGTTAATAGACTAAACACATTGATGATTAAAAATGCATATGAGTTGTATTAAGGAAAGACACCCTTTCCCTCAGAGGCATTTAACAATGCATAAGTCTCAATATGAGTTTTCTGCTTCATGTTCCCTGTGCCTTCCATCCTCTGTCTGTTGCATGAATTTGAATCTGTGACTACCTCTAGGCTGTCTTGTGAATCTATCCCTGTTTGTCTGTCTCCTGTCTTTGTATATGTGTCTATGTGTGTGCTCTGTATGTGTCTGTTGCCTGTTTCTGTCCTGGCTGGCCTTAAGAAAAAGCTTTGCAGTCTTTTTGGAACAGCAGGAAAGCATCACATGGGGGAAGAAATGGGATACTGTACAGAGAAATCTTTAAAGGATTAGGTCAATGGCTTCAACTGATCACGATGGCAAACACATGCAAACAATACTGTTTACCAAACAATATCCATAATGGCATATTCATTTTAGAAGGGTACTTAAAGTCTCTGGACTGGATAGTTTTAGCAAATGATACACATACTATTTTGGTTAGCAGCATGGACAATTACATCAAGGTTATGCTATGCATTAATTTTGGTTTTAAAAGTTGATAATATGAGATGTCTAAAGAAAATGACTTTTGCTTTTACATTGTTCTTTGAAAAGTATTTAAACAAACAAGTTGAGTACTACACAGAAGGATAGCATGTATAAATCTTAAATTCTTAAAACTGTGTTAACTCTGGATGTGGGGATAAGCAAAAGTCCCAGTCTATTAGAATGGAAGATACTTGTATAATATTTCCACACATATATTTCTGCCAAGGCATAGGAAAACTCTATGGAGAAAATCTCAATGGCATTCTGGTAATCTTAGTAACATATGTGTAAGAAAGATAACAATTGAAAAGTGCTATCTTAAAAGCATATGAAATGGTTGCTCTCCAGAAACTGACAACAAGTCCACATTACTAAAGGCAAGACTGACACAATTCATCTTATATAAAGATATCAAGCTGGTGCCTGCCAGAACCTTCACTCCTGTGTCCCACTATCATTGTTATGGGAAGGTACTTTGCAACTACATAAGTAGAAAGGTGCACACTGAACCAACCACAAGGCTTTTGGTTTATAATCTATTCTTCCTGCAAAACATGTCAGGTCATTGATATCCTAAAGATATTGGGAGTAAACAATCAATATCTGATTTGACTTAAATATAAAACATTTGATAAATGTTATATGTCAGTACTCAAATATGTTTATGAACATGAGATACAAGGAGCTTTTGGTGAAATTACCACCTGTGTTATAAATACTGACAAGGTGATTTCTACATAGTTTTAAGTATAGGTCTTTAAATGGAGCAGTCTCTCAGTTATCACTTTAATTTAAGCATATTCAAGTCTATGACCAGCCTTGTGACTAGCTCTTTACCTCTCTGCTCCTGTTCCCATCTCCATGTTCTCTTTTCTACCCTCTATAAATCTCCCTTATCTGCTTTGCCCTTCCTGCATCCCTCTCTCTGTCCAAGATTTCCACTCTCCAATGAGCATCCCAGGAATTGGACCTCTAACAAGCTCCAGGTGTAAGACATCACCAAGACTCAAGGCACAATTAGCAAATCAAAAGATTCCCAAGAAGAAGGAAGGAGAGGACACTGGTCCCAAAAAGACTGGTTCCAGGTTTGCAGGAGAGTACCAGAACAGAGAAAGGGTTGTGGGTGATTAGGGAATGGGGGGGGGAAGAGGACTTATGGAACATATGGTGAGGGGGAACTGGGAAAGGGGAAAGCCTTTGGAATGTAAACAAAGAATATAGAAAAAAAGAATAAAAGATCAAGTAAAACAAAAGATATCACGAAGATATCTTTAGACATCTCTAGGTATATGGAATGGCCTGAACTTCAAATATCTGAGCATGCTTGCAAAGACAAGAATGTACAAATGTAAGGCTGTTGGTAGAATATAGAAACAGCAATATAAAGATTCTACTGACATTTAGCATTTCACCAATATTGTAATCAACACATGAAAATACATGCGCGCGTGCACACACACACACACACACACACACACACACACCTGAATATAATGTGAAAGAAAGTTACTTCAACATATATGCAGTGCTCAAGCAGGCCTGGAGAAGTAATTGGATCCCATGGCATATGATGTAGAGTAGTTTGGACTCGAATGAATACTGAGATTATGACAGCATCACTTGCTTAGTTTATGTCTATACAGTCATGTGATGTAATCATACTTTGTATATCAGAACAGTATAATTTACATTCTTAAAAACATCTTTGACTCTTTCGATTTACACTAACATAATATATTGTAAGAACTAGGAAAATCCATAACATATATTTTATGTGTAGAGGGCAAAGGATCTTGTGGTCAAAGATTAGTTCTTGGGAAAGCAGGTATATAAAACCACAAGGTTTTGTCTTCAGTGGAAGGTATGTACATACATTTCTGATCAGAAGTGAGGAAATAGATATACTAAGTAGCTTGGTGACCAGTGGTATACATAGTGCCAGGCCACACCTGAAAGTCGCAGACTATTTATCCAAGACTCTTCATCCATAGGGCATTGTTTCTCAGTTAATAGGATGCAGCCTTAGGGGAGACATCACATGGACTTTAATAGCTTGCTG
Source organism: Apodemus agrarius (assembly GCA_964023405.1). Lineage (NCBI taxonomy): Eukaryota > Metazoa > Chordata > Mammalia > Rodentia > Muridae > Apodemus > Apodemus agrarius. The sequence goes on along the minus strand of OZ030009.1, from coordinate 10,654,194 downwards.
ACCTCTATACTGCCTGTTTGATATCCTCTAAACCCTTCAGTTTGAGGACCCAACCTTAAAAATATTCTCATGTACTTTGCAAAAGAGCTTTGAGGGAGTCACACTTTAATCTTTCTTGAGGAGGGAAGATGCTGTTAATTGTACCAGGAAAATTTTAACCAAAATTATACTGTATATAATATTCCTAAATAAGTCACTCTATGGTCAGAATCTAGAAGTTAGACCCAACACTGGCTACTGTGTCTAGAAGGCAAAAATTCAGAATGTACTTGTGGGATTTAATAAAACATGGATCCCTGAGTTCATTCTAGCTCAGGCTATAAAATCCACCAAATTTACCACCTGAGATATTTCCACTTTTGAAAATCCTACCCCACAGAGAAACCTATATACTGCCTCTCTCACTCAGTTCTCCTCTGCTTCTCACCTCAGCAAAGACAGCCTACATTCAGGCTTTTCCCCAATAAATATCTCATGTGTGGTTATTTGTTCCATGGGGTATTGTGATATATCATGACTTCTGACTGCTTGGAGACCTTTTGCTTTAGAGCTGTAACATTTGCAGTAGGACACCTTTCTCCTAAGAGCTGCAAGTCCAACATGGAGGCTAACCTACAATGCACCCACAGCCAAGACTGAAATACATGCAGTGTGGAATTGAAATACATTTCCTTTTCTTTCCTTGAGGATTGTCACTCTGCCAGCCCTAGGATTTGCAGAGACCCCCATACTCATATATCCTAACCAGTAAATGTCACTCATAGTCTTTCATTCTGATAAAAAATTCAGAGATAAACACGATCCTTATTTCACTTTAAAATTTTAGTTTGTTGGTATCTTTATATATAATGGACCTATCAAGAATAATTATTCTTTATCTCAACCCACAAAAAACTATCTCTGAATATTGCAGAAAAACTGACCAGAAGTTTGAAACTAGTATTTGTTGTATCAAAATACTACTACCTGTACATCAACCGTTATGGAGCATCAACAACTTACACTATCAGAGTGACCTCATGGCCAACATGTTGTGTTTGAGAAACAATTGTCTGTCAGCAGGCCCCAGAATCAAATGTCTATACTGAACTCATTGGTAACATATGCAGCAATGTTTAGTAAAGTTGTCAAAAAATGAGGAACAGAGGTAAATGTATTAAAAGTGTCAGATAATAAAATATTATAAGTAAAGATAGCAGATCCATACATCTTCTCTTCTTCATATGCCCCAGTGAAAACACCTACCAAGTAGGTCAGTAAAAGAGACAGCACTCAGGCAAGATACTCTGAAAATACAGTGACCAAAGAGATACCCAGGGACACAACTACTGCCCAAGGAGACAAAGCCTAAAATCAGCACCCTAAATGCAGATGCCGAGATAACAGCATAATTATAGTAACAACCAATGAAATATGTCATCTACAGAGCCAAGCTATCTTATCATGGCAGATCATCCTGAATATTCCAATATATTTAAAAGCACAAGAAAAAGACCTAAAAATCAACTGTATGAAGATGACAGGGGTTCTAAAAAGGAAATGATTAAATATCTGAAATGAATACAGGAAACATGATCAAACAATAGGAGGAAATAAATACATGTCTTAAATAAATGTGAGAATAAACAAACAGTTGAATGAAACACAGAAAACTTTCCAAGACAAAAATTGGAAATTTAAGCAATAAAGAAAGCAGAAAAAGATGGAATCCTGGAAATGAAAATTATAGGACCTTCTCTAAGGTAAAAAAGAACAGTAAATAGGCCAAGGAAACAAGCCTAAGGAATGGGGAAAGATGATTAACCACTGTGTACATTACATAGATAGATTCCTAACATACAAAATGTATTAAGAATTCAAGCAACTAGATATTCTTAGAACAAACAATTCAATTTAAAACATGGGGTAGAGTGATACGGAATTCTCAAAGGAGGAAACTCACATGGTCTAGAAACACTTAAACAAATGTTGAACATGCTTAGTTATCATAGAAATGCAAATGGAAACTACTTTGTGATTTCTTTTTTACACATGTGAGAATGGCTAAGGTCAATAATACAAGTGACAACTAATGCTGTCAAGGATGTGGAACAAGGGGGACACTCTTACATTGTTGGTGTGAGTGTAAACTAATACAGACACTATGGAAATCAATATTGTTTTTTCTCAGAAAACTGGGAATGGGGCTATTTCAAAATCCAGCTTGGAATATATACCTAAAATATGCTCCATTCTACTGGCAAAACACCTGCTGAATATGTTCATTGTGGCTGAACAGAAACTTGAAATGAGCTAGATTTCCCTGAACTGAAGAAGGGATAAAAAAAGATGTACATTTATACAACAGAGAACTACTTGAACGCTAAAAAGATGACAAGAATTTTACAGAAAACAGATGGGACTAGAAAAAATATCATTGTCAAGTAGGGTAATCAAAGCTCAGAAATATGAATATGGCATGCATTCTCTTCCAAATTCATAGTAACTATTAGGTGAATGATCAGCTGCAGTCCACAGACCCAGAGCAGACAGTGAAGAAGGAGAGCTCTAGGGGGAATCATGGATCTTCCTGGAAAGCAGAATAGAAAATATTCTGAGGGTGGACTGGGGGTGACTGGACACAAGAGTAGGAGAGAAAAAGTTGGGGAGGCAGAGAAAGTGCAGTGCAAGGAGGAAGAGCTGGAAGTAAGGGGCACTGGGGTGTTGATGTAGATAGCTGTAGTACTAGTAACTTCCTGGAATTTATGAAGGTGACCTTAGTGAGAACTCCTAGTATTGGAAAATGCAGAATCTGAATTGGCCGTCATTTGTAGACAAGCAAGGTTTCAGTGGTGCTTTACATTTGCTGAAGCCGTTGTCGAGGAAGTCACATGTAGATTCTTCAAAAACCCAGGCTGAAGCTAGGACAGAAAGCTGCTCTCTGAACATGGTGACAATGCCACAGTAGTGAGGAGAACTTCCACAGAGCTCATTGAGTGTAGAGTTGTCAAGCAGGCACAGGCTTGAATGTTGTTTGTCTATAGTTTCATGGAGCTCTGCTTGCGTCTAAAGAGGAAACAGATGACAGGGAGTAGATATGGATAAGAGGAAGATAGTAGTAAACTAGGGGTAGCCAGGGTTAGTGGACAAAGAAGAAACTGTGCTTAGAATATATTGTGTGAAAGAGGAAACCATTGTAATTAAAACACAATTCAATTTGTCCTAAAAAAAATGCAAAGAAAAGGGATGGAGAGGACCCTGGTCTGGAAAAGACTAAATCCGGTTTTGTAGGAGAGTACCAGAACAGAGAAATGGTGGGGAGGGGGGTGATTGGGGAATGGAGGGGGGAAGAGGACTTATGGGACATATGGTGAGGGGGGAACTGGAAAGGGGAAAGCCTTTGGAATGTAAACAAAAAATATAGAAAATTATATATATATAAATAAATGCAAAGAAAGAATCAATAATGAACAGAGAGAAGCAGAATACTGAAGACAGGGAAAGCAAGATATTGGCAGGTAGCGTTGTTCTGTTTGTGGAGAGCAAGAACAACACACAGAAGTTTCTGACCAGCTCTTTCTTTGGTCCTGTCTTTATCTGTGAAATCAGAAATCTTGCTCATGGCAATGTGAAATAACCATCAGGCCAGAAGCAAACCCAAACCATTTTAATAATAGTATCTTTCACTAGTTTAGATTGTGGAATTAGGCAGGTTCCTGGTCCCTTAATTCCAAGACAGAATTCTTGCTTTTCTTTAGAGAAAACTAGTGTTTGGATAACTATTAAAATAATGAAAATTTGTATGAATGTCATGCAGTATAGGAATATTCATCACACAACATATTAAATCTAAACAAAGTGACATTAAAAATATTAAATATTTAAACATACTCTACCAACAAAAAAAATGAGGTCACAACCTAAAGCAGGTTATTTGATCAGTAAAAAAACAGAGATGTTCTATTAGGCTAACAGTATCACATTTTTGTTAAACTATATTTTATTATCAATATATAAATACAAACAAGTATTGTATTTATTACATTGTAATACTTTTTACTGTATTACTTTTTCATTCACTAAGATTTGTTGGCTGAAAGCTCTCAGATCATTCAAATAAAGCAACATTCTGCATTTTTACAGTATACTATACTAGCATATTTGATTTACATCCCTAGAAAAAACTCGATACAAAACCCACGACAACCAATTTTTCTTCTCCACATTGGTCAAACCCTTTGAAGGTGGTTGCTGCAGCTGGACTCTCTGCTCTCTGCCCCACACTTCCTCTTGCCACCTGTAGTGTAGACGAGATGCCTGAAGTTCCCACCCATTTCACAAATGTAAGAGAATTAAAGATTAAAATATGAAGAGACAAAGAAGTGTGTGGACACTGCCTAAATTCTAATTGCCTGCTGTTTCATGACCCATACAGCACTGACTGTGATTCCTTTAGAGGTGTAAAGTCTTTTAACCATTGCTAACCAGTCCTAAACCACTCCTTTACCCCAACGTCCGCATGAGGTACACAGCTTATCCTCAATGGATGAACATTTAGCTCATTTTAAAATTTAGGTCACCATCAATATAACTGCAAAGAGCACGAGAATTCTGAGACTTCTTAAAACTAATTAAGAATGCTTGATAATATACTGAGATTTTTTTTTTAAATCCAATGCAAGTCTGTCATTTTATGAGAAGCCTGTAGACTGCAGGCACACAAAAGCTTGGAAAGTATGATACTGTCTGGAGAACAGGGTTTACTGTGTTGTTTGTGGCAATCAGGTTCCATCGGTCTGGCTACTGTGTCTAAAGGAATCAGAATACATACACTAAATATGTGTGATTTTATATCAACTTTCACAACACAACGTGGATTTAAATATTTGTAGTTGCTATCTGTGGAAAGTCCGAACCCACTGCTTTCAGAGTTTGCTTTGTGAGCTAATACATAATTACCAGTCACATTCAGATTCATTTTTTTCACTCTGAACCTTTTTTTTTTTAAATTTTCACTTTTTGTCTTCAAAAGTAAATCATATTTGTCAGGATAGGTTCTTTGTGGCCACAGCAATGTTTTCTGAGTTGGTAAACTCATACTGACGTCTTCTTTCTATGCCTTTGAATATTATTCCCATCTATTTCGGTTTTCCTGCTTCCAGGGGATCCACATTCAGGGAGGGTCCAAGGACAAAGACCTCTGCCCAGGTCACCATATGGACCAAAAAAAAAACCAGTCTGACTCCTAGTCAGTCTCAGACCCAGCAGACCAGACTCTAATAGCTCAGTAGAACTTCTTCTCCTGGTCTGGGGACAGAGAGCTCCACACTCACCATCTGTTCTCCCTCACTTCTTGTTAAGCTGCATCAATGTCTCCATTTTTCTCTTGGAAGAAGCATCCAAAGTGCCTCCCTCTGGGACTAGTGGTTGCTAGGCCTGCTGAGAGTCCCTGTTTAGCTTGGGCAACCATACTTGGCCATAGGACAGCAGCAGCTCCTCTACTGGGGGAAGCAGGGATCAGAGGACATAGATAGCTGAGGCCTTCCAGCTCTGCCCTTCTACCCTAGGATCAGACAGAAATCTGGTCTGGGAAATTTGCACTTTAGTACAATTTCCCAGTCTCCCAGAGTACTTCCTGTTTCTCTTCCAAAGCTCAGGGTTAATTATGTGCATGTTTCATTGAATATACAATGCTCACTGCAGCATCTCTACTTCATAACTGGGGAATCCTGCAGGCATCCTTTAGTGAATGTCAAGCAGTAACACCAATTAAACCAAAAGGTGGCCAGGAATTTGAAAGCAAGGAGTGGTTAATGAGGTGAATGAAAAAGAGAAATAATAAGGAAAGGGCAAGGCTGCTGCTGTGTGCCGCAACAGAACATTCATTATAGATAAACGGGAGAGCATTGCTAGCCACAGGGACATCTGGAAAAGCAGAGAATATACATGTCTGAGCCACGTGAGGAGAGAAGCCAGACCAAGAGACCAAGAGATTAAGTGGTAAATATGAAGGACCTGGGAACCAAAACAGTTGGATTATATGAGGTAAGAGAGCTGGGAGAAGAGCCAACAAACCCTTGGGCTAGAGGTCAGGATAGTCCAGTGATATCCAGTCAGTAATAAGTAGGGATTGAGGGAAGCTGGGAGAACATGGCAGCAAGGTCTGCTTTGATTTGTTAATTAGGCATCTCAGACAGTTGTCCAGGGCTGTGAGAATTAACATTAGGTTGGAACGAGAAGGTTGACATGGTTTATGTATGATCTCAAAAGTTATTTCAAAATGTTGAAACAGGCTTTCTGGTCCCATGTTCTTTGGGAAATGGACATGTGAATTAAAGCACATCAATAACTACTCACACCTTCCTCTCAGATTGTGGATTTTCAGAGAGGAAATTTACAGTCCTATAAGGCACAGCTACATCAGTTTCTCCAGACATTGTTAGGTACACACAACTTTGATCTTTAGAAATAAGCTCAGTTCCTCATCCAGAATCTTGATTGAATACGGCCTGTGAAAATGGCCAGCTTGGACTTTTACTGGATCATCTAAAATAGAATACCTGAGTACTTGTTACTAATGCCAACTACGATCAAAGCAGGAAAACTCTCCCTCTCACCTTCCTTCCTCCCAGTCGATTTCTGTGATGTGACTACACCAGCTTCAAAGTTTCTCACTAAATTCAATTCTTACATAGGTCCCTCTTTGTTTGTAACCTCCTGCAAGATCCAGGGAGGTGTAAGGACCCTCACTCAGTCCTGTCTTTCCCTTCTCATTGGCCAGTAAGTGTCCAGTCTGAAAGGAGTTGCAGGAATGTCTTTAAAACACTGGGCAGAAGAGCCAGGATTAGGAGTTCAAAGAAAGTCTTAGCAACACCCCATGAGCAAGGCTGACCTATATGAGGCCTTGCTATAAAGAAATATGAAAGACATTTAGAAAAAGGAATGTAATTCATAGTGAATGGGAAACATTGGAGAATAGAAACAAGTACCAGAACAGAACAGTAAGCATAAAAAAATACTAATAGAAAAAAATTGACTTTTTAAAAATCATAAATAAAATTGAAAAATTGAAAAAGAGCAGACACTTCCCTGGTAGAGGGAATGGCATTAATGAGACACTCTTTGATCTTGGCCCTATCTGCAATGTTTGAGATCTGTAATGCTGAGATCTGTAACCTGACACACACAGCTATAGCAAATAGCCCCTGTCTGAAACCTCTGAGCTGAGTTAACAATGTCAGTGAGGACTGCCCATATCTGCATAGGACAGACCATTGACCAGAAATTTAATTGAAACTTAACCTTCACAAATAGTACACCCACTGATCTGGTCAGATTCCATTCAAATGCATGAATTGCTGCATGCTGGGAAATTGCAAAATCACTCACTTGCCTGAATCGGACTCTTTTAAATAAAAGTGACCCCTCCTCCCCCAGAGCTGACTGCCTTAAGTATTAGGCGGAGATCTACATATTGCCTATCCTACTTCATCCAGCAGTGTGCACCTTAAACTGTTTGTCCTGTTCTGCTCTAAAAGTGGAAGCCAGGATCCACCTGCAAATACTTCTCCTGTTGTTGCAAAGAACACTTATTTACACAACTCAAACGGATACTTTTAAAAACACTGTTGTATGACAGCCTTTTAATTTAAGAATTTGTGAAGTTTAATCAAGAGAAAAGCAAGGTCATTGCCCTGGTGAGAAACAGACTGGGATCAAGGTGACCTGACTCAAAACAGCTTACTTGGAAACAATTTTGTAAAGGGCTGAAGATGTAGCTGTCCCAGAATTAATATGGGTTTCCAAGGAGAAATCAGTCTTTGCAATAATAAAGATTAATTAAATAATTCTCTTAAAGGACACCATGCATTTGGCTCTGGATGGTTCTCAGAAATGAGTCAGCCTAGAATAGAGTTTGCTTACCACATATGCAAGAGACTCTTACGTGTCTTTTGGGGTCAGACCCCAGGTTATTCCTTGAACATTTTCAATATGGACTAGAAATTGCAGTTCCAGCCACTTAGGTAGATGGGCGAATTTGCATAGCAAAGATATACCCAGAATTATTTCATATACACTGGTTCCCTAAAACAGTAGGTCAGTCTTCAGTGACAGGGTCCTAAGTGGAAAGTCCCAGATGACGAGAAAGATAGCAAAAGTAGAAAATGGAAAAGATAAAAGCTGCAGTAGAGAAGTCTGTTGTTTTTAAGAAAATTCTGAATCCCTCAATTTTCCTTCGGTAGTCTCGGTAGTCAGATGATGAGTGGAAGCCTGCTAACTCAAAGAGGTAGAGAAGCACCTGTTGACCCTTTCCTTCAGCTGAAATCCCAGAAGGCATCTCTTTCTGCAATACCTCAAATGATCACTCACACGAACCTCTTGGACACCATAATTTCGCACAGCCAAGCTGCAATCCCGGCGGAAGCTGTGTGATATTTACTGGGAAAAGTCTTGTATGGCAAGGCTGTCCAAGATGGAAGTCGCTGTGGGCCTCCTTGGCCGGAGATAATACTGAGCTGAATTTCTCATGGCAAGCCTTGCCTGTTTGACTTTCTTTAACCTGTTTCTTTACTTATGAATTGTTCTTGGCAGCAAGAGCTGTGAGCACCCAGGCGTTTAAAGCTAACAAGAGTTCATTCTTTGAGCTACAGCACTGGCCATGATTTATCTTCTAGAGATCCATTGCTTTGCCTTTTGATCAGCTATACAATTATTACCTAAATACATTAAAGAATTAACCTCCAACAATATATGCATTTGTATGGCTGGGTGGCATTGGCACTCTGACATGGAAAGCATCAGTTAAGTAAAGTTTCAAAGTGAGCCTAAAGAAGTCTCACAAGAAGGAAGCAGGATATTAGACAAACACTACACTAACAATAGACCTAGTGGTATAACTAAGTGTTCTCAAGAACTTTTGAATTACTAATTTATCATTGACTACAGCTACTCTGATCAAGGGACGTAATGCTTTGTATGTATTCTCTAAAGTTCATACCTGGTTGATTTTGTATTTCCTTGTGCCAGATACTCATGGTAACCATTCTTTGTAAACATTTCACTGGATACATTTTTATTCAGTAATGTAATACCAACTTATGTGTATAAAAGTTCCTGCCTCAGAACAGTAAAGTGCATTCAGACTCAACCTACACCTGGTGTGTCTGTCTGTCATTCGCCAGACCTGTACCTTCCTGCATACCAAAGACCCTGATTCCCCACGGGTGTGTGTGTTCTGACTGAGTCGGTCCGTGGCAGATCACCTCCAAACTGATTGTACCTCAATGCTGCTTCCTGTGAATCCCTCTGTCTGTGCTCCCCACTTCCTCTTACTCTCTATGATCTTTTTCTAGGTTCCCTTCCTGACAGCCGGTGGCTTGCTCCACCTCTCCACCCATGATTGATTTTATTTAATCTTGTTTACACATTGGGTTCACAATATGATCAAACATAGGTCTTGCACAAGCTATGTCTCATGTAGTAAGCTTCTGAAGAAGAAAAGTATCTTGTATACTACTTACAGGGAAAACATGGAAATAAATGGGAGACTTCAATGAATTCAGCACAACCTATCATACAATGAGACAAACTCAGAAGTCTAACAAATCTACACTGTTCACACAGAACACAAGGTATATCAGAAACATTACTGAACAAGCCTACAGTGGACTTGGGACTAATAACCACAGCCCCACATGGTAGCAAGAGTTGGGTTCTCAGGATCTGACATAACCCCTCCCCACAGTTCCTGGCCCCAGAACATTACCAGCCTTTCCAAGCATATTCCTTGTTTTAGAGAAGGAGCTCTGTAAAAGTAATTTTATTCACCCGAGGTAATTGCCATCTCTGAGGCACATAGCCTGATTTAGCTTACCTAGTCAGAGAAGTTTCTAGTCTCTGTACAATCCTATCTGGGCTTACAATATTTTCACGCTCAGAGATTTGAGGCTGAATAAGTTCCCATTTCCTAGTTCTTCCTAAACTGTTGCTGGCTTCTCAGCTCAGCTCTTCTGGCTCAAAATTCTACACACTGACTGATTAAATTTGTTTCTCTCTCTCTCTCTCTCTCTCTCTCTCTCTCTCTCTCTCTCTCTCTCTCCCTCCCTCCCTCCCTCTCTCCCTCCCTCCCTCCCTCTCTCCCTCCCTCTCTCTCTCTCTCTCTCCCTTTCCTTCCCTCCCTCCCTCCCTCCCTCCTTCTCTCCCTCCCTCTCTCCACCCTGTCTTTCTCTCTGTCTCTCTCTGTCACCCTCCTTGATTTCTCCTTCCCTTCTCTGTTTATGCCTGATTCCTCCCTTTCCCATCAATATTCCCACCCCCTACACACTCCCACCCTTTTACCCCCCCACCCCCACCCCCTGCTCACACCCAGGTTACTTCCCTGAGCTCAGTTTTTGGGGCCAGTGAACTCATCGGAGAGCAGCTTCCAAATAAAGTGCAATTCATATAATCTTTCTTGATGGTGAAATTGATTAATTTCACCATCAGAAAACACATGAATTGCGAATGGGGAAGGGCCTACTGGCTGGTTTTAAATCGGGGTTGTCTGGTCCAAGAAATAACTATTACTAACTGAGACCACACAGGGAGCCCCATCTTTCTTCTGCTTACCACCAAGCAACCAGCTTCCAAGACTCAGCAGCCTGCTCCATGCATATGTGAACAATGACCCTGTGCTCACCTTATAGCAGCTTTGAAGCTTGCCTGGCTCTCAGAACACCCAAGTCTGCACTTCCCCTTCTTCCTCATGAAATCAAGATAGATAGCTTCCATCTGTAATTCTCAAATTTAACCTGGAAGCCTCCATTGGAAAGGAAACACACAACTTTCTAGAATACTGGGAATTGTAGGGGTTTTTTGTTTTTGTTTTTTTGAGTAACAAAGTCTCATGGGAACATGCAGTGCCCTAATTGATTTGAGCAGAAAAAACAACAAAAACAACAACAAAAAAACCTATAACAATGTGACAGAGCACATTCTATCTTGCAAATTGGGGGAATTTTCCTAACCTAGGTCTATCTCTTGGTCAGTATTTAATATTTAATAAATGCTTGGTTTAAAATAGGTCTAAAATGGTTGAGTCAGTTTGTTACAGCAAAAATATACAGGGTTAATACACAGAGGTCATAGGGAGAAAATTGTACACTCAAATGGCTCTTTATTTCTAATGCTGGGGAAGAGGATGAGCTGCCAAGGGCACTGAGTAGTTTTTCAAATCACACAGCTCAAGTGGGATCCTCACAGAAGCAAGCAGTCTCTAATAGAACCTAAGATAAGCAGTTAGGCATTGGGGATTCCAGCAAAAACAGGCTGAGGATAAGTCATCTAGAATATCCTGACCTTGGCTTCCTAGAAATGGAGTTGAGTAATTTCTATAAAATACTTCATGGAGATCAAATTCTAGTTAAACCTGTAATGGCCTCGGCAACAATGGAAGATGGAGGAGTGGTGGCACTGTCTGGCTTGCCCTGTCACAATACAGTGTGTGATACCGTGTAGGTATTGCAAATCAAACTCAGGTTTTCTACAAGAACATTCAGTGCTCTAAGTGATTGAGTCATCTCTCTTCAGGCCTTTGTGTAAATGACCAGATCTTTTTACCTGGGCTTCAAGAACAACACTGAGAAAAAAGCAGTGAGAAAACAGGTCACTCATCTCACCTACTAGAGCAACTGAGAATGATGGGTGGCTATCACTGCGCATTTCTTGGATCCCGTAATTTCACGCAGCCAAGCTGCAATCCAGGCGAAGGCTGTGTGATATTTACTGGGGAAAGTCTTGTTTGGCAGGGCTGTCCGAGATGAATGCCGCTGTGGGCCTCCTTGGCTGCAGATAAGGCTGAGCTGAAATTTCTCATGGCAAGCTGTGTGACCTTTTTCTGACCTGTTCTTTTACTTACAAGATGTCTCTGCCAGCCAGAGGTGCGAGCATCCAGGCGTGATGATTCACTCAGAGTTCATTCTTTGAGCTACAGCACTGGCCATGATTTATTTTCTAGAGATCCATTGCTTTGCTTTTAATTAGCTGTACAGTTATTACCTAGATACATTAAAGAATTAACCTCCCAACAATTTATATTTGTATGGTTAGCTGGCTTTGGCACTCTGACATGGAAACCATCAGTTAAGTAAAGTTTCAAAATAAGCCTGAGAGAGATAGCATACATAGTGTTTCCAAGAACTAATTACTAATTCCAATTACTAATTTATCATTGACTACAGAGGGACGTGATGACCTTGTGTGTAATCTCTGACTCTTGAATCACTAATTCATCATTGACCACAGAGGGACGCAATGACCTTGTGTGTAATCTCTGACGTTCATACCTGACTAATTTTGTATTTCCTTGTGCCAGATACTCATGGTAACCATTCTTTGTAAACATTTAAAAATTCCTGCCTCAGAACAGTAAAGTGCATTCAGACGCATTCAGATCTTGTGTGTGTCTGTCTGTCATTCGCCGGACCTGTACCTTCCTGCATACCAAAGACCCTGATTCCCCACGGGAGTGTGTGTTCCGACTGAGTCGGTCCGTGGCAGGTGGCACATTATGACAGCTACAACCCTTGATTAGGCAAACTGCATACGGCTCTGTAAAAAACTAAAATTAAAGTCCCAGAGTAGGTGGCAACTCACTCAGGATTTGTGTTTGTGGAAACCTAACATGTTTAGCACAATCTTTAGTATGCCAGGGCCCTGCTTTAAAACTATTCCCTTGATCTGCATTTTCTGCACATTTGGACCTTGGAAAAAGTATCAGTTTCCCCAATTTGGATGGAAATGCATCGAAGAACCCATGGAACATCCCAGGGTGCAGGAGATTTTGGTTCGTAGACAGACAAGAACTGGACTATCACTGAGACTACTTTCTCCTGCTCATGAGAACACTGACCCTCAAATCCTAATGTTTATATCTTAACTGTGTTGGTAACCTACTGACTATGTAAGTGTGACTCATTATGATTTCTTCATTTACCCTATTGTCTCCAGGATATTTACATAATGATTTGTAAGTGGAAGTTCTTGTCTGCTATTTGCAAACATGGTCATATTTACTTGGTGGAAGGTACAAACCTGGCATATATTTCACATCCATGATTTCTAACTCTCCTGCTTTATCACTGTCCTAGTAAAGAGAGTGGTCTTTGCTGTTGGAGATTTATCATTCTCTGTGGGTTTTTTAGATCTTAGTCCCTTAAAGATCACTGGAATTTTGATGGAATTTGAAATTATATTTAAGTCTTTTACTAAAAAATATACTGTCTTTAAAGATATGACTGTATAAACCTAGATTAAGCTAAGGAAATACTCCATCTTTATTATCCATCTGAAATATATAAACTGTCCAGTGTAAATACAGCATTAAGAAATATGTCATCATATACTGTCTGTAAAAACACTTTATGTCTGAGCGCTGTGAGATGACAATGTTTTTCAAGTTTAAAAATGCAATATACATTAAAATAACAACAGAGATCAAAATTTACATAATCCTGATCAGGTAACTATGAGAAAAATTATGTGTCTTTGTTCCCATGTGTACATGGCTAAGGTGGCCTGGTGTTTATTGTTTTGGATTTGTTGTCTTGAAGAAGCATCTTTTCCCTCTGTCATGAAGAAGTCACCTAGTATACAATGTGAGGTCTTAAGAAGCATCTGCCTGACTCTGCATTTTAATACTGGGGTTAAGTCAGTGCAAGAACACATCTGGCTAAGACACTCACTTTTCTAGGTGACTTTCCAGATTTCATAACAGTCAAGAAGATGGTCATTACCTAGAAACTTTTCAGCTGGCTTTGATGTGCTATTGGAAGCTTCAGAACTGTAGGCCTGTGGAATTGTTCCTTTATTCCTTGTGCTTTCAGAGAAAACGACCCTGCAAGTTGATGAGCGTTGTGAGCATTTATTTTTATTCTAATCTAGATACTTTTGAACTTGGCTTTCTTAAAATTACATATCATTTTAGCATTCCTTTTTATATTTTGTAGAAATGGTTCATTGCTGCTGAAACAAATTGCTTACAATTACATAAAAAATGTTTCCTGTATATATACACAATGGAGTACTATTCAGCCATTAGAAACAATGAATTCATGAAATTCTTAGACAAATGGATGGAGCTGGAGAACATCATACTAAGTGAGTTAATCCAGTATCAAAAGAATACCCATGGTATGCACTCACTGATAAGTGGATATTAGCCTAGAATCTTGGAACACCAAAGTCACAATCCACATACCAAATGATGTCCAAGAAGAAGAAATGAGTGGACCCTGGTTCTGGAAAGGCTCAATGCATCAGTGTAGGGAAATACCAGAACAGGGAAGTGGGAAGGTGTGAATGGGGGAACAGGGGAAAAGGCATTTGGGACCTTTGGGGGGCGGGGAACCAGAAAAAGGGAAATGAAATGTAAATAAAAATATATTCAATAAAAAATGTTTCCTTTTCAGTTGTGCACCACGTGCAGTGTGAACATTCTATTGATAGAACATGCTTGTGTAGAGGGCAACTGATTTCTTAGAGTCAAATTTTTATCCTGTCACTTTGCTAAAATATTTATGAATTGTTATTTTCTGGTAGGATTTATGGATTCACTCATATATACTGTCATATCATCTGAAAATAGTGATATTTAGATTTCTTCCTTTCCAATTTGTATTCTCTTCATCTCCTTTATTTGTTTTATTGCTATACCTAAAACTGCAAGTAGTATATTGAAGAGATATTGATAGTGTTTACAGCCTTGTCTTGTACCTGCTTTTCCTGTTACTATTAAACATATATAACAGTCACTAGGTATTAGAACCCACTTTTGAGCAGATCTATGCAGATCTACAAGAGAGACTATCTTGTAGTGATAATCTAAAGACAAATAGATGATTTCTTTATCCTTAATGATGATCTTATAAGCATTCATAAGCAGATAGTAATCATTAAGCTCTTTTAATAACACTATTAAAACCTATCTGATATTCTGAACTGCAATCAGAATTCTGCCAGTCTTTATTGTCACTTCTGAGATAGTTCCATTGGCCTACCTTGTTAAGACACAAGGCCAGAGACTGCAATGATTACCCAACACAAAGTTTGGAAATCTGGGTAGTACAGTTCAAGCAATGCTGGTCTCTGTTCTCTGTAGGGAGTGGTTCTGATGCTTTGTTCTGGAATCTGCTTGTAAATACAGAAGTTCCTGTTTCCCAATTGGTTTTTGAATGATCAGTAAAGATGGTGGCAGCTAAAGGATGGACAGAAAAGTGGGAGTTCTAGGTTCCAACAAGCAGGCTAGGAGATGCAGGAGAAAAGCACACTCACTGTGCTTTGGAGGGACAGAGAGCCACCAGCCATGTGATTTCTGGGCTAAAGTTTACCTCAGAAGTTCTCACTGTCCTGAAATTTGCTCTGCAGATCAGGTTGCCCCCAAACTCCAGGGATCCTACTACCTATGCTATAATATTTCTGGTTTCATTCCTCTTTATTGATGATGGACAGACATCCAAGCCAGGAATCATGAGGGCAAAACCACTAGACACTGCAGGAGTAAAATTTGCAGCACACTGGATATCTGTGGCCATAGATAGGTAAAGCGAAATACTGCTCATCAATCAGTGACATTGTTGAAATTGTAAATGGTCTGCAATGTACACTTCACCTCTCACTGGCATTGATATAGATAATGAAAGCCAGCTCTGGATGTCACATAGTATACTCAAAGTCACAATGTTGCGAGGAACACTTCTATAACCACTTGTGTTCTTCCTGTTTAGTTTGACATGCTCAGAGCAAGACAAGAGCCAGGCGGATTAGAAACTTGGGTTGAGCCAAAATGTAAATTCCTAGAACATCATCACAGAACAGTTGTTTTAGAAGAAGTAAATAATGTTGCAATGCATGCTACATAATTAACTCAAAAGAGACAGGAATACAAACACTCAACAAAGGAACAGATTCACTTAGAAGTAATCTCCTGAAGTGGCACACACCCAAAACTTTAGTCTCAGCACTGAAGAGGGTAATACAAGAGAATTAGAATTTCAACTTCAACACTGGCTTCTACAAAAGAAAAGAATAGTAAATAAAATAACATCAAGTTAAATAAAACAAATGCAGGTTAAGCAAAGTGTGGACTAACCTGTCATATGATAGATTATCTAACCTCCAAATATGAAAGAAGTTTTATTTAAAAACAAAAGTGTTCTCTACTCTCATTATTATCTAGTCTACTACCCCTGTCTGTATTCTTAAACTTATATTCTTCCAGGAAATAAAATTATTAAAGAAATTCTGACACATTATATCATGGATCAAACTTATCAACTTTATGTACAGTGAAATAAGTCCATTAAAGAAGGAGATATTTTGCTATATTCCAATTATAAACAGTGTCTTGTCTACCTAAATTCATAGATACAAAAAGAATGATGACTGCCAGCAACAAGAGGAGAAAAAACTTCAGGAGGTAAGCTTAATGAGGATGTTCAGCCTTAAATCTCTGAGGATAAATACATTCTTGGCCTAGATAGGTTTGTATGGAGACTAGAAATATTCATGACTAGGCTAGGTAAGCAGACTGAGGCTTTATGCCTCATTGATGACAGCTACCTCAGGTGAGTAAAATTACTTCTCTAAATCAAGGAATATGCTTGGGAAAACTTGTAAAGGTCTGGGGCCATGACCTATGGGGAGGAATTGCTTCAGGTTCTGACAAGCCAAGTCTTATCCCTTATCTTAAGGCTGAACATGCTCACAGTTCCTAGTTCTTCCTGAACTCTTGCTCACTGTTCAACTCCACTGTTCTGAATCAAAATTCCTTTACACACTGACTGATTAAATCTGGCTTCACTCTGTTTCACTCTCTTCCTCTTGTCTTTGTTTTCCATTCTCTGTCCATGGGGTTGTCATTATCAGTCCCAAGTCCACTGTAGGCTTGTTCAGAAATGTTCCTGATATACCCTGTGTTCCCTGTGAATAGCATGGATTTGTACAATTCTTCCTGAGTTTCTCCTATTCTATGATAGTTTCTGCTGACTTCTTAGAAATCTCCCATTTCTTTCCATGTTTCTCCTGTAAGTAGTATACAAGATACTATTCTTAAGAAGCTTACTGCATGAGACATAGCTTGTGAAAGAGCTGTTGCAGGATATTCAATCATATTGTGAACCCTGAGTGTAAACAAGATTAAATAAAATCAACCATGGGTCAAGAGGTAGATCAAGCAACCAGTTCTCAGGAAGGGAACCTGAGACTATTAAGAAAAAACAAAATCCATAGACAGTAAGAGGTAAATGGGAGCAAAACAGAGGGATGCCCAGGAAGATGCCTGTATGTACATTCAGTTTGGAGAGGTCATTGAGAAGCTGTGGTAGAAAGATTCCTTCTGGGATTTCAGCTGAATAGGAGGATCAACAGGCAGGTTCTTTGCTTCTGAGAGATAGCAGCCTTTCTCCCCAGCATCTGGCTCCTGAGACTTCCGTGGTAAAATTGAATGATTTAGAATTACTTAAAAACAACAGATCTCTCCACTAAATCTTTTGTCTTTTCCATCTTCTACTTTTGCTATCTTATTCATCCTCTGGGACTTTCCACTTAGGACCCTGCCCCTGAAGATTGACCTGCTCTTTAGAGAACTGGTATGAAATCATTCTGGGAATATCTTTGGTATATAAATCTCCCATCCGCCCAAGTGGCTGGTATTTCAGTGTCCCTCCATATTCAAATATTTTTAAAGTGCTTTTAGGCCATTTGACTTTTCTCTTTTGAGAATTCTGTTTAGATCTGCACCCATTTTTAAACAGAAATGTATATTCTTTGAACATCTACTTCCTTAGTATTTCAGACATTTTGTATATCAGGCCACTATCTGCATAAATTACAGAGTTAGCAATTTTTTTCCCATTTCTTAAGGTCTCTTGCTTTTGTCCAAATGACTGTGCATTTTGACTTAGAGAAGTTCCTCTATTTTTCATAGCTAGTATTCCCTCATTTTTCTGCTTTCTTTATTGCTTTTCTTTGCACGTTTTTGGTTTGGGAAACTTTTATGGAAACTTCATTCAACTGTCAGTTTGTTCTTGGCTTTATTTAAGGAATTAATTGATTTTCTCCCATTGTTTGATCATGTTACATGTATTCCTTTTAGGTATTTATTCATTTCCTCTTTAAGAACCTCTGTCATATTCATACTGTTAGTCATAAGGTCTTTTTCTTGCACTTTAACTATGTTGGGATATTCAATATCTGCCATGTTAGGATATTTGTCTCTGTTGGTAAAATATTTCTCTGGGTCTAGCCATCTGGGTTTGGGTGCTGATTTCAGGCTTTATATTGTTAAGAAAGTGTTGTTTCGGGTAAGGTGGGATCACCAGAGTAGAGGATCACTTCGAACACACCTCGCCAGGGCTTCACCTACACCCAAGAGCTCCAAAGTGCCACTGCCTGGCAGCTGGGCACATATCCTGCCAGGGGTCATCTGCCCTGCAGGGAGGTGGTTGGAGGGAGTCCCGTGTTCAGAGGTAAGACCCTGCCATCTGTGCCAGTGGAAAGCAGGTAAACCCAGGGTTGCGGAGATAGGCTTGCAGGCACATAGGAGGGGTAAGCACCAGCCAGTGACAGCAGGACCAACTAACACCAGAGATAACCAGATGGCAAAAGGCAAAATTGGGAACATTGCTAACAGAAATCAAGGTTATATGGCACCATTTGAACTCAATTCTCCCACAACAGCAAGTCCTGGATACCCCAACACACCAGGAAAGCAAAATTTGGATTTAAAATCACAGGTCAGGATGCTGATGGAGGGCTTCATGGAGGGCTTCAAGAAGGACATAAATAACTCCCTTAATGAAATACAGAACAACACAAGTAAACATGGAGAAGCCCTTGAAGAAGGGAAAACACAACAAAGCAGGTGAAAGGAATTGAAAAAAAGCCATCCAGGATCTAAAGATGGAGGGAAAAACAGTAATGAAATAAAAAAGGGAAACAATTCAGAACATAGAAAACTTTGGACAGAAGTCAGGAGTCATGGATCCAAGCATCAACAACAGACTACAAGAGATGGAATAGAGAATCTCAGATGCAGAAGATACCATAGAAAGCATTGATATGACAGTCAAAGAAAACAAAAAATGCAAAAAGCTACTGACCCAAAATGTCCAGGAAATCCAGGGCAAAATGAGAAGACCAAACCTAAGGATTTTAGGTATAGAAGAGAGTGAAGATTTCCAACATAAAGGGCAAGTAAATGTCTTCAACAAAATTATAGAAGAAAAGTTCCCTAACCTAAACAAAGAGATGCCCATGAACATACAAGAAGCCCACAGAACTCTAAATAGATTTGACCAGAAAAGAAATTCCTCCCATCACATAATAATTAAAACACTAAATGTACTAAACAAAGAAAGAATATTAAAAGCAGTAAGGGAAAAATGTCAAATAATATATAAAGGAAGACCTATCAGAATTACACTGGACTTCTCACCAGAGACTATGAAAGACAGAAGAGCCTGGACAGACATCATGCAGACCCTAAGGGAACATAAATGCCAACCCAGACTGCTATATCCAGCAAATCTCTCATTTACTGTAGATGGAGAAACCAAGGTATATCATGACAAAAACAAATTTAAACAGTATCTTTCCACAAATCCAGCCATTCAAAGGATAATGAATGGAAAACACCAACAAAAGGAGGGAAACTGCACACTAGAACAAGCAAGAAATTAATCTTCTTTGAATAAACCCAGAAGATAAACACACAAACATAAAAAATATGTCAAAAATAGCAGGAAGCAACAATCACTATTCCTTAATACCTCTTAACGTCAATGGACTCAGTTCCCCAATAAAAAGACATAGTCTAACATACTGGATATGTAGACATGACCAAACATTTTGCTGCATACAGGAATGTGTCTCAGTGTCAAAGACAAACACTACCTCAGAGTAAAAGGCTGCAGAACAGTTTTCCAAGCAAATGGTCCCAGGAAACAAGCTAGAGTAGCCATTCTAATATCCAATAAAATAGGCTTTCAACCAAAAGTCATCAAAAAAGACACAGAAGGACACTTTATACACATCAAAGGAAAAATCTATCAGGAAGAACTCTTAATTCTGAACATCTATGCTCCAAATTCAAGGGCACCCTCATTCATAAAGGAAACTTTACTAAAGCTAAAAGCACACATTGCACCCCACACAATAATTGTGTCTGACTTCAACACCGCACTCTCCTCAATGGACAGATTAGGGAAACACAAACTAAATGGAGTCACAATGAAACTAACAGAAGTTTTGGAGCAAATGGACTTAATAGATATCTGTAGAACATTTCATCCTAAATCAAAAGAATAAACCTTCTTCTCAGCACCCCATGGTACCTTCTTTAAAACTAACCATATATTTGGTCACAAAATAGACCTCAACAAATATAAGATGATGGAACTAATTCCATGCCTCCTTATCAGATCACTATGGAATAAAGGTGGTCTTCAATAGCAACAAAAACAACAAAATACACATAGAAGTTGAACAATGCTCTACTCAGTGATACCTTGGGCAAGGAAGAAATAAGGAAAGAAATCAAAGCCTTTTTATAATTTAATGAAAATGAAGGCACAACATACCCAAATTTATGGGACATAATGAAAGCATTGCTACAAGAAAAACTCATAGCTCTGAGTGCCTCTAAAAACAAGCTGTAGAGAGCATATACTAGCAGCTTAACAGCACACCTGAAAGCTTTAGAACAGAAAGAAGCTAATACACCCAAGAGGAGTAGAAGGCAGGGAATCATCAAACTCAGTGCTGAAATCAACCAAGAAGAAACAAAAAGAACTATACAAAGAATCAACAAAACCAGGAGCTGGTTTTGAGAAAATCAACAAGATAGATAAACCTTTAGCCAGACTAACCAAAGGGCACAGAGACAGCATCCAAATTAACAAAATCAGAAAGGAAAAGGGAGAAATAAGAACAGAAATTGAGGAAATTAAAAAACATCATATCCTACTACAAAAGCCTATACTCAACACAAGTGGATGAAATCTGGATGAAATGAACAATTTCCTAGACAGACACCAACCAAAGTTTAATCAGGATAAGGTGGACCATCTAAACGGTCCCATAACCCTAAAGGAACAGAAGTAGTCCTTGACAGTCTCCCAACCAAAAAAACCCCAAAACCCCAAAACCAAACAACAACAACAACAACAACAACAAACACAGGACCAGATGGTTTTAGTGCAATATTCTATCAGACCTTCAAAGAACACCAATACTCTTCAGACTATTCCACAAAATAGAAACAGAAGAAACACTACCCAACTTTTTCTATGAGACCACAATTTCACTGATACCATAACCACACAAACATCCAACAAGGAAAGAAACTTTAGACCAATTTCCCTTATGAATATTGAGGCATAAATAATAAAATTATTTCCAGGCCGGGTGGTGGTGGCAAATGCCTTTAACCCCAGCACTTGTGAGGCAGAGGCAAGTGGATTTCTGAGTTTGAGGCCAGCCTGGTCTACTGAGTGAGTTCCAGGACAGCCAGGACTTCACAGAGAAACCCTGTTGCAAAAAACAAAAACAAAACAAAACAAAACAAAACAAAGATATTGCCAACCGAATCCAAGAACACATCAAAATGATCAATCACCATGATCAAGTAGGCTTCATTCCAGGGATGCAGGGATGGTTCAATATAAGGAAATCCATTAATATAAACCACTACATAAACAAACTCAAAGAAAAAACCACATGGTTATTTCATTAGATGCTGAAAAAGCTTTTTGATAAAATTAAGCAACCTTTCATGTTAAAGGTCTTGGAAAGAACAGGAATTCAAGGCCCCTACCTAAACATAATAAAAGCAATATACAGCAAACCAGTAGCCAACATCAAACTAAATGGAGAGAAAGTTGAAGCAACCTCACTAAAATCAGGGACCAGACAAGGCTGCCCTTTCTCTCCATATTTATTCAATATAGTACTTGATGTTCTAGCTAGAGCAATTAAACAACAAAAAGAGGTCAACGGGACACAAATTGTAAAGGAAGAAGTCAAATTACCACTATTTGCAGATGATATGATATTATACTTAAGCGACCCAAAAACTCCACCAGAGAACTCCTACAGCTGATAAAGAACTTCAGCAAAGTGGCTGGTTATAAAATTAACTCAAGCAAATCAGTAGCCTTCCTATACTCAACGGACAAACAGGCTGACAAAGAAATTAGTAAATAACACCCTTCAAAATAGCCACAAATATTATAAAGTATCTTGCTGTGATGCTAACCAAACAAGAGAAAGATCTTTATGACAGGAACTTCAAGTCTTTGAAGAAAGAAATCCAAGAAGACCTCAGAAGATGGAAAAATTGTCCACGCTCTTGGATTGGCAGGATCAATATAGTAAAAATGGCCATCTTGCAAAAAGCAATATACAGATTCAATGCAATCCCCATCAAAATCCCAACTCAGTTATTCAAAGAATTAGAATGAGCAATTCTCAAATTCACCTGAAATAACAAAAACCCAGAATAGCTAAAACTATTCTCAACATGAAAAAAACTTCTGGGGTAATCAGTATCCCCGACCTCAAGCAATACTACAGAGCAATAGTGTTTAAAAACTGCATGGTATTGGTACAGGGACAGGCAGGTAAATCAATGGAATAGAATTGAAGATGCAGAAATGAACCCACACACCTATGGTCATTTGATGTTTGACAAAGGAGCTAAAACCATCCAGTGGAAAAAAGATAGCCATTTCAACAAATGGTGCTGGTTCAACTGATGGTTAGCATGCAGAAGAATGCAAAATGATCCATTCTTATCTCCGTGTAGTAAGCTCCAGTCCAAGTGCATCAAGGACTTCCACATAAAACCACACACACTGAAACTAATAGAAAAGAAACTGGGAAAGAGCCTTGAGCACATTGGCACAGGGGAAAATTTCCTGAACAGAACAATAGCTTATGCTCTAAGATGAACAATTGACAAATGGGACCTCATAAAATTACAAAGTTTCTGTAAGGCAAAGGATACTGTCACAAGGACACAATGGCAACCAACAAATTGGGAAAAGATTTTTCCCAACCCTACATCCAACAGAGGGCTAATATCCAAGACATACAAAGAACACAAGAACATAGACTCTATTGAGCCAAATAACCCTATTAAAATAAGGGATGCAGAACCAAACAAAGCATTTTCACATGAGGAATATCGAATGACTGAGAAGCACCTAAAGAAATGTTCATCATTTTCAGTCATCGGGGACATGCAAATCAAAACAACCCTGAGATTTTACTTCACACCAGTCAGAGTGGCTAAGATAAAAAACTCAGGAGAAAACAGGTGCTGTCAAGGATGTGGAGAAAGAGGAATACTCTTCCATTGCTTTTGGGGTTGCAAGCTGGTACAACCACTCTGGAAATTACTCTGGTGGTTCCTCAGAAAACTGGGCATAATACTACTGCAGGACCCTGCTATACCACTCCTGGGCATATACCCAGAGGATTCCCCTGCATGTAATAAGGATACATGCTCCACTATGTTCATAGCAGCCCTATTTATAATAGTCAGAAGCTGGAAAGAACCCAGATATCCCTCAACGGAGGAATGGATACAGAAAATGTGGTATATTTGCACTATGGAATACTACTCAGCTAATAAAAACAATGCATTCATGAAATTCTTAGGCATTTGGGTGGAACTGAAGAATGTCATCCTGAGTGAGGTGACCCATCACAAAACACATGGTATGCACTTACTTATAAGCGGATATTAGCCCAGAAGCTTGGAATACCCAAGAAACAATTCACATATTAAATTATGCCCAAGAAGAAGGATGGAGAGGTCTCTGGTCCTAGTAAGGCTCAATGCAGCAGTGAAGGGGAATACCAGGACAGGGACGTGGGAAGGTGATGATTAGGGAACAGGGGAAGGGAAGAGAGCTTATGAGACTTTCAGGGAGGGGGATCCAGGAAAGGGGAAATCATTTGAAATGTAAATAAAGAATATATCAAATAAAAAAAGAGTTGTAGTCCTGTATTTCTATTTGAGCACTGTATTTTCAGAGAGTGTGCTGGCTGATTGCTGCCTCTCTTAGTGAGCTGCTTGGTGGGTGTGCTCAAGAGGACATGTACAGTGAGGATTTATGGATCTGTTCTCTCTACATCTAAATCTTTTGCCTTGCACTTTTAACCCATTTACCTCCATTCCCCTCTTTCAATGACTTTACTAAACATAGCTGCATATGTTATGTGCAGTGTTAAGCAATGTGTTCACTATGTACATATGACTCTGGTGCTGATGACACATAGTTGTTTCTCAAAAAGAACATGTTGACAACTAGCCCACTCTGACAGTTTTACTTATTGATGATCTTTAACATTTGATATGCGGGCATTAATATTTGGATCCCTCAAATTCTAGTTTCAAATTTCTTATCTGGTTTTCTGCAATACTAAGAGACAGTGTATCCTGGGTATTGATAAAGAATATTTTTGATGAGTCTATTATACATAAAGACAACAAAAAACTACAATTTCAAAGTCGATGTAAGATTGTGTTTAACTCTGACTTCGTTGGTCAGAATGAAATACTGTGTTTGGCATTTATTGGTTAGGTGGTATAATTTTTGGGGTGTCTGCAAATTCTAGGTCTTTGAGAATAACAATCCATGTGAGACAAAAAGAAATGTAAGTCAATATCACTCTGTATGTATTTTAGTGCTTGCCATGAGTGTACTGTGGGTTATCCCCAGTGTAGATCTTAGGGAAAAGCTGTTCCAATGCTAATGTTACAGCTTTGAAGTAAAAGGTCTCCTGGCAGATATATAGTACTTGAAGTGCTATCTAGAACAATAAGACGAGAAAAAAGAAAAAAGAGAGATTCAAATTGTCAAAGAAGAAATAAAGGTATCACTATTTGCAGATGATATGATAGTATACATAGGCGACCTCAAAAATTCCACCAGAGAACTTCTCCAGGTGATAAACAACTTCAGCAAAGTGGCTGGATATAAATTTAACTCAAATAAATCAGTAGCCTTCCTTTTTACAAATGATAAACAGGTTGAGAAAGAAATTAGGAAAACAACTCCCTTCACCATAGCTACAAATAATATAAAATATCTGGGGTAATTCTAACCAATCAAGTGAACTAACTGTATGACAATGACTTCAAGTCTCTCAAGAAAGAAATCAAAGAAGATCTAAGAAAATAGAGAGATTTCCCATGCTCATGGATCGGCATAATTATCATATGAAAAATGGCCATCCTACCAAAGGCAATCTACAGATTCAATGCCCATCCAAATCACAACACAATTATTCAAAGACATATAAAGCAATTCTCAAATTCATCTGGAAAGGCTAAAAACCCAGAATAGCAAACACAATTCTTAGCAATAAAAAATAGCTGGGGGTTATCACCACCCCTGACCTCATGCTCTACTACAAAGCACTCGTGATAAAAACTGGTATTGGTACAGAGACAATGGAATAGAACTGAAGACCCAGAAATGAAATCAAATAATTACAGACACTTGGTATTTGACAAAGAAGCCAAAATAAACAGTGGGAAAATGCAGCATCTTAAATAAATGGTGCTGATATAACTTGCTTTCTGTATATAGAAAAATTAAAGTAGACCCATATTTGTCACCTTTCGCAAAGTTCATGTCCAAGTGTACCAAAGACATCAACATAAAACCAGATATACTGAACCTCATAGAAGAGAAAGTAGGTAAGAGTCTTGAACTCATTAATACAGTGGAAAGTATCTAAAGAGAACTCCAATGACTCATCCTCTAAGATCAAGAATTAATAAATGGGACCTCATTAAACTGGAAAGTTTCTATGAGGTCAAGGACATAGTTAATAAGACAAATCAGTAACCTACAGATTGGGAAAAATCTTCACTAAGCACACATCCAATAGAGGGCTAATATCCAAAACATATAAAAAACTCAAGAAGCTAACCACCAAAAAAACCAAACCAACCATATCAAAAAATGGGGAATAGAACCAAGAATTCACAACAGAGTAATCATCAATGGCTAAGAAGCACCTAAAGAATTGTCCAAAGTCCTTCATGATCAGAACAATGAAAATCAAAACGACACTGAGATTCCACCTTTTACCAATCAGAATGCTTAAGATAATAACCTCAGGTGACAACACATGTTGGCACGGATATAGAGAAAGAGGAACACTCCTCAATTGCTGGTACAACAACCCTGGAGGTTCCTCAAAAAATTGGAAATAGATCTTTCTGAAAACCCAGTAATAATACTCTAGGGAATATACCCAAAAGATGTCTCACCATGCCACATGGCCACATGTTCCACTATGTTCATAGCAGCCTTCTTTGTGAGAGTCAGATGTTGGCAACAATCCAGATGTGCCACACCAGAAGAATGGATACTGAAAATGTGATTGATTTACAAAATGCAATACTACTTAGCTATTAATAACAAGGGCATTCTGAGATTTGCAGAAAATTGGATGGAACTAGAAAATATCATTCTGAGTGAGGAACTCTGATACAAAAGGATATGCATGGAATGTACTTCCTAATAAGTGGATATTAACCAAAAAGTACAGAATACCCAAGACACAGTGCACAGAACTCAAAAAGGTCAACATGCAGAAGCATCCAAGTGAGGACACCCCAGTCTCACTTGGGAGGGAGAAGAAAGGAATCACAAGTGGGGAGGGAGGAGGGACCTTGGAGTCAAGGATGAGGGATAAGGGGAATCCGATCTGATATAGGGTAGGGGAAAGGACTGAAGTCTTGAGGGCCAACAGAAAGAATGGAAATAGGCAACCTTAGGAGGTAGGAGGTTGGGGCAATTCTCCAGAATATATCAGAGACCTGAGAAGTGAGACACTCTTGGGACTCAAATAAGGGACCATAGATGAAATGTCCTACAGTGGGGAGGTAGAACTTGTGGAGCCCACCTCCAGCAGAAAGACGGGGTTGGGTTTGACATCTCACAGTCAAATTTTGACCCATATTGTTCCTGTCTGAAAGAACTACAGGGATGGAAATGGAGAGAAGCCTCAGGAAAAGACGGTCCAGCAACAGGCCCAAGTTGGGATCCAGCTCAAGTGGAGGCCTCAAGGCCTGAAACTATTAATGAGGCTATGGAGAACTCACAAAGTGGACCTATCATGGCTGCCCTCCAAAGGACCCAACAAGCAGCTTGGAGAGTCAGATGCAGATATTTGTACCCAACTAATGGATGTAGGCTGCCGACCTCTGTGTTTGAGTTGGGGAAGGGGTGGAGGAGGCTGAAGAGGAGGGTGACCCTGTAGGAGGATCAACAGTGTCAATTAACCTGGACCCCGGAGATCTCTCCAACACTGGACCACCAACCAGGTGGCATACAACAGCTGATATGAGGACTCCAACACATATATAGTAGTGTGCTGCTGGGTTTGGGTTCATTCAAAAAGGATGCACCTAACCCTCAAGGGACTGGAGGCCCAAGGGAGTTTAGAGATCTGGTGGGGTGGGTACTGTGTGGTGGGTAAATCCTTGTGGAGACAGGGGG
Organism: Apodemus agrarius; assembly: GCA_964023405.1. Lineage (NCBI taxonomy): Eukaryota > Metazoa > Chordata > Mammalia > Rodentia > Muridae > Apodemus > Apodemus agrarius. Next base: position 10,626,655 of record OZ030009.1, on the reverse strand, counting down.
CAGGAAGGATGTATGGGATGTGGAACAGTCAGAGGATGGACTGGGAGAGGAATAGAATCTTTAGTGTAAATAAATAAATATGTAAATAAATATTAAAAGTAGGTACAAACACAGATATATACAATACACGATCTAGGGTACAGAAGAAATGAGATGTGACACAACACACTTCATGTTATCTCTAGATTTTAGTACAGAGATATTTTCTTTGTTTGTGCTTGCTGTTGCAGAGGAAAACCTAAAGAAGGGTATGGCATATTTGATGTGACAGAGATTTTAAATAGATGTTAAATTCTTGTGGAATCCTATGTTTGAGATATATATATTACTTTAAAAATAAATACTGAATAAGATCTTAATATTTTAATTAATTAATTTATTTTAAACTCTGGACCTGGGAGGGGAAGGGTATGGGATTAGGGCAGAATATGATCAGGTACTGGGTTCAGGAAAAGGACTGAAATCCCTGAGGGGCAGCAGAAGGAATGGAAACATACAACTTTGGGAGGTAGGAGTTTGGAGGGACCCTCCAGAATGTACCAGAGACATGAGAGGTTAGAGACTCTTAGGACCTTAGAAGAAATGCCCTGCATTGGGGAGAGGGAACTTGTAGAGCTCCCCTCCAGCAGAAAGACAGGGCATCAAGTGAGGGGTGGGTTGACATCCCACATTCAAAACTCTGACCCATCATTGTTCCAGTCTGAAAGAACTGCAGAAACAGAAATGGAGAGGAGCCTGAGTAAAAGAAAGTTGAAAAATCTTGTCAGAATCAGTAGTCATCATGGAAATAGAGTTTTCAGAATGCAAAACCATCAAACCACAATGGCTCTTACTAAAAAATTAAAGAAGAGTTCCACAGACCATAGGTTGCTCTTGCTGTGGACCCTGCTTTGGTTTTCTGTATTTATGTTAGGGAGTTCACATCTGTCTGTGACTCCAGCTCTGTGAGAACAATTGTTCTATAATGACCCAGAAATACTTAAAGAAATGTTCAATTTCCTTAGTCATAGGGATATGCAAATCAAAATGATTCCAAGATTCCAACATTATGCCCATCAGAATGCTTAAGATAACAAACTCGACTGGGGTGGTGGCACATGCCTTTAATCCCAGCACTTCAGAGGCAGGTGGATTTCTGAGTTTGAGGCCAGCCTGGTCTATGGACAGCCAGGGCTACACAGAGAAACCCTCTCTCAACCGCCCCCCCTCCAAAAAAAGAAATTCAACCAATAGCACATGCTGGTGAGAATCTGGAGCAAGGGGAATACTTCTCCATGTTGGTGGGAGTACAAATTTGTACAATGACTCTGGCAATCAATTTAGTAGTCTATCTGAAGTTTGGGATCTACCTCAAGACCCTGCAATACCCTTCTGTGCATATACGCAAAAGATGTCCTACCCTACTAAAATGACCCTTGTTCAACTATGTTCATAATAACTAGGAAGTAGAACTAATCCAGATGTCTCTCAAGTGAAGAATGGATAAAAAAATATGTGGTACATTTACACAATGGAATACTACTCACCTATTCAAAACAAGGGTATCATGAAATCTGCAAGCACACTGATGGTGCCAGAAATTACCATCCTGAAATAGTCATGAGAGTCAGAGGGAGAGAGAGTTGGGAGGGAGGGAGGGGAAATGAAGAAGGGAACATGTGGTTCAGGATCAGGTGTGGGAAAGGAAGGGAGAGATGGCAATATGGCCATGAGAATGAATAGAAATCTGCAACTGACTTCCTGAGGAGGTGGGGGGGCATCTCCAGAACAAGAAAGGGACCTGATATATGAGAGGCACCCAAGAATCAATGGGGACATTCTGAGCTGTGACTCACTACATTTGTGATAAAAATTCTGGAGAGGCCACCTGCTGTAGTCAGAGAGGAACCCCAGTGCAGTGATAGATACACAAACTCACCCATAAAATTTTCACCCTAAATTTTATCCTGTCTACAAGAAATTCAGGCAGGGAGGATGGAGCCAAATTTGAGACCAATAACATGGGTAAGAATCAAGCCCTAACACTATTAATAACAGTATGTATTCTTGCAGACAGCAGAATGTTGTCCTCTGAGAGTCTCCACCCAGCAGCAGTCACAAAAACAGACACTCACTGCCAAAGTGTGGATGGAGCTTGGGGTCTCTTATGAAAGAATAGGAGGGAGGATTGCAGTCCCAGAAGGGGATAGGGACTCCACAGAGTCAATTCTTCTGGACCTTTGGGGCTCTCAGAGTTGGAACCACCAACCAATGAACATACACAGGTTGGGCATAGGCTTCCCTAATCATATATACAGATACACAGCTTGGTCTTCATGTAGGTCCTGGACAACTAGAATGGGAGCTATCCCAAAACCAGTACCGTGTGGGTGGGATATGTTCTACTAGCGGGGCTGCCTTGTCTAACCTCAGTGAGAGAGAACACCCATAGCCTTGCAGAGCCTGGAAATGGTAGGGTGGGGAGGATAACCATGGAGTCCCCACCTGCTCAGAGGAGAAGGGGAGGAGAGAAACAGGAAGGGGAAGGATTGTAGGAGGGTTGATTAGGAGGGGGGCAGTGAGCAGGATGTAAAGTGAATAAATAAAAGACAATAAAATTACATTTAAAAAAGAAAGAAAAGAAGAGAACATCCCAAGTGAGCTAACCCAGACCTGACAAGACACACATCCTGTGTACTCACTTATCAGTGGACATTGGCCATAAAGTGCAGGATAAAATATGTTACAATTCACAGACCCAAGGAAGCTAAGTGAAAAGAAAGGACCAATTGTGGATGATTGCATCTTACACTGAAGGGGAAATAATATATTCATTAGAGTTCGATGGAGGGAAGGAACTTGATGGGAGTGTGCATGAGGATAAGAGCAGGGGCAGTGGGAATCAGGCATAGGGGGAGCCAGGGAGAGAGGGCCTGGGGAGTTAATGGAACTCAGCAGCAGTTGTTGGGGGGAGCATCTCTAGGATGCACCACAAACCTGGGATAAGGAATGCTCCAGGGAGTCTATGAGGGTGACTTTAACTTAGACTTCTAGCAGTCTGGGATATGGAGCCTGAAGTGGAGACCTCCTGTATAAGGCAGGACTCACAATGGCGGGATGTATACCCTATATGTACAGTCAAGTTAATTTTTTATATTTAGGAGAGAAAAACATATGCTAACATTGCTCATTATTACAACCAACTTCATCTTTGTCATCCCTGTCATCTTCTTCATCACCATCTTATCATCAGCACCATCAAATATATTATTAAATCTCCATTACCTAAAGAAAAAGTTCTGGCAGTGATTTAGGCCACAGATATCACCAAGAAGAAAACACGAGAACGAACAACCTTTAACCCCTTTGGAATACCATAGCTCCTATCAGAAACTTGAATTATTTATTTATTTACCTGTTATTGTGTGAGTGCATGTTCCTATGCTCTGTCATACATGTGGAGATCAGAGGACAGGTTGGGACTTGGTTCTCTCCATGCACATTTTATGACAGTTCTGGGTATCAGACTGTGAGTGTTATCCCAGCAAATGCTCTGACCACTGAACAATCTCACCAACCTTTAAGATACTAAGTTTAATAACAAAAGAAAGAAAACAAGGGTCCAGTGTGATGACTCAGTAGGTGGAGGCGATTGCTACCAAGCATGGTACCCCGAGTTCAATCACTGGGATATAGAGGTGGAACAAGAAAACTGACTCCTACAAGTTGTTCTCTGACTAGGACATGTGCATGGCTCCAAACCAATAAATAGAGTATCATATTTTTTTCCCGGAGCTGAGGAGCAAAACCAGGGCCTTGAGCTTGCTAGGCAAGTGCTCTACCACTGATCTAAATCTCCAAACCCTAGTATCATATTTAAAAAGACATCAAGATGTATTTCTTGTAATGTGTTATCTGACACAGCTAGGTATCATGTAGAAATGCAATGTGAGGAAATCTGGACAGAATTTCAAGGCAGGTAAAAAGCATTTGTTGGCGAAGGAGATCTTGTAAAGAGGGTTCAGAAGATTCTAATCTCCATTTCACTAAATAAAATTGAGTCACACCTCTCCACTGCCCCATCACAGGACCTTCTATTCCTGAACAGGGTTCAGGTTTTGTGTAAACATGTTGTTCTCAGTTTAAACCTATTTGGGAGTTGAATGATGTTTTCACAGGAGTTACCTAAGACCACTGGAAAACACAAATAGTTACATGACAATTCATAATAGTACTAAAATTACAGTTATGATGTAGCAATGAAAATAATTTTATGGGTAGAGGCATCACCATAACATAAGGAACTATTAAATAGTAAGAGCATTAGTAAGGCTGAGAACCACTGCAGTGAGGCAACACAATATAATGGTTAAATTTGTGTTGACCATGTAGCTGACTTCTCAACTCTAGCCTCCTCTCTCATACCCTCAAATTCTTTGTAAATTAGGTATAGTAATATTACTGCTGACATAGGCCAAGAGGATAGTGTGATGACTTGGTAAAAAGGCAAGAAGAACCTTGCACACAACAGCTTTCACCTGATATTAGAGATGCATGAGGAACTCAGGGAGCTGTTGGACACTCAAAGGCAACACCTTCTGTGCTTTGTAAACAACCAGCCATTCAAGAGCCACCATTCACTTCCTCCCAGACAATCCTAAGATCCTGCTGTTAAAATCCAGACCAACAAAGAGTTTTCCCTTGTAAAAGCACAAAATAAAGGGAATCAGACTATTTAGATTATAGGCTGAATGGATCCTATGACCATTCAATCTTCTTCAAGGGAACAGAATGTTGTTCAGGGAGGTCCTGGGATTATACTAATGTTTCAGTATTTTATGATAATAATGATAATCATGTTAATAGCTTCACCAGAGTTGCCAGGTGGCAGCCTGACCATGATCATTTATACACCAGGCCTAATAGTACAGGTGAAACATTTTGTCAAAGCCTGCAGGTAATGATAGAGCCATAGCAGCCAATGAAAGGGAGAGAATCTACAGCCAATCAAGAAGCTAGCATGGCTTCTTATTCAGTCTTACATTTTACATTGTTCCTTTGGTAAGTACCAGCCTATGGGACCGCATCCAGACTGGGTAAGGAACTCATTTCCTCTTGTGAAGAGTCTTTTATCTCTATTTCTTCAATTTAGTGCTTTACCGATGGTCTACAGAACCATAATTTTATTAGGGCTGAACACATAGTTTGGTCGGTGGTGGCCTGGCATGCACGGAGTTGGGGCGTTCCTTCCTCGGAATTGTATCATATCAGTAACAGAACTCTGTTCACCTCAAATGTGACTGACATGCCTCTGGTAGGTTTTGCCCTTCTCTGTCATTCCCTTGAACTTGCTAAATACCACTAGCTTACATCCCTAAAGCTAGTCCTAATCTATCCCCTTATTACTCCAATCCCTCCTCTTGAAGCTGACTATCAAGGACCAGCTATCAAAATACTGGAAGTCCAGCGAAGTCTAAAGCCTCCTTTGGCTTATCTAAGTAACATTCCCAGGTAAAATAAAATACCTCTTCCTAACACAGTGTTTCCCCTTGTTCCTTTATAAACCACCATTGGCCTATGTGCCATGTCTGTCTCCTCTCTATCTTGAAACAGTTTTTGCCAACCCCACCCACGGGCAAAATACTCCTTACCCCTTTCTTCCTTTCTCAGTCTCCTTTCCCCCCTCCCCTTCTCTATCTCCTGTGTTTTTCCCTTTTTCCTGACCTCTGTTACTCTTTGGGGCCAATAAATCTCCTTTGTGCTGAGAACTTGGTCTGACAACTTGGTCTTGTGTACTCTTAACTGATACTTTTTCTTTTACTCTACTATGTTAAATCACAATTGTGATATCCACAATGGGTAAGTGGATACTAGATAATCACATGGAGTGGCATTTTTGAGAATTCTAGAATTCTGGGTTTTTATAACACAGAAATATTATATGAATGTGCTTTCATTTTATTCCCAATTGCAGGAATGTTGGACTATTTCCAGCTGTCTGCAATAGCTGACCATGATTTGACTCATGTTCTAGCAGAAACATGGTTTTGCCAGCTGCAGATAATTTCTACAGTTGTGTGACACTTGGAATTCAGCAACTTTTCAGAGAGTATATAAATGGTGGGGCCCCAAAGGGGTTGTTGGTCACTTGGGGAGGCACTTTGCAGTTTGTTAGTAGCCATGGTCAAACAAGAAGCAAAAGGGAAGAAATTATATTCAGGGATGTCTTTCCCCTTGTTTATCCTTGTTTCTCTATCTACTATCTGGGTTGTGAAAATAGGGATTAATGGTGTTAAATAGAAGAATCCATAATTTAGCAAAGACCAATTACAATCAGAAGTTTATGGCTTTTTTCAGATTCATGGAGAGTGTGTGGTCTCTCTGGGTTCAATAAGACCATGTCTTAAACATATTAATTGAAGGCATTGAGATTTAGAAGCTATGAATACTGAATAGTTAACAATAAAGGAAATGACCACTGAAACCCAAAGGTCTGTTTCTCAGATTTGGTGTAAGTTCCAGTTTTGACTGTGAGATGAACAAAACCTGAGCAGAGAAATGAAATCAATGCAGTTACACAGGGAGAAAGGGAATTAAGTCTGAAACCAGTTTCTACTGTGATTTGCCTGGTTGGATTTGAAATAACATTTTGTTTGGTACACAGAAAGGCTAGGAAATCCTATCTGCATGTTGATAGGAAAATCATGTCCTCATCCACCTTTCCTTTGAGAAGCACAAGAAAAGTGCTATAGGTTGAGTGAGCCATGTGTTGCCCTTTATGAGAAAAGAGACAGGTGTTGGCAGAACAATTGAGGATCGTGTCATGAAATGATGGGCTAGAGCCTAAAATCAGCTCAATATTTCCACAAAGTTTCATGCAGATAGGAATCATGAATGAAGATTGAGGGGTAAAACTGATCAGTCAAAAGTTTGAGACTTTGTAGGAAAGTCTCAAGCCAACAAGGAAAGGTCATTAGGGAGAGACCTTGGACACACAGGGATTTTAAAAACTTGTGGTAAAATATACTATCAAGACACCTGTCCCTTTAACTACTGTTAATAATTTGGAGCTGTTGTTCTGTGATTTAATATACTTATTTTGTTGAATTCCCATCCATCTCCAGAACTGGCCAGTAATCTAGACAGAAACTATTTTGATTAAATATTTTGCCTTTTTTGTCCTCTTCTTACAATCTCTAGATTCGACTTTCCCATCCTATGAATTCAAACTAAGTACCTCAAATGGGTGATATATGATGTCTGATAAGGGTATTTCATTTATCATACTTATACAGGTCTATTCATGCTATAGTACATGCCAGCATCTGCCTCCCTGAGGTGACCAAATAATGCCCAGCTGTTGGAACAGCATATGCCATTTCTGGTTCTAGTGATGGGCATCTAGTGTCTCCCAGCTCTTTGCTATAGGCAACAATGCTACTGTGAATGTTGATATACAGTGATGTTTTATCCAACATGTGAACTTGTGCTTTCTTCATTATACAACCAAGGTTGTGAGATGCATAAAGATGATGGTCTAGCACCCTTAGGACTCCCTCTTGGTCTCTATCAGGTGTGTAGGGTCTTTCTGCCTAGCAGGTAAAGTCACATATATCACGATTAACTTGAAATTTCTGTTCTATATAATGGGACATTTAATAATTGCACAATTCATCAAGCCACTTTTGACTATTATCATATTTGTGGGTATTTAAGTTTAGACCTTTACAAAAACTTTAATGTTCATTTATTCAGGTACTTCTTTGAACATGTGTGAATTTATTACTTGGGAATAGATTATGGGTGATGAAATTGTGGGACAAATGTAAGGCTCACTTTCTGTTTGGATGGAGGGAGCTTGCTAGGTTTCAACCAAAGAGTCTATTCACACCTTTACCTTTATACTGCCTTCACTGCACACCTATTAAGTCACAGGTTCAAACATTTTCTATACAGTGTTTAAATACCATATCTACAGAAATGGAAAAGCACTTCTTTAAGTTATTTTGCTATGTATAACAGACTTCAGTTTCCCGTGTGTGTGTGTGTGTGTGTGTGTATTCACTTATGTATAAGTAAGTTCAGTATTTTTCTTTTAAGTGAAATTAAAATGTATGCTTAGATTTTTGCCAACTGGGAAAATATGGGTAGTGGAAGTTTGTGAATTTGAGACCTCCTGCTCCAAATCTAGTGAAATCCAGAACAGCCAGATCTGCATAGGGAGACTGTGTCTAAACATACTTGTACCTTTTAGGATTTTGTCTTCATTTAGTAACTTTTCAATTGCAGCTTTTTAGTAGAAACCATGGTTTCTGATTTCAGAAAATGATGTTTGAACATGTTTTTCTGATGATTTAAGTGTTTCCTTCTTAAAGGATAGGAGAGGGTGTCCATTGGAAGGTAGTAATTAGTGATGTGAAACACCTCTGCATTGAGTTTACTGTCCACATTTTTACCAGTTCAGAATGAAATTTCTTCTCTTTGTTGGACCTTTTTCATTTGTTTCTCATAGTTAAGATAGTATTTCTTTGTAATGTTCATGACTTTACATCTAGCTCCTTTTCCTAATGGGTAATATATTCCCAAGTAGCCACGCATACAAGTACTATTTAGGCCTGAATTTGTTTAGCTTCCGTGATCAGACAAGCTCAAGCATGTTCAGAGTAGAATGGCCACAGACAAAGTGTTTTCCAAGTTTTATAGTTTTATTTACTTTTATTGTATGACTGTGTTTCCTTGCATGTATGTCTGTTTGCTGTATGAGGACTTGGTTCCTTTTGAGGTCAGATGTCCCCTGTAACAAGAATTACAGGTGGCTATGGACCACTGTGTTGTGTAGGTGCTGAGATCCAAATCCAGGTGTTCTGCATGTGCTGGCAATGTTCTGAAACCCTAAGCCATTTCTCCAGCCCATGGATTTTTTTTTCTGGTTTAAATTTTTTTCTCAGAGTGGAAATGTGAATTCTTCTGAGGTAGTCATTGTGAAGGTTATGTTCTTTTTAAAGCAACTGAACATAGGTGTAATAGGAGTTAGAAATGGCTAGCCACTGAATACAATGGTTGTACTGATCCACTTAGAATGTGACTTTTTATCTCTTTGCTCTGTGGAGAGGGGTTTACCACCTGAAAATTATGCCTTTTTCATTTTTTAATACTATATCAAGACATTATATTACAGTATTACTTAATATGTAAATTTTGTTGCTATGCATAAAGAATTTTAAAGAAAAGTTAGAATACAAATTTTAAAATAGTAAAAGTTTCTAGTGTTCTAATTCATAGTTGGTGGATTATAGACAATACTGTGCATATGTTTGAAAAACATTTGAAGGATTTTTGATGTTTTCACTACAATGAAATATCTTTGGAAATGGGTGTTATTGTGTGGTTTGAACATTAACCAATGTAGAAAAGTCATGAAAGCTTGCAACGCTGCCTATTGATGAGTATGATTTTTGTGCCTCAATGAAAATAGAAAATCCTTGTCATAGTGGAGATTTTATTCTGGAACAAAAATTAATAAAATTATGTCCTTTGTAGGACTGTGGATTCACCTGGTGATTGACAATAAGCGTATTGGTTCAGACCAGAAAAAGACAATGTAGCACATTTTCTCTAACTTTGGGACCATATTATTTTTATATAGATTTTTCAAATTACACACACACACACACACACACACACACACACACACTCTCTCTCTCTCTCTCTCTCTCTCTCTCTCTCTCACACACACACACACATATGTATATATATACCCATATATATGATATACATACATATATATACATGATACTGTATAAAATTTTATATAATGTATGACAGAAAAGTGGAAGCAAATTGTCTAGGGGAATGGAAGGGACTACCAGAAGGTAAAAGGAGAGAGAAAGAGGGTAAAGGAATGTTGGAAGGAGCAGGTTAAAGTATATTATATGTTTATATGAAAATATAACCATAAAAACTCATTGCATGCAAGAATGTGTACCAATTTTATGAAATGAAATGACTAGGTGTAATGGCATACACCCTTAATCTCAGCAACAATTAGAAGTTAGGCAGGTGAATCTCAGTTTGAAGTAAGCTTGGTCTATATATCAAGTTCCGGACCAGGCCAGGGTGTATAAATGAGAACCTGTTTCAAATGATAAATCAAAGACAATTGGGTAAAAATAAATTCCTCAGGATTGAAAATAGAATAACAATTCACAGGTAATGTGAGCTTCTTACTTGACTGATAGGATTTCAGTTTTAGAAGATTAAAAACTGTTATGCAGACAGATGTGGCACTAGTCTGAACTGTGTGAATATATGTGGCAGTATATTAGGACAGAGTTGCCATACAGAAATGGGGAAATGATTGCATTATCAATCTTGGTCTGATTGTAGTTAGACTGAATGTGTTGTAAATTCAATTAATCAACTTTGTTTTACATGTGTATTCATGAAACTTCACTATGTGTTTAATAGGAGCCATCCTAATTAGTTTTCTGAGTTCCATGTGAACCTTTTGAAGATTTTGTTATTCTGTTTGAATAGAACCCTCTAGTGAAGTAATTCTCAACTTCTGCGTTGCCACCCCTTTGGGGATTATTTCTGGTACCCACACGGTGGCACACAACCAACTCTTAACTGCAGTCTGAGAGGATCTGATGTCCTCATTTAGTCTCCATGTGTACTGCCTGCAAACAGTGCATAAACATACATACAAAGACCATAAACATTCTTAATTAAAATATCTATTTGACTTATTCAACCTCGTCCAAAGAGTTTTTAAAATATCCAGTATCAAAGGCTGTGTTAATTTTTTATAAAGATGTCAACCATACTTCCTTGACTATATTGATGAATGTACACTGCTTCATTTTTTTCAGTTGTTTATGATTATCTCTGATGGTGGCCTTAGTATAAAGGTTTTCTTTTTTTGTTTTTGCTTTTGTTGGCTTTTTGAGACACACACGGTTTCTCTGTACTGGCTGTCCTGGAACTTATTCTTTAGACCAGGCTGGCTTCAAACTCAGAGATCTTCCTGCCTCTCTCTATTTCTGAGAACTGGGATTAAATTAGTTGTCCACTAGTATCTGGCCAATAATTTTAACAATGGACTCATATAAATTGTATTGAAATTGTGAAGGATGAATCCATATATATCTAAAGGAAGGAACATGTATTAATAAATTTGACCCTTTAAGTTGTTGAGACTGGACTCTTATGTCATTCTTCTCCGAATGTCACTTATTTATTGGTTTTGAAGATTTTTCATTCTCTAGAGTCTGGGATCACTGTCCCAAGATGACGGAGACATCTGGTTATGGCTTGCTGCAGTATTTGCAAAAACTCAGTGATGAAGAGTTCCAGAGATTTAAAGAGCTTCTCGGGAAAGAGCCAGAAAAATTTAAACTTAAACCTATCTCCTGGACTAAAATTGAGAACACATCCAAAGAAGATCTGGTAATGCAACTGAACACACATTATCCAGGAAAGGCATGGGATATTGTGTTGAGCCTCTTTCTACAGGTCAATCGTGAAGACCTCTCTACCATGGTTCAGAAAGAAAGGAGAGGTAAGTGAATATCGGGAGAAAGGGGACACATGAGGAAAGTTAGACAAGCAGGAGATTGTTTCTTAAAATAATTACATCTCACCAGTAGTTTCCCCTCTTTCTGTCCTCCCTTTCTTCTCCCTCATATCCACTGCTCCTCCATTTACCTTCAGTAAAGGGCAGTCCTCCCAAGAATATTAACGAAACATTCTTTTTTGTTTGTTTGTTTGTTTTGGTTTTTTCGAGACAGGCCTTCTCAGTCCAGGCCCTGGCTGTCCTGGAACTCACTCTGTAGACCAGGCTGGCCTCGAACTCAGAAATCCACCTACCTCTGCCTCCCAAGTGCTGGGATTACAGGCGTGCACCACCACTCCTGGCTTAACCAAACATTCTTAACAAGTGACAAGAAGACTAGGCACAAACCCTCATATTGGACTGGACGAGGTAAGCAAGCAGAAGTGTCCCAAGAGCATATGAGTCCCACACCCCCATGCTCACTCTTATTCTCATAAAAACGCCAAGATAAAACCCATAATGTGAAAGTGATGTCAGTGTTGAGTTGTCCATTAGTTGAGAAATGTTCTAGAAAGGAATGAGTGTTATATACAGACCATCCTTTAAATGGGGTAACCTAATGCACATAACAATTACTAAGAAAGGGAAATGTGGATCCATTGAAACTAGTAAGGCAAACACTAATACTGTCTTAGGGTTTTGCTGCTGTGGACAGACACCATGACCAATGCAAGTTTTATCAAAGACAACAGTTAATTGGGGCTGGCTTACAGGTTCAGAGGTTCAGTCCATTGTCATCAAGGCAAAAGCATGACAGCTTCCAGGCAGGCACAGTGCAGGAGGAGCTGGGAGGGTCTACATCTTTATCCAAAGGAAGCCAGGAACAGACTGGGAATGCTCAGGAATCTAGAAGGAAGATTTTCAAGCCCATCCCCACAGTGACACACTTCCTCCAACAAGACCACATCTTCTAATAGTGCCACTCACTGGGACAAGCATATACAACCTATCACATTCCACTCCCTGGCCCCCATAGGCTTGTTCAAACATGAGTCTGCTGGGGACATTCCTAAACATAATGCAAAATATATTTAGTCCAACTTCAAAAGTCCCCATAGTCTATACCACTCTCAACAGTGTTAAGTCCAAAGTTTATGGTCTCTTTTGAGATTCATCTACTCACTCAAGTCTAATCCACAAAGACAGGAAACCAGCTGTGCAAAGTCCAAACTCTGCATCTCCATGTCTGATGCAAAGCAGTCTTCAGATCGTCACCTCCTTTTTCATCATTGTTGACCACAACAAAATTCTTTCTCCTGGACTGGTTCCATTCCCTGTTAGCAACTGTCCACTGGCATCCTGTGGTTCTGGCATCTTTAATATCTTGGGTTCCCCAAGACAACTTCAGCTTCACAGCTTCTTGTTCCAATATCTGAGATCCACACGTGATCTCCAAAGGGCTGGTGTTGTTTCTCCAGCTCTGCCCTCAGTACTACTCTTTAAGTTCAGGAAGATCCACTTGACTGCCACTGGTGTTCTTGGTGATCATCCCATGGTACTGCCATCTTCAATATGTTGGGGGTCTTCCACCTCAACTAGGCTTCACCAAAGCCTCTCATAGGCTCTCTACATGGTACCAAGTCTCAACTCCTTTGTGTGACCCCCCTCAGTTCTGGGACTGTACACAAAAACTGAGGCTGTACTTTTCACCAATGGCTTTCCATGGCCTCTCACAGTGCCTCAGCTGTTTTCATGATCCCTTCGTGCCTTCAAAACCAGTACCACTTGGGGGATTCTTACACATTTCCAATTCCAGCCACAGCACAATGTACAACCTTGGCTATCTCTGGTATACAGTCTCTTTGTGCTCTCAAAAGTACTACCCGGGAGATTTCACCTCAATGATGCTAGTCTCTTCTTAATCACTAATTTCTTAGCTCCAGCTAACCAGCAACAATTGTCCCAGTAGTCTCCTTCTCATCTTGAATATAAAGCCAGAGACATATGGCCAATGTTGCTGACTTCTACTGCTTGCAGGAGATGGAACATGGCCCCCTTGTTCTATGACATTATCACTAGCTTCCTCTTTTCCAACTCCTTCACTGCCTAAGTTTGGCTGTCCTGGATCTTGCTCCATAGACTGACTTTGAACTCAGAGATCAACATGCCTGTCTCCTAAGCACTAGGATTAAAGGTGTGGTCTACCAAACCTGGATTTAAGTTTTTCTTCACCTAGACTTTACTCTGTTCTAAGCAGGCCTTGAACTCAGAGATATGCTTATCTTTGCCTCCTTGTATTAAAGGCTTGTACTACGCACCCCGAACCTCTGGATTCATATTTGGCTGGGTGGAATCTTGCTCCCAGGTTATCACTCCCTTAACTTAATTTAATATCATTGAATTCAGCCCCATTTCATTTCCTGGAGCCCCTTTAATACTCAAGATGCTCACCTGCTACATATGTACTTGGAGGCCTAGGTCCAGCCTGTGTGTGCAATTTGGATGCTGGTTGAGGGTCCAGGTTAGTTGACTCTGTTGGTCTTCTTGTGGAATTTCTATGTTCTTTGGTCCCTTCCCACTACTCTTCCATAAAGGTTATCAAGCTCCATCCACTATTTGGCTATGGATGTTTGTATCTGTCTGTATCAACTGGTGACTGGAGCTTCTCAGATGGCAGCCAGACTAAATTCCTATATCATGTACTAGACAACCATAACAGAATATCATAAATACTGTCAGTAATTGATGCTTTCCCATGGGATTGTTCTCCAGTGGGGATGGTTATTGTCTGGACATTCTTTCAGTCTCTGTTCCATCTTTGTTCCTGTATTTGTTGTCCAAACCACCCTAACTATGCCATTCTATCTCCTGCCAATGATTATTGAATATATAGATAGTTTGAGGTCAATGGACATTCTGGACTTCACAAGACTCTGCCTCTAAAACCAGAAATGAAAAAAACCTAGATTAAAGCAGGACTAATTCTTGCTAATATCAGCTTAAGTTTTTGTTTTCTTTAGGATACTGCACTAGGCATGCTTACAGGATGGGAAACATTTACTGGGCCGGGGAGCTGGAGCCATTCCTATGAACTTGATGGGACTTCTTTTGTGTTGCTTGGCTACACATACTTATATAATGATATTCTTTTAATAAACATTCAATTGATTGAATATTTATACCATCTTCATTTTTAAAAGTCATATTCAACACATGGCAAGTTCTACTCAGTTAAAAGCTAGGCCATATAAACCCCAGAGCCATAACAACATGAACCATGTAGTAGAGACTAATAGGATGCCTGGGTTAAGTGTCTGTCCTTGGTGGACCTGTGCAGCCTTTTCATCCAATAACAAGTCTTCCCAGCCATAGCAATATTATTTTTTCAGGATGTGCAATTGTGTCCATGGAAAGTTGTCTTGATTGTTGAGAGACATTATTGGTTTGGGTTTTAGCTCTTACCAGATGAATGAATTACCTCTCTTAGTGACAAATATTAAAATACAGATGTCATTATATATTGTTGTTTAGAGAGACAGAAGTACAGAGTGAGACAACACACACAGAGGACACAGAAAATTTTCTTAAATTAATCACAAGTTTGATATAATAGAAATAATCTAGACCTTGCAGTTTCAAATTAAGCAGTGAACCTTAACCCAATCCTAATATGTATTCATCTATCCAAATTTATGAAGTCACACAAATTATTAACATATCACTTACAAACTATTATTAATTTAGTTTTATTTTAATTGTATTTATGTGTGTATATAAACATGTGGATGTATGCTATGAGTGTATGTTTTTGGCAATCAGGGGCATCAGATCCCCTGGAGATGCAGTTGCAGGAATTTGAGAGCTACTTTGTCTGCATGCTCAGAACTGAATTCAGGTCCTCTGCAAAATCAGTATGCACCTGTAAACTATGAGCTGTTACTCCAACCCGTGTTGATGTATGTAAATATTAGTGTTGGTATACAATCGAGTGCATGTGGAGGTGAAAGGACAAATTGTTGGAACTGCATGTCAATCCAGTGTGCTCCATCCATTAAGACATATTGGCCGCACAACACTCAACATTTTATAATGTTTATAGGAAATCTTTTTTTTGAAAATAAAATAAAAATAAAATAGATTTAAAATTCTATGCAAATAACCATTTTCAGTTTAGAAAATATGTCTTTTTATTATATGAACAATTTGCTTACACATATCAACATGCACTACATGCAGGCAATACTTGTGGTAGCCAGAGAGGTCTGGAATCACTGTAGCTGAAATTCACAATTGTATCTTTGTCAGGACTGGGATATGAACCCAGATACTCTGGAGGAACCATCAATTTCTCTTAACTTACTGAGCATCTCTAATATGTGAATTACTGCCACAAGTCCCAATATATCTCAGGGCAGACAGTAGGCTCTTGCCTTCTGATAGATTGATACCAGAAAAAAATAAAACTAATAAGAAAATGTCCAAGTGTGGCATTGATCATGTCCTGGTTATCTGGCACCTACCTCCATGAATAACCAGAGAAACATTTTCTCTTAATCTCATTGCTTTGACTAAGCATAAATTATAAACATGTTTATAAAATTGAAAAAGATATAAATAGAATGATTCTAAGCCGGGCGGTGGTGGCACATGCCTTTGATCCCAGCACTTGGGAGGCAGAAGCATGTAGGTTTCTGAGTTTGAGGCCAGCCTGGTCTACAAAGTGAGTTCCAGGACAGCCAGGGCTACAAAGAGAAACCTTGTCTCAAAAATATATAAAATAAAATAAAAATAAATAGAATGATTCTTAAATGACTTACTGAAGATAGGAACGTTTTAGACTAGATAGCAACAATCTGAGTTCTACTTCATAAAATTATGTACAAATAAAGTAATTATGGATTTTCTCCTGGGGAGGTACAAGATCTTTATAAATTTGAAATGCAATAAATAGTTGGAATTCATGCTTTACAGTAGCTGCTTTTCAGAGATGAGTTACAAGTTTGGTCACAATGCTTTCAAGGCAATATATAAAATATAGCCCTGGATATAGGGAAACCAACTGAGAGTCTGCAGTTTGGGACCCATGTTGGGTACCAAGATGAGACTGACTAGCTGAGTTCTGTTTCTTTGTGAATTAAAGCACATACAGGCAGGAAGAGTTGCAGGGAATGTGAAATCAAAATTTATTGGCATTATAGAATTGTCAGGTAGAGAAGGAGCCCTACATATGGGAGACAATTGACTCTAGATGGGTTTCCCATTTTTTCTTTGTTTTAAATACACCTGCCTTCTGAAGAGTTTCTTTCTCTTTTGACCCTAAAATAGTCATATTCCACATCTAGCATTGTGATTTGAGGCCCTGCTTCTGTTCACAAGCATGGAAACAGTGTATGCAATAGTGTTGTCTATCTATGGGTGTGGGTTTAGACAATACTGGTTGGGTGGTTGTTCAATGGAAAAGAAAAACCTACACCAGGTTCATGTGAATGGAAATGGGATGTTATGGCAGAGGAAGGGGTGGGTGTCTCTCCTTTTTTGCTCACCTCAGAACCCATGTCTTCACTGCTCATGCAGAGGTATAGATTATTTATTAAATATCTATTTAAGAGTTACTGTGATTCCTGATAAGTGGATATTAATGAGCCCAGAAGCCCTAAATACTCAAGGCACAATTAGCAAGTCAAATGATTCCCAAGAAGAAAGGAGAGGACCCTGGGCCTGTAAAGATTGGATCCAGTTTTGTAGAGAAACCGTGGGGGGAGGGGGAATGATTGGGAAATAGTTGGGGGGGAGAGGAATTATGGGACATAGGGAGGGGGGAACTGGGAAAGGGGAAAGCCTTTGGAATGTAAACATAGAATATAGAAAATAAAAATTAAAAAAAAAAGAATTACTGTGATTCATTCTTATGAGTATTCTATTCCTAATTCCCTGTATTCTGATTTTATCAATCACAGATAAACAAACAAAATACAAAGAGTATATGAAGAATACATTCCAGAACATATGGACATTGGAGACCAATATTCATATACCTGAGAGTAGCTACCACACAATTATTGAACTCCAGTACAGAGCATTGAAGGATATATTTGATTGTGAGTCAGAGCCAATCACTGCAGTTGTATCAGGTGCTAGAGGAGAAGGTAAAACCATTTTCTTAAGAAAAGTAATGTTGGATTGGGCAGCAGGAAATTTATTGCAGAACCGATTTCGGTATGTCTTTTTCTTCTCTGTCTTCTCTCTCAACAACACCACCGAGCTAAGCTTAGCTGAGCTTATCTCAAGTAAGTTGCCCGAGTCTTCAGAGACACTGGACGACATTTTATCAGATCCAAAAAGAATCTTGTTTATCCTGGATGGATTTGATTATCTGAACTTTGACTTGGAACTCAGGACAAACTTGTGCAATGACTGGAGGAAGAAGCTGCCAACACAAATCGTCTTGAGTAGTTTGCTACAGAAAATAATGCTCCCAGAATGTTCTCTTCTTCTTGAATTGGGAAACTCAAGTTTATCAAAAATTATTCCTTTGCTGCAGTATCCAAGAGAGATAATTATTACAGGATTCTCTGAACAGACTATAGAATTCTACTGTGTGTCCCTCTTTAATATCCAGAGAGGCAAAGAAATCTTTGAGAATTTAAAATGCATTAAAACATTTTTCACTTTATGCAGCAATCCTTTTCTGTGCTGGATGACCTGTAGTTCTTTAAAGTGGCAGGATGAGAGCAGAGTGGTAGAAAAATGTTTTGGTGAAACAGTAGGGCTTGTCTACACATTATTTATGGTGAGTGCATTTAAATCAAAATATGCCAGGACTCAATCTAAACACAACAGGGCCCGATTGAAGACCCTGTGCACCTTGGCTGTAGAGGGAATGTGGAAACAGGTGTATGTGTTTGGCTCTGAGGACCTCAGGAGAAATGGGATATCTGAAACAGATAGGGCAGTGTGGCTGAGAATGAAATTTTTCCAGAATCAAGGTAACAACATTGTGTTCTATCATCATTCAATACAGTGGTATTTTGCTACCCTGTTCTATTTTCTCAAACAAGGCAAAGACACACCTCACCAAATAATTGGAAGCCTACCTCAACTTCTAGGAGAAATGTATGCTCATAAACAGAATCAATGGTTCCAGACACGGGTATTACTATTTGGAATGGCCACTCAGCAAGTCGCCTCCTTGCTTGAACCATGCTTTGGCTTTATATCAACCAAGGAGGTAAGGCAGGAAATCGTTAGATACATTAAGAGTCTCAGTCAACAAGAATGCAAGGAAAAACTGGTGCGTACCAGGGATTTGTTTTTCTGTCTACTTAATAACCAGGAGGAAAGATTTGTAAGGCAAGTGATGGATCTATTTGAAGAAATTACTGTTGATATTAGTAATGTTGATGATTTGTCAGCAGCTCAATACAGTCTACAGCGAGCCTCAAAATTGAAACACCTTCACCTGCATTTACAAAGGAGAGTTTTTTCAGAAATACATGATCCAGAATATGGTGACTTAGAAAACTTTAAACTGGACAAAAAGTGAGTATGTCTCTAAGACTTGTCTATTGTTCTTCACTTCTGCCTTACTATCTAGAGCAATATTTTATAGATGTGTCCATGCTGTATCCAAGCAAATTCATACTGAAGGCAGAGAAAGATGTGGGGCATCTTTCTCTTTGTTTTCTGCCTTAATCCCTTAGAGGACAGTCCCTCACCATCTTAACCAGGCAAACTTCCCAGAAAGATAGCAGGATCTACCTGTTTCCATGTTCTAATGATGAACCAACAGCCTCAAGCAACCATGTCTACCTTTTTATGTCAGTACTGTGGATGTGAACTCAGGTTTTCTTGCTTGCACAGGAAATATTCTTGCCCTCTCATACCTCTCTGGGAAAGCTCTTATATTTCTTTGTTCTTTGTTTAGTTGGTATAATCAGGAAGACTTTCTATTGAGTTTTGTTACTGCTGTTTGGAGCTGTGTAGCCCTGAACAGCCATGGTCTTCCATTTATACAAATAAATTTGTCACATGGCCAGTGTGAGGTGGAAATATGAACATCTCCATTGCAGTGCCTGATTCTTTTCCTTTATCCACTGTGTTTAGATTGTCCTGGCCATTATGTTGGAGAGAATTTGGGAATTTGTGTCTTTTTTAAGTGGTGCTCATATTATGTTGTAATAGTTGACTTGTCTTATATTGAATTTATTCTGCAAGCTTATACTTGATCAAAATGTATAAATCTTTTACTCCAAATAGTATTCAATTCCCTCAGGATTCCCAAACATCTACACAACTTCACATAGAAATCATATTTTCACACTAAATGAAGAGGCACTTGAAAACCCAGTGAAATTGGATGCCTTCAACAGTTAAGCATAGATAGTAATACTGAATCCCCAGCAGAGATTCAATTCTAGTTTATTTCATTTCAAGCCACATCTCTTTATTATAATTTTATTCAGTGCATAATTTGTAATTTCTTTCTGATTTATAGTGCATTCTGGTAACTCTCACTTTATATTCAGTTCTGTTTTCCTTTTACCTGATCATCCAACTTCTTTACAAGTTCCTTTCTCATATTAACATCTTTTTGTTTTGCCAGCTATGGATTTTAGGGTTAGAATCAATGAGTCAGAGTGCTTGGAAATAGCATGTTAGACCTTGGTGGACTCACTTGTTGGTATAACAATGAATGTGACTCTTCTTCTCCAGAAATCAACAGTTCACCTGAGAGGGGTTGATCTATGTGACCCTCTCCCCACTTTATTATAGATTGGTATGAGGCATGGTTTTTTGCAGGCCAATTAAGGTATCCATAGCTGCTGTGAATCAAGACTTCAATATCTACACCATGCTCAGAAGATGCCATTTTATATTCCAGAATGCTGTCTCTCTCTCCTTTTATCTCCCTGCTCTTGTCTCCTTCCATCTCCTCTCTTTGCCTCTCCCCCCATTTCTTCTCTCTCTTCTACTTTTTTTTAAAGATTTCTTTATTTTGCTTAACTTTTATGAGTGTTTTGCCTGAATATATCTCTATGGAACATGTGCGTACAGTGGCTGTGGAGTTCAGAAGAGGCCATTAGATCCCCTGGAACTGAATTTACAGATGGTTGTGTGCTTCCACACTGGATTCTGGGAATCAAACCTGGCTCCTACATAAGAGCATGAAATGCTCTTAAACTCTTAGGCATGCACTGCTCCAGGGATTACTTTCTTAATCACTAATCTATGTTGACCCATTTTGCATGTATGAATTTCTGAAAGGGTCAGGAGTAACTGCCAGCTTTGAGAGTGGATTGGTTCTGATCTGCCTATTTGGGGAATATTGTCAGTTGAATGTAGCCATTAGAGAATAATGATGTGTTGTTTTCTCATTGCAGAATTGTAGCCACACGTTGGTCTATGATTTGTAGTTATTTACATAAATTGTATGTGTTGGATCTGGACAGTTGTCATTTCAATCAAAAGGCCATAGAGGATCTGTGTAATTCAATGTCTCCATCTCCTATGGTGCCTCTGACTCATTTTAAGCTCCAAAGCTTGTTGTAAGTTTGATAGTCACACACCCATTAAGTAAATAAAAGACATTCTCTTTCTTGTGTAGAAGACTCTTGCATAAGTAAATGCAGAACTAAAATCAGAACTAAATGCAGAACTAAAAATGCAGAACTAAAAGTAGTTAATATAATATCAAGAGTCACTTATTTGAAGGTTTATGTCACACATCTAATTTATATATAATTTTTAAATGCCTATATATATCTTTGTGTGTGTGTGTACCCTAAAATAACACTCAACAGGTATTGACAATGGTATAGAGACCACAATATGTATTAAAGGTCTATTTTAATTATTTTATATTGTGACTATGCATGTATGATTCTGAATTGGGTTGTCTAGACTTAGAGTTATAAACAGTTGTGAACCTCCCAACAATGAGTACTGGGAACTGTAGTCTAGTCCTCTGCAAGAACCATATGTGCTCTTAACCACTAAGCCATCTGTCCAGCCCAATGTTACTTTGTCATCATTATGACATATATTTGTTATCCTGAGAAAACATGGACTGGCATACGTTTGGCTACACTTTTCTCACCTTAAAATGGAATTACTACAAAAAGAAACAAAATCTTATATCTAATTTTGTTAAACTCTGCAAACTGTTATATAAACATTATAGATAGTGATACCTTAAAAAAGTTAGTACTTGATAAGCCCAGTGGTGGTGGTTTATCCTTTAATTCCAGCACTAGGGACACCTAGGGAGGTGGATCTCTGAGTTTGAACCCGCCTGTTCTACAGAGTGAGTTTCATTACAGGCAGGGCTATAAAGTGAACATGTCGAAAACAAACAAAAAATAAAAAAAGAGAAAAACATTAGTACTTAAAGAGAAATAGGCCATTCCCTTGAGATATACAGCTGGGAATATAAACAAAAACTCAAGTATTTGCATTATACACAAAATGTAATTCTGGTTTGGTTTCTGATTCTATGATAAACACTATAACAAAAGGCAGCCTTGGGGAGGAAAATTCTGATTTTATTTTATTTTTTGATGACTCCTTGGTCATAATCTATCAACAAGCATAATTAGGGCAGGAACTTGAAAGCAGCACTTGAAACAGAAATCATAAAGGAATGATGCGGGCTGGTGAGATGGCTCAGCGGTTAGGAGCACTGACTGTTCTTCCAAAGGTCCTGAGTTTAAATCCCAGCAACCACATGGTGTTTCACAACCATCCATAATGAGATCTGGCGTCCTCTTCTGGGGTGTCTGAAAACAGCTACAATGTACTTACATATAATAAATAAGTAAATAAATTTTTTAAAAAATGATGCTTTCTGGCTTGTTTTCCCATGATCTGCCTCTACAACCTTTCTTATTCAGATTAGACTTACTTTCTTATGGGTAATGCCCCCCCCATACATGCATTTCTCCACTGATTAGCAATCCTTAAAATGCCCAATAGTCATGCTAATCTGATGGAGGAAATTCCTACATTCGGGTTCCCTTTACCAAATTCATACCAGATACCACCTTATTTAGCCATGGCAAGTCAATGTATATGTTAATTATGAAGATAACCATGAGTCTCCTTACAATGTTCTAGGTGTTACACAGATGTGGGTGGGTGGGGGAAATGGAATAAAAGGGAAAGATCTAAGTAGCTTGATCCTTAGTGCTTGTATGGTCTATAGAGATATCCAGGATGCCCACACAACCAGAGTCTGTATGACAAAGTCTGAGAAAGGATTATGTAAGTTGCTCTGCCATGGTCCCACACATGTTGATATAATACGGCACCTGGTTTTATTCTGCAGGTGTTCCTTCATGACTGACTTTGGAGATGGTTCATTATTTCGCACTCTTCTTCAGCTACCTCAGCTGAAATACCTGAACCTCTATGGCACTAATCTCTCTAATGATGTGGTTGATATGCTGTGCTCAGCTCTGAAATGTCCAACATGCAAAGTGGAGGAGCTATTGTAAGTAAATGCATTTTCCACACTCAGTAGTTTGCTTAGAATGACTTTGAAAAATCACTTTGAAAGCTTAACTTTGAAATTTATTTTTAGCATGTGCTGTATAAAGTGAGGTTCATTTTGACTATTTCATTTTCTCTTTGTTTGCATACATGCATGTACACCTGTACACAGGTGCCTGCAAAAGCCAGGAAAAGACATTATGTCTCCTGGAGCTGCAATTATATGCAATTGTGAACTATTTTGTGTGGGTGCCTGGAGTTGAACTCTAGTCCTCCACTGAAGCAGCAAATGCTAGCTGCTGATCCATATTCCAGATCCCCATTAGGACATTTTCAGCCATGTTTATAATACATTCCTGTAAAATTAATTTATATTCTGTTGGTTCTCATTTCTTTCCATTTTTTTCCTTTTTGATAGCTTATTTTTTCCTAATGTCTGGAATACCAACATAATAGTATATATGGATCTTATTATATTTATTTAGTTAGTGTGTGAGACAGGACCATGGAAAACAGTGGTCAACTTGTAAAGGTGTTTGGTAAAAACTTACCAGCATAGAAACAATCCATCAATAAAACTTTCACATGGTTCTTGATGGGAGGTTAGAGAAGAAAGATAAGAGGCAGCTATGTAAGCGGGTTATGAGGAAATGACATGAGAATGCAGAGAAGTTTGTAGGGTCCTGATGGTCTGTCACTTGTAATTGATATAACTCAGATGTGTGTTTAACACCATTAACATTTGTGATTTGATGGCTTATGTTAGGCAATATGCAGTTTTCTCTTCCCCACCCCAGCTATGTAAAAGAGTTACAAACTTTTGTATTTTCATGAGTGCTTAGTGATGGTAGCAGAAATATTACCTCTGTTTGGACTGTTGCCTTGATTCCAGACGGGAAGTTTCCTACATTTTCCAGGTGATGCAATCAACTATAATTCTAATGAGGTGATTTTTGGTAGACTACTGATTAATGGCCAGTTCCCACAAGAACAGAGCTGGCACCATGTTCTGTAATTATTCTCATTGCCTGTCCTCCATGAGTTCAGTTTGGAGTGAGCCAATAATGCTTACATGGTAAAGCATCCATTAAAAAAGACCCAAACTTCAGAGTTTTCATCCTGCTTAGCATTAACTGTCAACTTGGACTGAAGAAAATTCCTTTGGCTTAGTAATTGTCTATCAGGATGGTATCTTGGGAATATTAGTAAGGGATTAGTTGACATAAGAGTACCCAATCTACTTAGTCTTGACATGGTTCACTGAGCAGGTAGTTCTGGTCTAGTAAGAAGTCTAGCTAGTTAATCACAATTCAGCAAACAGGTCCTTCGTGATTCTTGAGTCCAGCTTCCTCTGCTGATTCTCTCAATAATGCGGTGACCTGGAATATCAGCCCAACAATTTCCTGTTGGCTTTGGTGAAAGTATTTTATCATGGTGATAGAATCAAATTAGAAACAGTGGTATTTGAATTTGGGAAATATATCCTTGTGGAGCACACTACATCCATGAGGCAAAGGTTCTTATACTTGGCATCCTTCTAGATCCTGTCCATGCACATGTTTTCTCTTATTGTTTCTATTATCCTTATCATATCTTTTGGATATACTAAACTAGCATGTGACACAACAATATTAAAGGTTCATGATGGCTTCAGAAAGTTAAACACAAGGAGAAGGATAAAAGAATATCCACCTGTAGCTGGTTGGTCTTAACCACAGGATAGATACAATGGGCTTTAATAACTGATACCTGAAATCTAGAAGGGAGGGTAACTGTGAGAGACCTGAGAAATAAGTCAGACTCTCTCCTCTCTCTCTCTCTCTCTCTCTCTCTCTCTCTCTCTCTCTCTCTCTCTCTCTCTCTTTCTGTCTCTCTGTCTCTCCTCTCTGCCTCTCTGTCTCTCTGTCTCTCTCTCTCTCTCTCTCTCTCTCTCTCTCTCTCTCTCTCTCTCTCTGTGTGTGTGTGTGTGTGTGTGTATAAGTGTTAACAGTAATCAGACTTATAGGATTGCAGATCATATTTTAGTGATGGGGTCTATATGTGCATTAGAGCCATGGCTTCTATCTACTAATTCTAGTAATGATCTCTTTCTTTCTGTTGGGTGTTGTGACAACCAATATCACTAAACATTTTCAAATCTGTCTTAGAAAGTAAAAACCACCCATATCTGAAAACCACTGGCTTTGGCTTATTCCCGATCAGTAGAACTCTATAAATTCACTATGATAGCTAAGCAATTTTGCTTATGAATTAAATAATCCTATAATATATATCTGGACTGGTATTAGAATCTGGGGCATTTGTCTAAGCCATAGACAGTCTTATGTAGATCACCTAAAGACTTTATTCCTAACCTGTGACATGTTTCCTCACATGTAGGTTGGGAAAATGTGACATCTCAAGTGAGGCATGTGGCATAATTGCTACTTCCCTTATCAACTCTAAGGTGAAACATCTCTCATTGGTTGAAAATCCCTTGAAGAACAAAGGAGTTATGTCACTGTGTGAAATGCTGAAGGACCCAAACTGTGTCCTGAAGTCACTGATGTAAGTTATTCTGGGAGAGCATGCCCTGGAGGTCTTGCAGAATGCTACACATTGGTCTGAGGCTCATCGAGGTAGTCACATGCCCATTAAGGAATACAGGAGAACTTGTGGTATATCATTAGACTCAGTCACTTTCTATGCCTCAGATGCCATAACAGTAAGTGGAACAAATGCAAGCAGAGATACCATGAGACTGAGTTCAGACAAGCCAAAGGTACTTATGAAACTTCTTTTTACATAATTTTGGCTTAACAAATGTAATTATCATGAATAAAGATGTTGCATCTGGAAAGAGATTGTTTACTAGATCACAGGAGACTATACTTAAGAAAAAAATTGATTAGTTTCCAAGGCAGAGCTTCCTACATCTTACTTAAGTCACTATAGGCTGTCTCATGTCATGAGATTGAGATTGATTTCTCATGGAAGAAGACTGCCAGAGTATTGTACTAGGGAAGCCATACTAGATAATTTACTATTCGATCAAAGGCCTTAAGAAGAAGAATGTCTTCAAAGGCACCGTGGTTTGTGGAAGAGGAAGAGTATAGACACACACACATAATTATGTCCTCTGTTATAATGTATTCATGCAGTAATGCATACTTGTGGAGCTTACAGATATGACCATGCATATAAAATGTAGCAATTTTGAATATTGACCATTATAGAGATACCTGTTTAATCAAAGAAAACAAGTTCAGATTAAGCATCCCTTATGTAGACTACTTATAAAGAGACCCGAAGTGTTTAAATTTCTTTTGGAATATTTATATATTATGAGTCTGGGTAATGGTCACCAAGCTCAACAATGAAATTTATTTACATGCTGTATAAAATTAGTGCACATAGTAGACCCAGAACAGAGAAATTGTGGGGGGGGATGATTGGGGAATAGCTGGGGGGAGAGGAATTATGGGACATATGGTGGGGGGGGACTGGGAAATGGGAAAGCCTTTGGAATGTAAACATAGAATATAGAAAATAAAAATTAAATAAAAAAATTAGTGCACATGGCTTAGGGATAGTTTTACACATTATTTTCAGTACCTTTGTGATTGATTTGAGCTGTATACATGAGCACAGTTGTGGTATTTTCTTATTGGGTCTTTCTGTGATTTTTGAAATCCTTTTGTATTTTGGAGCATCACAAACTTCCACTTTTATTTAGGAATGCTTAATATGCAAATTAAATTAAATTAAATCTAAAAATGTATTTTATGTGTATTTGTGTTTGCATAAGTTTATGTGTATTATGTGCATGAGCCTGTAGAGGTCAAAGGCGGTCATTAGTCTCCTGCAATTGTAATTATAGGAGACTATGAGTGCCATGTAAGTGCTGTGTGGGAACTTGGAACTGAACCCTGAGCCCTCTGAAAGATCAGAAATAAATGTTGAGCCAACTCCAGTCCTTAAATGAAGCTTGTAAAAGAAAGGAAAGAAATGCACTATAAAAAGTTGAAGGATATTTCAAAAGAGAGGAAAAATCACATTAGAAGACAAATTTATTTGATCATTTAGCATTTGATATTATATAGTAGATTAAATTAAATTTTACTTGGTGACAAGTAATTATAAAGAGCTACCTTGATCATGAGTTGCCTTAAATATTGGTTTTTAAAATACTAGTCTTTAACCCATACAAGTAACAGGATTGGGAAAATTATTTAAAATAAGAGCATTTGGCTGGAATAATAGCTAAGTTTGTAAAAACACTTGGACAGTCAAACATCATGACCTGAATTTGATCAACAGAACACATGTGGAAGAGCCAGGTCTAGTGACACACTGAAGAGCTGAGACAGCAGGATGG
Organism: Apodemus agrarius; assembly: GCA_964023405.1. Lineage (NCBI taxonomy): Eukaryota > Metazoa > Chordata > Mammalia > Rodentia > Muridae > Apodemus > Apodemus agrarius. Next base: position 10,599,278 of record OZ030009.1, on the reverse strand, counting down.
ATCCCTGGGGCTTGCTGGACAACTAGCCAAGTCTAAAAAATGGGTTGCAGGTCAGTGAGAGATGCTGTCTCAATGGAGATTCAGAGTGTGACATCTGAGCTATCCTATGATCTCCACAGGCATGTGTACCTGCACAGAGACAGACAGACGCACAGAAAGACAGACAGACAGACACACAGACACACATACAGAAAGAAAGGAGAGAGAGAGAGAGAGAGAGAGAGAGAGAGAGAGAGAGAGAGAGAGGGATCTAGAGAGGGAGAGACAGAGAGCTGGAGAGAGACAGAGAGCTAGAGAGGGAGAGAGTTAGAGAGGGAGAGAGTTAGAGAGGGAGAGAAAGAGAGAGAGAGGGAGAGAAAGAGAGAGAGGGAGAGGGAGAGAGAGAAGGAGAGGGAGAGGGAGAGGGAGAGAGCTGGAGAGGGAGACAGCTAGAGAGGGAACTAGAGAGTCCTGGAGAGGAAGCTAGAGAGTCCTGGAGAGGAAGCTAGAGAGAACACTGGAAAGAGAGCTAGAGAGAGAGCTAGAGGGAGCGCTAGACAGCTAGAGAGAGTTAAAAAGAGCTAGAGAGAGTTAAAAAGAGCTAGAGAGAGTTAGAGAGGGAGAGAGCTAAAAAGAGGGAGGGAGAGAGGTAGGGAGAGAGGGGAGACAGTGAAGGAGAGACTTGGGAGACAGGGAGAGGAAGAGAGAGAGGGAGGGGAAACAGTGAGAGAGAGCAGGGAGACAGAGGGGGAGACAGGGAAGGGGGACAGGAAGGAAGGTGGAGAGGTAGAGAGGTAGCATGAGAGATAGATCTTGCAAACATATAGGGGTCAGAAGACAACTTGTGGGAGTTGGTTATTTTTTCTTTTTGAGACAGGCTTTCTCTTTGTAGCCCTGGCTGTCCTGGAACTCACTCTGTAGACCAGGCTGGCCTCCAACTCAGAAAACTGCCTGCTTCTGCCTCCTGAGTTCTGGGATTACAGGTGTGTGCCACCACTGCCTGGCCAAGGAAAGTTGGTTATTTGCTTCCATTTGTGTGGGAATTCACTCAGGTTCTTGTGCCCCCCTCCCCTCTTTTGCTAGAGGCTGTTGGCCATGAGCCTGAGAGGAGAAAGGTGGAGAGCAGAGTTCAGATGGCCATGAGTATGGACAGAATGACCTACAAAGACTGCTATAGCACGACAAGTCTATTATTGTTTCAGAGATAGGGCACAGAAGGGATTTTTTAGGGGTACAGGTAAAAAGAGCAAATTGGTCATGCCATCAAGGGAGCAGTATGGTTATAGTACAGGACCTAATTATCATCCCTGTGGGAAGCCAGAATGGAATGCATGTGCTGAGTTATACCCTTGCAGAGAGCTCTGTACACTGTCACTTTTTAGACAAGGATACACAAGGCCAGTCATCTGTGTTTAGGGACATGCTCCTGAATAAGACAGGCAGGGAGAGGGAAGTCCCAGTAAGAAACGGAGTCTCTTGGTGCCAAGCTCTGAACACCACCCACTCCTGGAGGACTGCTACCTTATAGCAAGGTTCCCCGAAGGTCCTCAGATTTGGTAGCAAGGGTATTTAGCCATCTCACCAGATCATTTCAATTTTCTTCATGCAAAGTAGAAAATCAGTATAGGAAGAACATGAAAGACTGAGCAGTCATGTGGATGTTGCGACAGTATATGAGTTGCTGACATGAAATCCTCTTTCAGGTTGTCTTATTGCTGTCTCACATTCATTGCCTGTGGCTGCCTCTGTGAAGCCCTTTTTAGCAACAAACACCTCTCTCTGCTTGATCTGGAATCAAATTTCCTGGGAGACACTGGAGTGAAACTTCTGTGTGAAGCTTTGAAAGTTCCAAACTGCACCCTTAAGGAGTTATGGTAGGACTGTTTTCATTCATTGCTGGGGCTATTTCAGATGTTGGCATAGGTACCAGAATCTGCATTCCAGCGCCCATGTTTGATAGCTTACAATCACCTGTAACTACAGCATCAAGGGAACAGATGTACTTTACTGGCCTCGATGGGTACCACCCTCCCCCCACAACATGTACATATACACTCATATGTGCACATGCACACTGACACAAATGTAAAAGAAGGTGTATCTATGAACCATGATATCAGGCTATGTCCATATACTGTAGAAACCAGCTTATACCTTGATCTTGGAGTTCTAGACTTTGTGACTATGTAACTGACATCTATTTATGAACCATCCAGTCTAATGTTTCATCAAAGCAGGCCAAACAGATTAAGACACCATAGAGAATGATATTTCCTTGAGAAAATAAGGCTGTGATTTTTCCATCTGATCCTCCTGGGATGCTCAATGGCTTGATGACTGTAGTCTCTATCAAAGGTGTTGTTAGAACAAGGGCTGTATTGTATGCTGCTCCTGAGTTGGAACTTAGTCCAATAAAGTGTATAACAGTGGCAGCGCACAGTAGAGCAGGGGATTTTTCTTACACCTCTCTCTTGTTAAGAATGTTAAGTATAGTCCTCATCTGACAGAACTGAGGTGATGGGCATGCATGTATATCAGGCACAAAGACACTGTGTTTATGTGTGAACCTCACAGTTTCTAAATCTTTATGCTATTGGTATTTCATTGTGACTGTCCTGTGATTTGTAGAGGTTTATAGTAGCATGTCTATATCACTTAGATGCCAGTAGAACCCTCTTGCCATGGTGGGCAAAACAAAACACATCTAGATACTATATGCATCCCCTAATGGGTAAAATTCTTCCCTGCTTGAGAACTGTTTTATACACACATAAGCCCTGCATAAATCCATATGTGTACATACCTCCATCAACCATGACTCTATGCATGTGTTTTGTGTCTATTTTCATATCTATCTGCTGCTCATATACACCCACCTATTATCTGTCATCTCTGATGTTAGCATGTCTCCCTTGTCTATCATTTAAAATGGATTGTCTTTACTTACATATCATCAATCTCTTCCTATATTCATCTGCAAATCACTTTCCATTATAATCTATATATCTACTAATTTTCATATGCTGATTATCTATATAACATACATCTGCCTAACTTCCATTATTAACATCTAGGCAACATCTATGAATTCTCCATTCTTCACCTATATTATACCAACTATCATCCTTTTGTGTCTCAACATTTCTATTATTTATGGTGCCACGGGGAGCTATGAACTTGAGGCTTGGGAAGGGTTTAAGGACATTTTATATTAATTATTGGGAAAAGTTTTCAGCACATGAATATGAAATCAATCATAAGGTATCTGAACTGACTTTGTAAGGCATTTGCATTATAACTGGGGGAAGTAGGTACACCACATAATGAGATCAAGAAGAAGAACTGGGGTGAGACTATATTCCTCAGAGGATCCTAAATGGAGAAGCATCATCAACATTACAGAATTGTGGTCTCTACAAATAAGCCAAGGTGTTAAGATGGAAACTCATGGACTGGGAATGTAGCTCAGTTCCTAGAATGCTTACTTTGCCTACACATAGTTCTGAATTTGATTCTCCAGCAAAGGCTTAAATAAAAAAGTTATTGTAGCTACATTCCTATAATCTCAGCACTGACAGATAGATGTAGGATGGTCAGAAATCCAAAGTCATCCTCAGCTATGTGAAACCAGACTAGGTTACATGAGATTCTCTTTAAAAAATGAAATGTGATCAATGTAGGGAGAATCAGTTTCCACCAGGGGAAGCTCTGACCTAGGCTATCCAATCCCCTGGATATATGTACATATAAGCAAACATAAATATACTTATTAGGTTGCATATATGTGTGCATATGTTTATACACAAACATATATAGGTATGTAAAAAGATGAATTAAAGAAGACATTGTTAATTTGGAAGGGGGAACTGGGAGGAATTGGAGAGAGAGGTGGATTGATATAGATGACTGGAGATGCAGTACTCATATGAAGTTCTAAAAATAAAATTAAGAATGCATCACAACAAAAGGATTGGGGAGAAAGTATTTACATGTATGTTTTTCCAGGTTGTCTGGTTGCTATTTAACTTCAGAGTGCTGTGAAGAGATCTCTGCTGTCTTTACTTGCAATAAAAATCTAAAGACCCTGAAACTTGGCAACAATAACATACAAGATTCTGGTGTCAAACAGTTATGTGAAGCTCTGTGTCATCCTAACTGTAAACTGCAATGTCTTGGGTGAGTTTCTGCTGTCATGTTTGGGAGGCTCACAGCTTGATAAGGAAATGCTAGATGGTTAATACATTTAAGAAGTCCAACTATCATAGGCTCTTAAGTATTGATGAAATGCACAGGTCTTGTACAGCTGCTGTGAGATTGAATGCAATACTCCTGTTGTGTCTTAACCCACCACAATATCTGGTACTTCTAGTCTTTCTGCCACTTCTTCTGTTATGCTCCCTGTGTCTTGGGTGGGGGAGAGAATGATATCAATGCCTCATTTATGCCTTCATACACTGTACACTCTCTGAACTTTGACTAGCTGTGTGTCTATATTATCCAGTCTACGACAAAATGAAATTACTTTGAGGCATGAGAGCTAAACTAATATATAGGAATAATGCTAAGCACTTAGAACAATGTTTTTCAACTTGTAGCCCTCAACCCCTTTTGATTAGCAAGAAGGATTTGCTAAGTGTTGGTACTGTGGACATTTGGGCCTGGGTAGGTGTTTACTCAGAAGCCTGGAAATGGCACTGAACAACACTTTCTATTTCTGGCATGCTCCCACTCATAGGTTAGACATGTGTGAGTTTACCAGTGACTGTTGTGAAGACCTGGCCTTGGCTCTCACCACCTGCAACACATTGAAGAGCTTAAATCTAGACTGGAAACCTTTGGACCATTCTGGGCTAGAGGTGCTCTGTGATGCTTTGAATCACAAAGACTGTAACCTGAAGATGCTTGGGTATGTACACACTGTCTCTCATGGTCAGGAATGGCCTCAAAACAAGCTCTTCTGTGTGAGTTTTCACAAGCTCTGCCCAACTGAGGCTGGGTTGAGGAGTTCTCTGGTGAGGGCCCACTGCTGCACTGTAGGACATTGAATGCTATCTTTGATTTCACTCATGAGTACTAATCTTTGGTGGTGGTTACACCAAATATCATCAGTCATGTTTCAAAAAAAACCAAAAAAAAATCACAAATCCTTGGCTTATTTTTAAAAGGTGCCATTCAGCTCTAAAGCATTAACTCATAAAAACAGTAGAAAATGAGTGGACTTAGAAGTATAGCCACCAGAAAGAAATAAACTATATATTCTCACTCATAAACACATCCTAATCTACAACACACATGCACACAGACACAAACATGCACATACACACACACACAAATATGCGCACACACACAAACACACACAATCATACACACACACAAGGGTATCATATACAGGACATAAAATAAAAAAGATAAATGTTTATAAATCTAAGATCACGTATATAGTACCCTTTGTGTTATTCAGTAAATCTTTTCTAAAGGTATAACTTATTTTCAATGCCAAATTAATTTTTAAAACTTTTTTCTTTATATGGGTGACTATTTTGTCACACCTGCATCCTAGTGATTTCATTCCTGGATTAGGGTTGTGAAGAGTAATGTTCAAGCAAGGATGAGGGAAGAGTTAGGATGTTAGCATGGTAAGAATGTGACAATTGGGGCAGGACTAACTGAAGGAGAAGGTGGAGAGTCAGGAGTTAAAATTGAACAAGAGATCTCAAAGAGCACAGCAGATCAGTGTGAACTCTTTGTGTAATTAAAGGTGAGGAAACACATGCTTATAGTCACCAGACAAGGAAGAAAAAAGAGGGCAGGAGAAATTTGAGGAAGCCTACTGTACTTTCAGAGAGATATGTGTTCCAATTTTAAGTTGTGAAATTCAGGGGGACTAATGACCAAATATCTAAAGGAAAATTTTCAAGAAAGAAAATGTAATTAATTATGTTGAGCATTGACTTCTTTTAAGACATTGTTTGCCAAAAAAATTCAAAATTAAAGCACATGTCTGTGATCATTTACTCCCAGGCAATATTGAAGAAGGCAAAGAAAGATGGTGAGAGGTGGGGATCACTTATAAAGCAGCACCTGCTAGATTCAGTAAGGTAGACACACTCGTGAACAGACAATAGTTGACTACACAAGCCCTGTGTAAAATCAAGGCAGTCAACATTCCAAAGATAGAGGAGATTCTCCTGAGGCCTTAGTCCTAGATGAAGAGTTATTTACATTTGGTGGCTTCAAGAGGAAGGAGTGTCAGTTTTCTTCAGGGATGTGGCCCTTGCTAGGTTGTATATTCTCCAGAGGATGGGCCTAAAAGCATACATTTATGGGCATCTCTAGTTAGATTCACTGAACTACTGGGCAGGAAAAGGTCCTGAAACTTAGAGAGGAATGTGGAATGGTCAGGGGGATTGGGGTTAGGATATGATCAAAACCCATGTATACATATGAAATTATCAAAGAATAAACACATTGTCTTTAAAATATGGGTGTAATGATAATAAGCAATTGGCAATGGTTAATATCTGTGGAATCAATATTTTTTTAAAGTAAATTTAGTGATGATGGCATAGCATAGAGAATAGGTGAGCTCAGGTATATGATAGAGTCTCACAGAAAGTGAGTAGAGGTGCAAAGGGAACAGACTTAATATGAATAATAATATTAGTGATTGATGATTTACACCAATGTTTATAAGTTTAAGAAAAGATGACATTATGTAAAGTTATAACGAATGAATATAGTTAGGTACTTAAACAGTGAACGGGGGGAAACCAGCCATTTTTACTTCAATATTGTTTAATTTTAGCATCTTGATACATGTGTATATACATTATATATGTGTGTGAATGAAAGGGTCTCTTCTCTCTGTGAAAGAATCTCACTTTCTCTCCCCTCTCAGTTTGTTCATTCCTAGAGATAGATGAGAGAGAGAGTCATATGTGTAAAGAGATGCAAATGATGGTTTACAAAACATGGGGTGCTGACATGACACAGTGAGAGTAGGTACTTGCTGCCACACCAGATAATCCAAGATCCCCATGATAGAAGAGGGGGGATGGACTTCTGGGAATAGTTCATCACATATTTGCAGAAATATTCATCTGTATAAAAAATTCGATTTTTTAACTTAGTAAACAGAATTTTCTATTTTTAACCCCAGAGTGGACAAATCTTTATTTCCTGAGAAATCACAGACATTACTGCAAGCTGTGGAAAAGAAAAATAACAATCTGAATGTTTTGCATTTTCCCTGGGTTGAAGAGGAATGCAAGAAGAGGGGTGTTCGTCTAGTATGGAACAGTACAAATTGATCTTGTGAAAAAGACATCCTTTGTTATGTTTCTCCCATATATCCTATCCCAGGTTGCACACCATGGTACTGGTAGCTGTTTCCAGAGATGTTCTTTCACACTGTCCCATTACCACCCATCCGACTTACACCTCCCCTTACCACTTGGAAATATTTAGATAACAAACACATTTAATAAACACTAAGCTTGTTTGAAAACATGAATGTTTCCTCAATGAATGTCTTAAAGTGTGGGTATTTGAAACTTAAAGGCCACTGATCCTCTTACAAACATCACTTCCAACCAGAACTGTAATGTGTCTTCAGTTGATGTAATTCTCAGAGCTGCAAACATTTACCTGAACTTCTTGGGTGTAGTTCATCCCATGATCCTAAAAGACAGGAACATCATGATGCAGAAAAGTGAGAAGTGGAAGACAATGTCTAGAATTCCCAAAGGGTTAAAATGTGGATCTGTACGTTTGGAGAAAGTGATCTCAAAAATTCTTTTTTGTAAATTCTAGGGATCAGACCTAGGACTCACTCTTGAGGCTGGAAAGATAGCAGAGTGCTTAAAAGTGCTCATTGTTTTTCAGAAGACCAGAGTTCAAACCCGAGCATTACTCTGTGAGCCTCCTAGCTCCCTGTAACTCCTGCTCTAGGGTGTCTGATGTGGACTGTGTGCCTAGCCTCCATGGGCACATACATGCATGAACCCACCCAGAGAGATTACACATATACAAACAAAATTTTAAATCTTAACATTTTACATATTAACCTTTGGTCACTATTGCAATTGCTATAAATTTCTGCAAGTTCAGAGAGTGTCAGTAAAATGCCAGCAGTGTAGAAAAAGCAAGACTCTAAAGTATGGAGAGAGTAGAGGTATGGAAACCTCATGTGCCAGTCACATGGAATTATTAATTTATAAAAACATGGCTTCTCATTCAAATCCTGCCTCAGAACATACAGGAAACACAAGGATAGGCTGAAAACACGAATAACAAGGGAAGGGACAGAGAATGAAGAGTTGAAAACTGGGCAAGCACATTGGCCACTTCATGTGCACTTTCTTGAAAGTGCAAGAAATAGGGGATTTAGATGTCACACATCTAAATTATACTTGATTATTGTTGCAAATAGTAATATCTGCAACAGCAAAGAAAACAGAAAATGTGATTATCAGGATTTTTCTTGATAAATATTCAAATAAACATAATGTGCATAAAAAGAGGATAATCCCTAGTTCAAGTGATAGAAAATATACTGAGAACAGGAATTCATACACAAAATTTTGAGAGGCAGAGAAAAAATATGCTGTCATAAGTTTATATAATGTAAAACTCATTTGATGAAAGCATCAAGGGGGTAAGAAAACATGGGCATAGGAATGCATAAATTTTCAGGGAATAATCAGGACATATTTTGAAAGCATGACACTTTATGACTCCTGCCTGTGACATACAGGCTGATTATTGTCCTCTCTATCAGGAACAGTTCATAAATTCCTGATCCAGTGATAGATGCTGGGATTTAGGTTCAATAATAAATTCAGGAAATGGTATATAACCCGGAATTATTTTGTCTAGGTATACAATGGGAAAAGAACTATTTTATCGATATTGAACAAGAGCTTATTCAAGAATGGAAAGAATAAATCATTTTTACATACTTCCTCAATGAAGTCATCATGAACACTGGGCTTCTATTTTAAATCTTGGAACTGATATTTCTTCAAATACATACCTGAATCAGAATACACACAAATCCTCATACTTTTGAGCCTTCAGTCAAGGTTTACTTCATTTGATTCATGATTGAGAGGCAGAGAAAAAATATGCTGTCATAAGTTTATATAATGTAAAACTCATTTGATGAAAGCATCAAGGGGGTAAGAAAACATGGGCATAGGAATGCATAAATTTTCAGGGAATAATCAGGACATATTTTGAAAGCATGACACTTTATGACTCCTTCATTATAAATGTTTTAAAGTAGTTTAAAGTAGCAATGTGAAGTGTTCAGACACTGAGACTCTTGAGTACTAGACCATGGCATTCTAGCTTAGCATTTGGTGCAACAGGACTATTATCTTCTTTGTGCCTATTTCTATGTTCATTTGCTTTTGGATCCAGATAAAGTCACCTTTGTATGATGACTGTACCACACTCACTCTTTCTGTATCCTGCACTACTCTTTGTCCAAGACCATTGTGGGATTTTCTAAAGAAATTCGTGAATTCAGTATTTCATCTGTTGACTCATCAGAAGGAAAAGTAAAGGACTGGATTTCTACACTTGATTTTTGCCTGTCTTAGTGTTATGACATAGAAAGTTTATGAATTCACTTGTTCCTAGGAAATCATTATTTTTCTCATCAATTCTCATTATTTTTACATGACTTTTCATGGCACTCGATCATCTGATTTTGCCTTTGAGAATCTAAACTACTGAATCAGGTGTCGAAAGAGACCATCCATATAATGGTTGCACGCCAAGAGAAATATTTGACATGAGAAAATTTTAAGGTCAATGTAATACATAAGAAGTGCTGAATAGTTGCTGATACCATGGTCATGATAACTTTCACAGGGTTTGTCAAAGATCGACCATCATAAAACATATTTCTTATGGTCTTGGGACCTGATACACCACTCCTGTTATCAATCTGCATGTGGATCTGTAACATGTAGATGCATCAACATATGAGTTCCTCAGATTATAATAAACATTTACAACACCATTATAAAAGTGGAGAAAAACTGGCTTAAAGTTGGTGCATAAGTAAATTTTATTTAAAGACATCTCTAGCTTTTACTTGTAATATTCCACATATTAAAGCATTTATATGAATGTCAAGGGATCCAGATCAATACATACAAAGGTGTGCATGGGAGTTAGAAAACAGGACCATGTGGTATATTTATACAATGGAATTCTACTCAGCAATTAAAAATAATGAATTCATGCAATTTGTAGCTAAATGGTTAGATCTGGAAAATATCATCCTAAGTGAGTTAACCCAATCACAAAAGAATACACATGAAATGCAATCACTGATAAGTGGATATTAATGAGCCCAGAAGCCCTAAATACTCAAGGCACAATTAGCAAGTCAAATGATTCCCAAGAAGAAGAAAGGAGAGGACCCTGGGCCTGAAAAGATTGGATCCAGTTTTGTAGACCCAGAACAAAGAAGTCGTGGGGGGGGGTTGATTGGGGAATGGTTGCGGGGGATAGGAATTATGGGACGTATCGTGGGGGGGAACTGGGAAAGGGGAAAGCCTTTGGAATGTAAACATAGAATATAGAAAATAAAAATTAAACAAACAAACAAAAAACAGGACCATATTGAAAGGAGAGGTAAATTGGAAATATAAGTCTTATCTCATGAAAAATTAAAAGTCTTCTTAGATGATGGTAAAATTGTTACTAAATCTGATGCCTTTTCCAAAATGCATTATATTTGGCAGATAGAATCTTTGTACTTCAAGACAACAGACACTCTATCTATCTATCTATCTATCTATCTATCTATCTATCAACTACCTGGTAGAATGAATTGGAATCTTATAAAAGAGTCTGATTCAATTGCAGGCATCAGTCAAGGTAGTCACTTGCCATTTTTCCTTGACTCTAGATGGAGGAATTTAGTTCTCAGAAATAACTCTTTTTGAGTAATACTGTTTTACAGCACATATATATGTGCTTTCCATTTGTGCTTGATGCTGGCTGATATTAGAAATAGACCTTAGGACCCAGCTAGGAGCACACAGGGCCTAAGATCAGTAGAGCAGTGGTGACAGAATTCTTTCCACTGCCATTTGCACCAAGGAGTTGGAAGACTCCACAGCCTTCTGTGATCTGTGGAGCATCTGGGACTGAAGTCTTACTGCCACCATTTGTACCAGGGAGCCAGAAGACTCCACAGCCTTCTGTGCATATGCCACCAGGAAGGAGTGATCTCCCAGCATGCTTTCACTTTTGATCACAGAGGTGAAATCTCTACCTTCTCTCTGGAGGGGACCCATCTAGGAGCACACAGAGCCTAAGATCAGTGGAGCAGCTGGGACAGAAGTCTTTCTGCCTCCTGCCATTTTCACCAGGGAGCCAGGAAACTCCACAGTCTTCTGTGCATAGCCTTCAGGGGAGAGAGAGAGAGAGAGAGAGAGAGAGAGAGAGAGAGAGAGAGAGATATCTCCCAGCAGTGATTTCACTTTTGAGTTCAGAGGAATAAGGACACAGGCTTACAGGCCCAAATGAGGAACAAACTCCAGCCAGAGACAATAATACCAACTAATACCAGATGGTGAAAGGCAAGCACAAGAAACCTACCAACAGAAACCAAGGCCATATGGCAACATCTGAACCTAGTTCTCCTACCACAGAAAGTCCTGGATACCCCAACACATCGGAAAAGGAAGAGTTGGATTTAAAATTGTATCTCATGATGCTGATAGAGGGCTTCAAGAAAGACTTAAGGAACTCCCTTAAAGAAATACAGGAGAGATAGCGGCAGGCCTGATATTGCAACCAGGACACAGCTGGAAAGGTGCAGGTAGAGACTCTGTCTGGGGCTAGAGCAGGGAGAGCTGCTAAGCTCTCGCCCACAGGCGGGCCCAGGCGCCTGGGCTCTGCAGCACGTCCCTGCGAGCTTAGGCCGTGCACCGAGGCAGCCTGAACCACCCAGCTCCCCAGGACCCCGGACCAGCGATAGCAGCAGGCCTCCATATTGCAACCAGAACACAGCTGGAAAGGCACAGGTAGACAGATTGCATCAGGGGCTACCACGTGGGGGGATCTGCTAGGCTCTCACTACTAGGCAGGCCCAGCAGCGCCTGCCGAGGCTCTGCTGCACTCCCCACACTTCCTGGAGACCTCAGGCCTTGCACAAAGTCAGCAGGTGGCAGCCAGCTCATGATCCCATTGAGCAGCAATCACGCATAACCACCAGTAGAGAAACAACAGGTAAGCCCAGCCTCACAGGAGATTCAAACACCAGCCACTGACAACAAGGCCAACTAACACCAGAAATAACCAGATGGCAAAAGGTAAACGAAGGAATGTCACTAACAGAAATCAAGGCAACATGACAGCATCTGAACCCAGTTCGCCAACAACAGGAAGCCCTGGATACCCCAAAACACCAGAAAAACAAGACTTGGATATAAAATCACTGGTCAGGGTGCTGGTAGCTGAACACATAGAAAAATCTCATAAAGAAATAGAGGAGAAAATGGATCAAAAGTTAGAAGCCTTTACAAGACAAATACAAAAATCACTTCAAGAAATGCAGGAGAAAATGGATCAAAAAGAAGAAGACAATAAGGAAGAAAGACAAAAATCACTTAAAGAAATACAGAAGAACGTGGGCCAACAAGTAGAAGCTATGAAAGAGGAAACACAAAAATCTATTAAAGAAATACATGAAAACACAATCAAGCAAGTGAAAGATCTGAGCACATCCATCCAGGTACTATAAACAGAAGTAGAAACAACTAAGAAATTGCAGAGGGAGACAGCATTGGAGATAGAAAACCTTGGGAAGAAATCAGGGGCCATAGATGCAAATATCAACAATAGAATACAAGAGATAGAAGACAGAATATCAGAAGCCGAAGATACCATAGGAACCATTGATTCAACAGTCAAAGAAAATACTAAATGCAAAAAGGCTGTAACCCAAAACATCCAGGAAATCCAGGACACAATGAGAAGACCAAACCTAAGGATTATAGGTATAGACAAGAATGAAGATGTACAAGTTAAAGGGCCAGCAAATATCTTCTACAAAATTATGGAAGAAAACTTCCCCAACCTAAAGAGAGAGATGCCCATGAATATACAAGAAGCATACAGAACCCCAAACAGACTGGATCAGAACAGAAATACATCCCATCACATAATAATCAAAACTCCAAATGTACTAAACAAAGAAAGAATATTAAAGGCAGCAAGAGAAAAAGGCCAAGTAACTTATAAAGGAAGACCTATCAGAATAACACCAGACTTCTCACTTGAGACCATGAAAGCTAGAAGATCCTGGGCAGATATAATGCAAACTCTAAGAGAACACAAACTTCAGCCAAAACTACTTTACCCAGCAAAGCTCTCAATCGCCATAGATGGAGACATCAAGGTATTCCATGACAAAACCAAATTTGCACGATATCTTTCCACAAATCCAGCCCTACAAAGGATAATAGGGGGAAAACACCAAGACAAGGACGGAAACTACACCCGGGAAGAAGCAAGATAGAAACCTCCTCTCATCAAACCCAAAAGAAGGTAACCTCTCAAATATAAAAAATAAATAAAATAAATAAATATAATTTCAAAAATGTCTGGAGGAAATAATTACTATTCCTTAATATCTCTTAACATCAAAGGACTCAATTCCTCAATAAAAAGACATAGATTAACAGACTGGATACGGAAACAGGACCCTACATTTTGCTGCATACAGGAAACACATCTCAGTGTCAAAGACAAACACTGCCTTAGAGTAAAAGGCTGGAAGACAATTTTACAAGCAAATGGTCTCAGGAAACAAGCTGGAGTAGCCATTCTAATATCAGATAAAATTGACTTCCAACCTAAAATCATCAAAAGAGACTCAGAAGGTCACTTCTTGCTGGCCAAAGGGAAAATCCACCAAGAAGAGCTCTCAATACTGAACATCTATGCTCCAAATGCAAGGGCACCCTCATTCGTAAAAGAAACCTTACTAAAGCTTAAAGCACACATTACACCTAACACAATAATTGTGGGTGACTTCAACACTCCACTCTCCTCAATGGACCGATCAGGAAAGCAGAAACTAAACAGGGACACAGTGAAACTAATTGAAACTCTGGACCAATTGGATTTAACAGATATATATAGAACATTTCATCCTAAAGCTAAAGAATATACCTTTTTCTCAGCTCCACATGGTACCTTCTCCAAAATAGACCATATAATTGGTCACAAGACAGATGTCAACAAATACAAGAAGATCGAGCTAATCCCATGCCTCCTATCAGATCACCATGGAGTAAGAGTGGTCTTCAATAACAACAAAAACAACAGAAAGCCCACATACACATGGAAACTGAACAGTACTCTACTCAATGACACCTTGGTCAAGGAAGAAATAAAAAAAGAAATCAAAGACTTTTTAGAATTCAATGAAAATGAAGGTACAACCTACCCAAATCTATGGGACACAATGAAAGCAGTGCTAAGAGGAAAACTCATAGCTCTAAGTGCATCCAAAAAGAAACTGGAGAGAGCATACACTAGCAGCTTAATGGCACACCTTAAAGCCCTGGAAGAAAAACAAGTTAATTCACCCAGGAGGAGTAGAAGACAAGAAATCATCAAACTCAGGGCTGAAATCAATCAAATAGAAACAAAGAGAACCATACAAAGAATCAACAAGACCAGGAGCTGGTTCTTTGAGAAAATCAACAAGATAGATAAACCCTTAGCCAGACTAACCAAAGGACACAGAGACAGTATACAAATTAAGAAAATTAGAAATGAAAAGGGAGACATAACAACAGAAACTGAGGAAATTCAAAAGATCATCAGATCCTACTACAAAGGTCTATACTCAAAACAACTGGAGAATCTGGAGGAAATGGACAATTTCCTAGACAGATATCAAATACCAAAATTAAATCAGCATCAAGTAGATCAGCTAAATAGTCCCATAACCCCTAAAGAAATAGAAGGGGTTATAGAAAGCCTCCCAACCAAAAAAAGTACGGGACCAGATGGTTTTAGTGCAGAATTCTACCAGACCTTCAAAGAAGACTTAACACCAATACTTTTCAAACTATTCCACAAAATAGAGACAGAAGGGACACTGCCCAACTCATTCTTCGAAGCCACAATTATGCTAATACCTAAACCACAAAAAGATCCAACAAAGAAAGAGAACTACAGGCCAATTTCTCTTATGAATATAGATGCAAAAATACTAAATAAAATTCTTGCTAACCAAATCCAAGAGCACATCAAAACGATCATCCACCATGATCAAGTAGGCTTCATCCCAGGGATGCAGGGATGGTTCAATATACGGAAATCCATCAATGTAATCCACTACATAAACAAACTGAAAGAAAAAAAACACATGGTCATCTCATTAGATGCTGAAAAAGCATTCAACAAAATTCAGCATCCTTTCATGCTAAAAAGTCTTGGAAAGAGCAGGAATTCAAGGCCCATACCTAAACATAGTAAAAGCAATCTACAGCAAACCAGTAGCCAACATCAAAATAAATGGAGAGAAACTTGAAGCATTCCCACTAAAATCAGGGACTAGACAAGGCTGCCCTCTCTCCATATCTTTTCAATATAGTACTTGAAGTTCTAGCAAGAGCAATTAGACAACATAAGGAAGTCAAAGGGATACAAATTGGAAAGGAAGAAGTGAAACTATCATTATTTGCAGACGATATGATAGTTTACCTAAGCGACCCAAAAAACTCCACCAGAGAACTTCTACAGCTGATAAACAACTTCAGCAAAGTGGCAGGTTATAAAATTAACTCAAGCAAGTCAGTGGCCTTCTTGTACTCAAAGGACAAGCAGGCAGAGAAAGAAATTAGGGAAATAACACCCTTCACAATAGCCACAAACAACATAAAGTATCTTGGCATAACTCTAACCAAACAAGCGAAAGATCTGTACAACAGGAACTTCAAGTCCTTGAAGAAAGAAATCGAAGAAGACCTCAGAAGATGGAAAAATATTTCTTGCTCCTGGATTGGCAGGATCAATATAGTAAAAATGGCCATCTTGCCAAAAGCAATATACAGATTCAATGCGATCCCCATCAAAATCCCAACTCAATTCTTCATAGATCTAGAAAGAGCAATTCTCAAATTCATCTGGAGCAACAAAAAAACCCAGGATAGCTAAAACTATTCTCAACAATAAAAGGACTTCTGGGGGAATCAATATCCCTGACCTCAAGCAGTACCACAGAGCAATTGTGTTAAAAACTGCATGGTATTGGTATAGCAACAGGCAAGCAGATCAATGGAATAGGATTGAAGACCCAGAAATTAACCCACAGACTTATGGTCACTTGATCTTTGATAAAGGAGCCACAACCATCCGGTGGAATAAAGATAGCCTTTTCAACAAATGGTGCTGGTTCAACTGGAGGTCAACATGCAGAAGAATGCGAATTGACCCACTCTTATCTCTTTGCACTAAGATCAACTCCAAGTGGATCAAGGACCTCCACATAAAACCAGACACACTGAAATTATTAGAAAAGAAACTTGGGAAGACCCTGGAGGACTTGGGCACAGGGGAAAAGTTCCTGAACAGAACACCAATAGCTTATGCTCTAAGATCAAGAATTGACAAATGGGACCTCATAAAATTACAAAGTTTCTGCAAAGCAAAGGACACTGTCAGAAGGACAAAACGGCAACCAACAAAGTGGGAAAAGATCTTCACCAACTCCACATCCGACAGAGGGCTAATATCCAATATATAAAAAGAACTCAAGAAGTTAGACTGCAAAGAAACAAATAACCCTATCAAAAAATGGGGCACAGAGCTAAACAAAGAATTTTCACCAGAAGAAATTCGGATGGCCGAGAAACACCTTAAAAGATGTTCAACATCATTAGTCATCAGGGAAATGCAAATCAAAACAACCCTGAGATTCCACCTCACACCAGTCAGAATGGCTAAGATTAAAAACTCAAGAGACAACAAGTGCTGGCGAGGATGTGGAGAAAGAGGAACACTCCTCCACTGTTGGTGGGATTGCAAAATGGTAAAACCGCTCTGGAAATCAGTTTGGCGGTTCCTCAGAAAATTGGGCATGTCACTTCCAGAGGACCCTGGCATACCACTCCTGGGCATATACCCAGAGGATTCCCCTGCATGCAATAAGGACACATGCTCCACTATGTTTATAGCAGCCTTGTTTATAATAGCCAGAAATTGGAAGGAGCCCAAATATCCCTCAAAGGAGGAATGGATACAGAAAATGTGGTATATTTATACAATGGAATACTACTCAGCAATTAAAAATAATGAATTCATGCAATTTGTAGGTAAATGGTTAGACCTGGAAAATATCATCCTGAGTGAATTAACCCAATCACAAAAGAATGCACATGAAATGCAATCACTGATAAGTGGATATTAATGAGCCCAGAAGCCCTAAATACTCAAGACACAAATAGCAAGTCAAATGATTCCCAAGAAGAAGAAAGGAGAGGACCCTGAGCCTGTAAAGATTGCATCCAGTTTAGTAAAGAAACCGAGGGGGGAGGGGGAATGATTGGGGAACAGTTGGGGGGGGAGAGGAACTATGGGAACTATGGTGGGTGGGAACTGGGAAAGGGGAAAGCCTTTGGAATGTAAACATAGAATATAGAAAATAAAAAAAAATAAAAAAAAAAAGAAATACAGGAGAACATCAGTCAACAGGTAAAAGCCCTTAAAGAGGAAACACAAAAATCCCCTAAAGAAATACAGGAGATCATGGGTCAACAGGCAGAAGTCCTTAAAGAAGAAACACAAAAAATCCCTTAAAGATTACAGGAAAACACAAACAATCAAGTGAAGGAACTGAACAAAACCATCCAGGATCTAAAAGTGGAAGTAGAAACAATAAAGAAATCACAAAGTGAGACATCTCTGGATATAGATATCCTTGGAAAGAATTCAGGAGACATAGATGCAAGCATTAGCAACAGAATACAAAAGATAGAAGAAAGAACCTCAGGTGCTCAAGATACCAGAGAAAACGTTGACTCAACAGTCAAAGAAAATGCAAAATGCATAAAGCTAGTAAATCAAAACATCCAGGAACTCCAGGACACAATGAGAAGACCAAACCTAAGGATTATAGGTATAGATGAGAGCAAGGATTTACATCTTAAAGGCCCAGTAAATATCTTCAACAAAATTGTTGAAGAAAACGTCTCTAACCTAGAGAAAGAGATGCCCATGAAAGCAAAAGAAAGAATATTAAAAGCAGTAAGGGGAAAAGGGCAAATAACTTATAAAGGCAAACCTATCAGAATCACACCAGACTTCTCACCAGAGACGATGAAAGCTAGAAGATCCTGGGCAGATTTCATACAGACCCTAAGACAACACAAATGCCAGCTCAGGCTACTATACCCAGCAAAACTCTCAATCATCAAAGATGGAGAAGCCAAGATATTCCATGATAAATCCAAATTTGTACAATATCTGTCCACAAATCCAGTCCTACAAAGAATAATTGATGGAAAATACCAACACAAAGAGGGAAACTATACCCTAGAAAAAGCAAGATTAATCTTTTTCCAACAAACCCAAAAGAAGATATGCACACAAACATAAAAATAACATCAAAAATATCAGTAAGCAACAATCACTATTGCCTAATATCTCTTAATAACAATGGACTCAACTCCCCATAAAAAGACATAGACTAATGAAATATTTCTCATGTAAATCTTCAATTTTATCAGAAAATGTTTGTAATTCCCCTTTCAATTAATTTAGTAATTTCTTTTATTTCTACTATTTCATCTGCATTATTTTTCATGATAAACTTCAATTTTAATGTCTTTCTATATCTTCCCCCATTTTATCAGAAATGTTTTCAATGTAAATCTTTGATTTTATCACAAATGTTTCTAATTCCACCTTCAATTAATTTAGAAAGTTTTTACATCAACCATTCTTTATGTAAAATTTTCCATGAAATATTCATTTTAACGTGTTTGTCTGTTTAGTTCATGAATTTTACCAGAAATATTTTCCATGTAAATCTTCAATGTTATCTGAAAATGTTTATAATTCCACTTTCAATCAACTTAGAATTATCTTTATGCCTATCATTTTATCTATATAATTTCCATGATAATCTTTAATTTTAATATCTTTTATATATTTCTACAAATTTATCAGAAATATTTTCCATATAAATCTTCAGGTTTATCAGAAAATGTTTATAATTCCACTTTTAACCAATTTAGGAATACTTTTATGCCTACCATTATTATATCTATATGAAAATTTCCATTATAATCTTCAATTCTAACATGTTTTTCTTTTTTTTTTTTTTGGTTTTTTCGAGACAGGGTTTCTCTGTGTAGCCCTGGCTGTCCTGGAACTCACTCTGTAGACCAGGCTGGCCTCGAACTCAGAAATCCACCTGCCTCTGCCTCCCAAGTGCTGGGATTAAAGGCGTGTGCCACCAACGCCCAGCCTCTAACATGTTTTTCTACATTTTTCTACAATTTTAACAGAAATATTTTCCATGTAAATCTTCAATTCTATCATAAAAAGTTTTATCTATCCAATATTCCAATTAATTTAGCAATGTTTTACCAGTCTACAATTTGACTCCTTAATTTTTCATGAAAATTGTCAATTTTAACGTGTTTATCTGAAATATTTTCTATGTAAATCTTTAATTTTATGATAATGTGTTTTTACTTCCTTGTAATTCTCTTTTCAAAAAATACAAAGACATTAAAACATAAAAAAGAAATAGACCTTAGATTATAATTATATACCTTTCCACACTACATATGTCACTCCATGCTCTCATGTCTGAAGAAATGTTGACAAGATTCCTCATATCATTTTTCTTTTAATGTCTTTATGTGGTTTAGCTTTGTACATAATGGAGTTGTCTCAATTTCATCTTTATATTTTTCAAACCCTGTGGTAAAATTTAAAGAAGAGTTACAATATTTGAGACTGGGAGAAGATCATCAAAAAGAATAATGAGTGCTTCTATGGTAAAAACTCCACAGGACAGTGTGCTTTCCACATATCTTTGAAAAAAATCCTTTTATTATTCAAACCATTCAGATTGTATTATGTCTATGTGGTATAGCTATCTGTAGTCCTTATTTTCTATGATCTTCATTTTCTTCTGGGATAATGAAACTATAATGTTTAAGTCTTTCATATATATATAAACACCATTATGTTTTCACTGGATTTTCTACTGTGAGGACCTATAATTTCCTTGAACTGAACACCTGCCAGTCTCAAAGAGAATCTATTCAAATCTCAAAAGCCATATTGATAGCTAACTTATTCATTGGATGGACTTGTGTAATTTTATATTACTGTGGAAGCAATGTCTCATTTCAGAGATGATCAGGGTTCTAGACAAAAGCTTGTGAATGTGGATATAGAAATATGTGGACACTGATGCCGCTGAGCAATATATGGAAGAAAACAATTTGTAGAAGGATAAAATTATAATGGATTCAATCCTAATAGTAAATATATAAGCTCTTTAGAGGCACAGATGATGGTAGGAATATGTGTCTTTCTTTTGCTAAAACATTGATGGGTTTGTGAGCAGATTTAGATGGTAGTATCCTATTTTTTACATTTTATATAAAAAATGATCATGTATGTGTTTACACCTGAAATCTGTTTGTCTCAAGAGAGATACTTCCCAGTGTGGTGTTCTGAGGTAAATTCGCAATATAAAAATAATTCCCTTTGCCTTTTGGTGTGTGGGTTTATTTCTGGATCTTCAGTTCTATTCCGTTGTTCTACCTGCCTGTCTCTGTATAAATACCATGTGGTTTTTATCACTATTGTTTTGTAGTTGATCTTGAGGTCAGGGATGGTGATTCACCCCTGAACTTCTCATATTGTTGAGATTAGTTTTTGCTATTCTGTTTTTTCCATTCCAGATCAACTTGGGAATTGGTCTATCTCTGAAGAATTGACTTGGAGTTTTGATGGGTATTGCATTGATTCTGTAGGTTGATTTGGGTACTATGGCCACTTTTTCTTTTTTAATCCTATTGATCCATGAGTGTAGGAGATCTTTCCATCTTCTGAGGTCTTACCTGTATTCTTTCTTTAGGGACTTGAAGTTCTTGTCAAAGAGATCTTACACTTGCTTGCTTGATTAGAGCAAATAGTATGAAGGGTGTTATTTTTCTAACTTCTTTCTCTGCTTATTTATCCTTTGAATAGAGAAAGGCTACTGATTTGTTTGAGTCAATTTTATATCCGCCTAATTTGTTGATGTTGTTTACCAGCTCCCGGAGTCCCCTGGTCGAATTTTTGGGTCAGTTACATTTACTATCATACGGTCTGCAAATAGTGATATCTTGATTTCTACCTTCTATCAAATTTGTATCCATTTGACCTCCTTTTGTTGTCTCATTGCTCTGGCTAGAACTTCAAGTACTATGTTGAATAGAAAGGGAGATAGTGGGCAGCCTTGCCTAGTTGCTGATATTATTGGGATTGCTTCAAGTTTCTCTCCATTTAGTTTGATGTTGGCTATTGGTTTGCTATATATTGCTTTTATTATGTTTCATTGTAGGTCTTGAATTCCTGATCTTTGGAATATTTTTCACATCCAGGGGTATTGTATTTTGTGAAAGGCCTTTTCATCATCTAATGAAATGATCATATTTTTTCCTTTGATTTTGTTGATATAGTGTATTTTGTTGATGGACATCTATATATTGAACCAACCCTTCACTCCTGCGATGAAGTCTACTTGATCATGGTGAATGATTGTTTTGATGTGTTCTGGTATTTGGTGTGCTAGAATTGTATTGAGTATTTTTGCATTGATATCATTAAGTGCAATTCATTTGAAGTAGTCTGTTTGTTGGGTCCTTGTGTGGTTTAGGTATGAGTGTAACTGTGTCTTCACAGAACAAATTTGGTAGTGTTCCTTCTTATTCTCTTTTGTGTAATAGTTTGAAATTATTGGTGTTACTTCTTCTTTAAAGGACTGATAAAATTCTGCACTAAATCCATCTGGGATTGGGTTCTTTTTGTTTGGAAGACTTTGACTTATTGCTTCTCTTTCTTTCTTTTTTTGGCAATGGCTTTTGATATTTAACTTTTAAGCAATAATATAACTTTTATATTTCCATTTTTTATTTTATATATTCTTTGTTTACATTCTGAAGGTTTCCCCCTTTTCCAGTTTCTGCTTCACTTTATGTCCCATAAGTCCTCTCGTCCCCCCACCCCTACCCCCGCCTTTTTTCTATTATGGTACTCTCCTAAAAAACTGGATCCAGTCTTTTCAGGACCAGGGTCCTCTCCTTCCTTCTTCTTAAGAATCTTGTGATTTGTTAATTGTGTCTTGAGTATTCAGAGCTTCTGGGCTCATTAATATCCACTTATCAGTGATTGCATTTCATGTGTATTCTTTTGTGATTGGGTTAACTCAGGATGATATTTTCCAGATCCAACCATTTGCCTACAAATTGCATGAATTCATTATTTTTGATTGCTGAGTAGTATTCCATTGTATAAATATACCACATTTTCTGTATCCATTCCTCCTTTGAGGGACATCTGGGCTCCTTCCAGCTTCTGGATATCATAAATAAGGCTGCTATGAACATAGTGGAGCATGTGTCTTTATTGCATGCAGGGGAATCCTCTGGGTATATGCCTAGGAGTGGTATGATAGGTTCTTTGGAAGTGTCATGCTCAATTTCCTGAGGAACCGCCATACTGATTTCCAGAGCGGTTGTACCATCTTGCAATCCTACCAATAGTGAAGAAGTGTTCCTCTTTCTCCACATCCTCTCCAGCACTTGTTGTCTCTTGAGTTTTTAATCTTAGCCATTCTGACTGGTGTGAGGTGGAATCTCAGGGTTGTTTTGATTTGCATTTCCCTGATGACTAATGATGTTGAACACCTCTTAAGGTGCATCTCAGCCATCTGTATTTCTTCTGGTGAAAATTCTTTGTTCAGCTCTGTACCCCATTTTTTGATAGGGTTATTTGATTCTTTGCAGTCTAAATTCTTGAGTTCTTTGTATATATTGGATATTAGCTCTCTGTCAGATGTAGGGTTGGTGAAGATATTTTCCCAATTTTTTGATGGCTGTATTGTCCTTCTGACCATGTCCTTTGCCTTACAGAAACTTTGTAATTTTATGAGGTCCCATTTGTCAATTCTTGATCTTAGAGCATAAGCTATTGATGTTCTGTTCTGTTCAGAAACTTTCCCCTTGTGTCCATGTCCTCCAGGGTCTTCCCCAGTTTCTTTTCTATTAGTTTCAGTGTATCTGGTTTTATGTGGAGGTCCTTGATCCACTTGGAGTTGATCTTAGTACAAGGAGATAAGAGTGGGTCAATTTGCATTCTTCCGCATGTTGACCTCCAGTTGAACCAGCACCATTTGTTGAAAAGGCTATCTTTTTTCCACTGGATGGTTGTGGCTCCTTTATCAAAGATTCATTTCTGGGTCTTCAATTCTATTCCATTGATGTACTTGCCTGTTGCTGTACCAATACCATGCAGTTTTTAACACAATTGCTCTGTATTACTTCTTGAGGTCAGGGATATTGATTCCCCCAGAAGTCCTTTTATTGTTGAGAATAGTTTTACCTATCCTGGGTTTTTTGTTATTCCAGATGAATTTGAGCATTGCTCTTTCTAGATCTATGAAGAATTGAGTTGGGATTTTGATGGGGATTGCATTGAATCTGTAGATTGCTTTTGGCAAGATGGCCATTTTTACAATATTGATCCTTCCAATCCAAGAGCATGAAATATTTTTCCATTTCCTGAGGTCTTCTTCGATTTCTTTCTTCAAGGACTTGAAGTTCCTGTCATACAGATCTTTCACTTGTTTGGCTAGAGTCATGCCAAGATACTTTATGTTGTTTGTTACTGTTGTGAAGGGTGTTATTTCCCTAATTTCTTTTTCAGCCTGCTTGTCCTTTGAGTACAGGAAGGCTACTGATTTGCTTGAGTTGATTTTATAACCAGCCACTTTGCTGAAGTTGTTTAGCAGCTGTAGGAGTTCTCTGGTGAAGTTTTTTGGGTCGCTCAAGTATACTATCATATCATCTGCAAATAGTGATAGTTTGACTTCTTCCTTTCCAATTTGTATCCCTTTGATTTCCTTATGTTGTCTAATTGCTCTCGCTAGAACTTCAAGTACTATATTGAAAAGATATGGAGAGAGAGGGCAGCCTTGTCTAGTCCCTGATTTTAGTGGGATTGCTTCAAGTTTCTCTCCATTTATTTTGATGTTAGCTACTGGTTGGCTGTATATTGCTTTTACTATATTTAGATATGGGCCTTGAATTCCTGTTCTTTCCAGGACTTTTTAGCATGAAAGGATGCTGAATTTTGTCAAATGCTTTTTCAGCATCTAATGAAATGGCCATGTGGTTTTTTTCTTTGAGTTTGTTTATGTAGTGAATTACATTGATGGATTTCCATATATTGAACCACCACTACATCCCTGTGATGAAGCCAACTTGATCATGGTGAATGATCTGCAAATAGTAATAGTTTGACTTCTTCCTTTCCAATTTGTATTTGTGCTCTTGGATTTGGTTGGCACGAATTTTATTTATTATTTTTACATCAATATTCATAAGGGAAATTGGCCTGTAGTTCTCTTTCTTGGTAGGATCTTTGTGTGGTTTTGGTATCAGTATAATTGTGGCTTCGTAGAACGAGTTGTGGCATGTTCCTTCTGTTTCAATTTTGTGGAATAGTTTGAAGATTATTGGTGTTAGGTCTTCTTTCAAGGTCTGATAGAATTCTGCACTAAAACCATCTGGTCCTGTACTTTTTTTGTTTGGAAGACTTGCTATAACCCCTTCTCTTTCTCTAGGGGTTATGGGACTGTTTAGCTGATCTAATTGATCCTGATTTAATTTTGGTATTTGGTACCTGTCTAGGAAATTGTCCACTTCCTCCAGATTCTCCAGTTGTGTTGAGTATAGGCTTTTGTAGTAGGATCTGATGATTTTTTGAATTTCCTCAGTTTCTGTTGTTATATCCCCCTTTTCATTTCTAATTTTGTTAATTTGGTACTGTCTCTATGCCCTTTGGTTAGTCTGGCTAAGAGTTTATCTATCTTGTTGATTTTCTCAAAGAACCAGCTCTTGGTTTTATTGATTTTTTGTATGGTTCTCTTCATTCCTCCTTGATTGACTTCGGCCCTTAGTTTGATGATTTCCTGTCTTCTACTCCTCCTGGGTGAATTAGTTTCTTTTTGTTCCAGGGCTTTCAGGTGTGCTGTTAAGCTGCTAGTGTATGCTCTCTCTAGATTCTTTTTGGAGGCACTCAGGGCTATGAGTCACCCTCTCACAGGTTCCTACAGAATTCTTTGTGCTTGTGCTTAGCTGAAGTTCCCTGTTTAAGAGAACAGCAATGTTACTGGAGTAGGACCAAACATCTACCTGCTTACCCTCCCAAAGTTGTGGCCTCCAGATACACACATTTGCTGTGGAGTTTAGACCTTGGACACACAGGTTGGTGACATGGGGTACAAGTAAAAGTGATGCTCATCTCTCTTCACTGTAGGGAGTGGTTCTGATGCTTTGTTTGGGAATCTGCTTGGTGAACACAGAAGTTCCTGTTTCCCACCTGATTTATTGAACAATCAATAAAGATGCTAGTAGATAATGGCTGAGCAGAAGAGGTGGGACTTCTAGGTTCCCATAGGCAGGCTAGGATATGTGTGGGTTCCATTCTGGGTCTTCGATCCTATTCCATTGATCCACCTCCCTGTCACTGAACCAATACCATGCAGTTTTTAATACTACTGCTCTGTAATATTGCTTAAGGTCCGGGATATTGATTCCCCCAGGATTTCTTTTGCTGTTGATGATAGTTTTAGCCATCCTGGGTTTTTTGTTATTCCAGATGAATTTGAGAATTGCTTTTTCTAACTCTATGAAGAACTGAGTTGGGATTTTGATGGGGATTGCATTGAATCTGTATATTGCTTTGGGCAAGATTGCCATTTTGACTATATTAGTCCTGCCAACCCACAAGCATGGAAGATTTTCCCATTTTCTGATGTCTTCTTCAATTTGCCTCTTCAGAGACCTGAAGTTTTTGTCATATAAATCTTTCACATGTTTGCTTAGCATCACTCCAAGATACTTTATATCATTTGTGGCTATTGTGAAGGGTGTCATTTCCCTAATTTCTTTCTCGGCCTGCCTATCCTTCGCTTATAGGAAGGATACTGATTTGCTTGAGTTGATTTTATAGCCAGCCACTTTGCTGAAGTTGTTTATCAGTTGCAGGAGTTCTCTGGTGGAGGTTTTTGGGTCACTTAAGTATACTATCATATCATCTGCGAATAGTGATACTTTGACTTCTTCCTTTTCAATTTGTATCCCTTTGACTTCCCTCTGTTGTCGAATTGCTCTAGCTAGTACCTCAAGTACTATATTGAAGAGATATGGTGAGGGGGGCAGCCTTGTCTAGTCCCTGATTTTACTGGGATTGCTTCAAGTTTTTCTCAGTTTACCTTGATGTTGGCTATTGGTCTCCTGTATATTGCTTTTACTATGTTTAGATATGGGCCTTGTATTCCTGGTCTTTCTAAGACCTTTAGCATGAAAGGATGCTGAATTTTGTCAAATGCTTTTTCAGCATCCAATATGACCATATGGTTTTTTTCTTTGAGTTTGTTTATGTAGTGGATTACATTGATGGATTTCTGTATATTGAACGATCCCTGCATCCCTGGGATGAAGACAACTTGATCATGGTGAATGATCGTTTTGATGTGTTCTTGGATTCGGTTGACAAGTATTTTGTTTAGTATTTTTGCATCGATTTTCATAAGAGAAATTGGCCTGTAGTTCTCTTTCTTAGTTGGATCTTTGTATGGTTTTGGTATCAGGGTAATTGTGGCTTCATAGAATGAGTTGGGTAGTGTTCCTTCTGTTTCTATTTTGTGGAATAGTTTGAAGAGTATCAGTATCAGGACTTCTTTGAAGGTCTGATAGTATTCTGCACTAAAACCATCTGGTCCTGTGCTCTTTTTGGTTGGAAGACTGTCTATGACCCCTTCTATTTCTTTGGGGGTTATGGGTCTGTTTAGACGATCTATTTGATCCTGGTTTAATTTTGGTATTTGGTAACTGTCTAGGAAATTGTCCATTTCCTCCAGATTCTCCAGTTGTGTTGAGTATAGGTTTTGTAGTAGGATCTGATGATTTTTTGAATTTCCTCAGTTTCTGTTGTTATATCTCCCTTTTCATTTCTAATTTTGTTAATTTGAATACTGTCTCTGTGCCCTTTCCTAAGTCTGGCTAGGGGTTTATCTATCTTGTTGATTTTCTCAAAGAAGCAGCTCTTGGTTTTGTTGATTCTTTGTATGGTTCCCTTTGTTTCAACTTGATTGATTTCAGCCCTGAGTTTGATGATTTCCTGTCTTCTACTCCTCCTGGGTGAAATTGCTTCTTTTTGTTCCAGAGCTTTCAAGTGCGCCATTAAGTTGCTACTATATGCTCTCTCCTGTTTCTTTTTGGAGACACTCAGGGCTACGCGTTTTCCTCTAAGCACTGCTTTCATTGTGTCCCATAGATTTGGGTATGTTGTGCCTTCATTTTCATTAAATTCTAAGAAATCTTTGATTTCTTTCTTTATTTCTTCCTTGACTAAGGTATCATTGAGTAGAATATTGTTCAGCCTCCACATGTATGAGGATTTTCTGTTGTTTTTGTTTCTATTGAAGAACACTCTTACTCCATAGTGATCTGATAAGAGGCATGGGATTAGTTCGATCTTTTTATATTTGTTGAGATCTGTCTTGTGTCCAATTATATGGTCGATTTTGGAGAAGGTACCATGAAGGGCTGAGAAAAAGGTATAGTCTTTTGCTTTAGGGTGAAATGTTCTATATATATATCTGTTAAATCCAATTGGTCCAAAGTTTCGATGAGTTTCTCCGTGTCCCTGTTTAGTTTCTGTTTTCCTGGTCAGTCCACTGTGCATAGTGGAGTATTGAGGTCCCACACAATCATTGTGTTAGGTGCAATGTGTGCTTTGAGCTTTAGTACAGTTTCTTTTATGAATGAGGGTGCCCTTACATTTGGAGCATAGATGTTTAGAATTGTGAGTTCTTCTTGGTGGATTCTTCCTTTGACTAGCAAGAACTGACCTTCTGTGTCTCTTTTGATGACTTTGGGTTGAAAGTCAATTTTATCTGATATTAAAATGGCTATTCCAGCTTGCTTCCTGTGACCATTTGCTTGCAAAATTGTCTTCCATCCTTTTACTCTAAGGTAGTGACTGTCTTTGACTCTGAGGTGTGTTTCCTGTAAGCAGCAAAATGTAGGGTCCTGTTTCTGTATCCTGTCTGTTAGTCTATGTCTTTTTATTGGGGAATTGAGTCCATTGATGTTAAGAGATATTAAGGAATAGAGATTATTACTTCCTGACATTTTTGATGTTATTTTTGTTTTTGAGTAGTTATCTTCCTTTGAGTTTGATGGAAGAAGGTTACTGTCTTGCTTTTTCTTGGGTGCAGTTCCCTTCCTTGTATTGGAGTTTTCCTCCTATTATTCTTGGTAGAGCTGGGTTAGTGGAAAGATATTGTGTAAATTTGGTCCTGTCATGGCATATTTTGATTTCTCCATCTATGTTGATTGAGAGTTTTGCTGGGTATAGTAGTCTTGGCTGACATTTGTGTTCTCTTAGGGTCTGCATGAAGTCTGCCCAGGATCTCCTAGCTTTCATGGTTTCTGGAGAGAAGTCTGGTGTGATTCTGATAGGTCTTCCTTTATATGTTACTTGGCCTTTTTCTCTTACTGCCTTTAATATTCTTTCTTTGTTTAGTACATTTGGGGTTTTGATTATTATGTGATGGGAGGTGTTTCTGTTCTGGTCCAGTCTGTTTGGAGTTCTGTAGGCTTCTTGTATATTCATGGGCATCTCTTTCTTTAAGTTAGGAAAGTTTTCTTCCATAATTTTGTTAAAGATATTTGCTGGCCCTTTAAGTTGTAAATCTTCACTCTCATCTATCCCTATAATCCTTAGGTTTGGTCTTCTCATTGTGTCCTGGATTTCCTGGATGTTTTGGGTTACAAGCCTTTTGGATTTTGCGTTTTCTTTGACTGTGGAGTCAATGGTTACTATGTTATCTTCAGCATCTGAGATTCTTATTTCTATCTCTTGTATTCTGTTGTTTATGTTTGCATCTACGACCCCTGATTTCTTCCCAAGGTTTTCTATCTCCAAAGTTGCCTCCTTTTGTGATATTTTAGTTGTTTCTACCTCTGTGTTCAGATCTTGGATGGTTTTGCTCAGTTCCTTCATTTGTTTGTTTGTGTTTTCATGTAATTCTTTAATATATTTTTGTGCTCCCTCTTTCATGACTTCTGCCTGTTGTTTCAAGTTCTCCTGCATTTCTTTAACTGATTTTCTCATTTCCTCTTTATTGGTTTCTGTCTGATGGCCCATATTCTCCTGGAATTCTTTAAGTGTTTTTTTGTGTTTGGATTGTAAGAGCTTCTACCTTATTGATGTTCCCCTGCATTTCTTTAAGAGATTTGTTTATGTCTTTTTTGTGTTCCTCTAGGAGCATCATGACCTGTGCTTTTATATCTAACTCTTGTTTTTCTGGTGTGCTGGGGTATCCAGGACTTGCTGTGGTTGGCGAATTGGGTTCAGATGGTGCCATATTGCCATGATTTCTGTTAATAACTTTCCTACGTTTGCCTTTTGCCATCTCTTTATCTCTGGAGTTAGTTGGTCTTATTGTAGATGGCAGCCCCGCTGAAAGCACAGTGTGCCTGTCCCCAGGAGACAGTGACCTTGGCTGAGCTGTTGGTACCTGGATCTGTAGATCTCTTCTGGCTCTGGGTGTGGGCCAGAGCCTGGCGGCGTTGTCTGTGCTGGAGTACGCTAGCTCTCAGTCCAAGCCCCTGAGTCCAGCTGCTAGAATTCCGAGCTGTGTCCCGAGGCAAGATGGCCCCTAGCTGCCAGCCCGCTGGGAGAGCCGACCGCGGTGGTCTGCACCCGCAGCTGAGCTCAGTGCATTGTCAGGAGGAACATTTCTGAAAATGCTCTGTGCTCTCCATATTTGAAATGAAATGCTAGGCAGGACAGAATCTTGGGTTTAGAACAATATGGGAATTTTTAGAACATCTCAGCATCACAGAATACTTGTTTTAGAAGTAAATGAGTCTGTAATGCATGCTACATAATGAACTTAGCAGAGACAGGAAAACACACATACAAACAAAAAACCCTAGAAGTAATCTGGTGAAGTGTCACATAGCTATTATACAAGCACTGGAGAGGGTAAGTCAGGAGGATCGGGATAACAAGTTCAACAGTGGCTTCTACAAAAGAAATGAATAGGAAATAAAATAAAATGAAATAAAATAAATTTTTGTTAAACAAAATAAAGACTAGCCTGCTATACAACAGAATATTATGCAAGCTCCAAATATGAAAAAAAAAAGTTCTGAAGAAAAAAATGTGTGCTGTAGCCTTACTGTTATCTATTTTACCACCCCTTCCTCTTTATGAAATAAACATTATTTCCAGGAAATAAAATTATTAAGAAAACTTCTGACACATTATATCATGGATGAAACTCACTGACTTTGTATAGAGTAAAATAAACCCATCAATGAAGTGTAGCTGTTGGTAGATTCCAGTTATATACAGTTCCTAAACTAGTTAAATTCCAAGATACAGAAAGAATGATGGCTGTCAGCAACAAGAGGAGACAAACATTACAAGTTAAACTTAAAGGAACAGAGTTTCCTGAGATGAAGAGAAGGAAATTAGACATGATTCTTGTACTGCCACCATGGTTCAACCAGGTGGACCAGGATGCCCAAGACTGACAAAGAGAAGAGAACTGACTCCTTGGGGTTGTCTCCTGACCTCCACTTGTGCACTTTGACATTTGTGCCCCCTTACACAGACATAATCTTTAAAGGACAAACTGTCCTTTCTGCTTCTCAACAGCCCATTCCTGTATGGGTTTTACTCTTCTAAAATAACCTGTGCAGAAGAATAAGTAACTAATTGTTCATTCTTCTACATTGTAAATAAATAAATAAATAAATAAATAAATAAATAGAAAATTTTAAAAACAATGAAATAAGTATTTATATTAGATATTTGGGGCATTATCTTGTTATTGAATTATCCCTGGTTACCTTATGGGGAGTAAAATATAAGAAAATCTTCTCAAAGCTTCATGAGCTGCAGTCATAGAACAACACAATCCTAAGAGGTAAGAAACTTACAAACACACACATGCTTAGCAAGGCAAGTGCACCTCGTGCAGAGGCTTGAGAACCCAGGACATCTTGTTCTCAAAAAATTAGAACAGAACACACAAAAATCAAAAACCTCTGAATAGTTCACATTCCTCTTTGCTTTGTTTTCATCTATGAATCTGCCTTAAAATAATGAAAAAATATTTTTATTTTGTTTATTTTTCTTTTAAATATACAGATGTTTATCCTGCATGTATTTCTGCCTGTGCATCATGTGCATGCTTGTGCCTATGAAGGCCGGGAAGAGAACATCCTGGTGCCCTAGCCTACCAAAATGACATTTGTCCAACTATGTTCATAATAACTAGGAAGTAGAACTAATCCAGATGTCTCGCAAGTGAAGAATGGATAAAATAATGTGGTTCATTTATACAATAAAATACTACTCAGCTATTCAAAACAAGGACATCATGAAATTTGCAAGCAAATTGATGGTGCTAGAAAAGAGCATCCTGAAATAGTCATAGGAGACAGAGGGAAGGGGAGTTGGGAGGGAGGGGAGATGGAGAAGGGAACATGTAGTTCAAGATCAGGTGTGGGAAAGGAAGGGAGAGATGGCAATATGGCCATGCGAATGAATAGAAATCTGCAACTGACTTGGGTGAGGAGGTGGGGGGCATCTCCAGAACAAGAAAGAGACCTGGTATATGAGAAGCACCCAAGAGTCAATGGGCACATCCTGAGCTGTGACTCACTACATTTGTGATAGAAATTCTGAAGAGGCTACATGTTGTAGACAGAAAGGAACCCAAGTGCAGTAATAGAGACACCAACTCGCCCATAAAACTTTCAAACTAAGTTTTATCCTGTCTACAAGAAATTCAGGCAGGGAGAATGGAGCTAGATTTGAGACCAATAACATGGGTAAGAATCAATCCCTAACACTATTAATAATAATCTGTATTCTTGCAGACAGCAAAATGTTGTCATCTGAGAGTCTCTACCCAGCAGCAGTCTCAAACAAAAACAGACACTGCCAATGTGTGGATAGAGCTTGGGGTCTCTTATGAAAGAATAGGAGGGAAGATTGCAGTCCAAGAAGGGGATAGGAACTCCACAGGAAGACAAACAGGCTCAATTCAAATGAACCTTTGGGGCTCTCAGAGTCTGAACCACCAACCAATGAACATATACATGTTGGGCCTAGGCTTCCCTAATCATATATACAGATACACAGCTTGGTCTTCATGTGGGTCCTGGACAACTGGAATGGGAGCTATTCTAAAAGCAGTACCTATGGGAGGGATATGTTCTACTAGCTGGGCTGCCTTGTCTAACCTCAGTGAGAGAGAAAACCCATAGCCTTGCAGAGCCTGGAAGTGGTAGGGTGGGGAGGATAACAATGGGAATTCCCACCTGCTCAGAGGTTAAGGGGAGGAAAGAAACAAGAAGGGGAAGGATTGTAGGAGGGTTGATTAGGAGGGGAGCAGTGAACAGAATGTAAAGTGAATAAGTAAAAGAGAATAAAATTACATTTAAAAAAGAAAGAAGAGAAGAGAAAATCCCAAGTGAGCTAACCCAGACCTGGCAAGACACATATCCTGTGTACTCACTTATCAGTGGACATTGGCCATAAAGTACAGGATAAAATGTGTTAAAATCCAGACCCAAGGAAGTTAAGTGAAAAGAAAGGGCCAAGTGTGGATGCTTGCATCTTACACTGAAGGGGAAATAATATATTCATTAGAGTTCAATGGAGGGAAGGAACTTGATGGGAGTATGGATGAGGACAAGAGCAGGGGCAGTGGGAATCAGGCATAGGGGGAGCCAGGGAGAGAGGGCCTGGGGAGTCAAAGAACTCAGCAGCAGCTGTTGGGGGAGCATCTCTAGGATGCACCACAAACCTGGGATAAGGAATGCTCCAGGGAGTCTATGAGGGTGACTTTAACTTAGACTTCTAGCAGTCTGGGATATGGAGCCTGGAGTGGAGACCTCCTGTTGTAAGGCAGGACTCACACTGGCGGGATGTATACCCCATATGTACAGTCAAGTTAATTTTTTATATTTAGGAGAGCAAAACATATGCTAACATTGTTCATTATTACAACCAACTTCATCTTTGTCATCCCTGGCATCTTCTTCATCACCATCTTATCATCAACACCATCAAATATATTATAATCTCCATTACCTAAAGAAAAAAGTTCAGGTAGTGATTGAGGCCACAGAAATCACCAAGAAAAAAAACACGAGAACAAACCACCTTTAACCCCTTTGGAATACCATAGCTCCTATCAGAAAATTGAATTATTTATTTATTTACTTGTTATTGTTATGACAGTTCTGGGTATCAGACTATTAGTGTTATCCCAGCAAATGCTCTAACCACTGAACAATCTCACCAGCCCTTAAGATACTAAGTATAAACCAAAAGAAGGAAAACAAGGGCCCAGTGTGATGACTCAGAGGGTGGAGGGGATTGCTACCAAGCATGACATTCTGAGTTCAATCACTGGGGGATAGAGGTGGAAGAAGAAAACTGACTCCTACAAGTTGTTCTCTGACTATGACATATGCATGGCTCCAAACCAATAAATAGAGTATCATATTTTTTTTCCCGGAGCTGAGGAGCAAAACCAGGGCCTTGAGCTTGCTAGGCAAGTGCTCTACCACTGATCTAAATCCCCAAACCCTAGTATCATATTTAAAATGACATCAAGATGTATTTCTTGTAATGTGTTTTCTGACACAGCTAGGTATCATTTAGAAATGCAATGTGAGGAAATCTGGATGGAATTTCAAGGCAGGTGAAAAGCATTTGTTGGTGAAGGAGATCTTGTAGAGAGGGTTCAGAAGATTCTAATCTCCATTTCACTAAATAAAATTGAGTCACACCTGTCCACTTCCCCATCACAGAACCTTCTATTCCAGAACAGGGTTCAAGTTTTGTGTAAACATGTTGTTCTCAGTTTAAACCTATTTGGGAGTTGAATGATGTTTTCACAGGAGTTACCTAAGACCACTGGAAAACACAAATAATTACATGACAATTCATAATGGTACCAAAATTACAGTTATGATGTAGCAATGAAAATAATTTTATGGGTAGAGGCATCACCATAACATAAGGAACTATTAAATAGTAACAGCGTCAGGAAGGCTGAGAACCACTGCAGTGAGGCAACACAATATAATGGTTAAATTTGTGTTGACCATGTAGCTGACTTCTCAACTCTAGCCTCCTCTCTCATACCCTCAAGTTCTTTGTAAATTAGGTATAGTAATATTCTGCTGACATAGGCCAAGAG
Organism: Apodemus agrarius; assembly: GCA_964023405.1. Taxonomy (NCBI): domain Eukaryota; kingdom Metazoa; phylum Chordata; class Mammalia; order Rodentia; family Muridae; genus Apodemus; species Apodemus agrarius. The sequence continues at coordinate 10,564,723 of OZ030009.1, read as the reverse complement.
GATAGTGTGATGACTTGGTAAGAAGGCAAGAAGAACCTTGCACACAACAGCTTTCACCTGATATTAGAGATGCATGAGGAACTCAGGGAGCTGTTGGACACTCAAAGGCAACAGCTTCTGTGCTTTGTAAACATAACCAGCCATTCAAGAGCCACCATTCACTTCCTCCCAGACAATCCTAAGATCCTGCTGTTAAAATCCAGACCAACAAAGAGTTTTCCCTTGTAAAAGCACAAAATAAAGGGAATCAGACTATTTAGATTATAGGCTAAATGGATCCCATGACCAGTCACTCTCCTTCAAGGGAGCAGAATGTTGTTCAGAGAGGTCCTGGGATTATACTAATGTTTCGGTATTTTATGATAATAATGATAATCATGTTAATAGCTTCACCAGAGTTGCCAGGTGGCAGCCTGACCATGATCATTTATACACCATGCCTAATAGTACAGGTGAAACACTTTGTCAAAGCCTGCAGGTAATGATAGAGCCATAGCAGCCAATGAAAGGGAGAGAATTTTCAGCCAATCAAGAAGCTAGCATGGTTTCTTATTCAGTCTTGCATTTTTACAGTGTTCCTTTGGTAAGTACCAGCCTATGGGACCACATCCAGACTGGGTAAGGAACTCATTTCCTTTGTGAAGAGTCTTTTATCTCTGTTTCTTCAATTTAGTGCTTTACTGATGGTCTGCAGAACCATAATTTCATTAGGGCTGAAAACATAGTTCAGTGGGTGCTGGCCTGGCATGCACGGAGTTTGGGAGTTCCTTCCTCACAATTGTATTATATCAGTAACAGAACTCTGTTCACCTCGAATGTGATTGACATGGCTCTGGTAGGGCTTGCCCTTCTTCCTCATTCCCTTGGACTTGCTAAATACAACTAGCTTCCAACCCTAAAGCTAGTCCTCAACTTCTGTACCCTTATTACTCTAATCCCTCTTCTTGAAGCTGACTACCAAAGACCAGCTATCAAAATATAGGAAGTCCAGTGATCTAAAGCCTCCTTCGGCTTATCTAATTAACATTCCCAGTTAAAATAAAATACCTCTTCCTAACACAGTCTTTTCCCTTGTTGCCTTATAAACCACCATTGGCCTATGTGCCAGGTCTGTCTCCTCTCTATCTTGAAACAGTTTTTGACAACCCCACCCATGGACAAAATACTCCTTACCCCTCTCCTCTTTTCTCAGTCTCCTTTTCCCACTCCCCTTCTCCATCATTCTCTATCTCCTGTGTTTTTCCCTCTTTCCTGACCTCTGCTACTCTGTGGGGCCAATAAATTTCTTTTGTGCTGAGAACTTGGTCTGAAAACTTGGTCTTGGGTACTCTTAACTGATACTTTTTCTTTTACTCAACTATGTTAAATCACAAAAGTGATCTCCAAATTTGGGAGGTGAATACGAGACGATCACATGAAGTGGCATTTTTGAAAATTCTAGAATTCTGGGTTTTTATAACACAGAAATATTATATGAATGTGCTTTCATTTTATTTCCACTTGTAGAAATGTTGAACTATTTCCAGCTGTCTGCAATAGCTGACCATGATTTGACTCATGTTCTAGCAGAAACATGGTTTTGCCAGCTGCAGATAATTTCTGCAGTTGTGTGACACTTGGAATTCAGCAACTTTTCAGAGAGTATATAAGTGGTGGGGCCCCAAAGGGGTTCTTGGTCATTTAGGGAGGCTCTTTACAGTTTGTTAGTAGCCATGGTCAAACAGGAAACAAAAAAGAAGAAATTATATTCAGGGATGTCTTTCCCCTTGTTTATCCTTGTTTCTCTCCTATCTACTATATGGGTTGTGAAAATAGGGATAAATGGTGTTAAATAAAAGAATCCATAATTTAGCAAAGACCAACTACAATCAGAAGTTTAGGGCTATTTTCAGATTCACCGGTTAGTCTGCAGTCTGTCTGGGTTCAATGAAACTATTTCTTAAACATATTAATTGAAGGCATTGAGATTTAGAAGCTATGAATACCGAATAGTTAACAATGAAGGAAATGACCACTGACACCCAAAGGTCTGTTTCTCAGATTTGGTGTGAATGCCAGATATGATTGTAAGATGAACAAAACCTGAACGGAGAAATGAAATCAATGCATTTACACAGGGAGAAAGGGAATGGTGATTTGCCTGGTTGGATTTGAAATAACATTTTGTTTGGTACACAGAGAGGCTAGGAAATCCTATCTGCATGTTGATAGGAAAATCATGTCATCATCCACCTTTCCTTTGAGAAGCACAAGTAAAGTGCTATAGGTTGAGTGAGCCAGGTGTGTTGCCCTTTATGAGAAAGAGACAGGTGTTGGCAGAACCATTGAGGTTCATGTCATGAAATGATGGGCTAGAGCCTAAAATCAGCTCAGTGTTTCCACAAAGTTTCATGCAGTGAGGAATCATGAATGAAGATTGAGGGGCAAAACTGATAAGTCAAAGGTTTGAGACTCTGTGGGAAAGTCTCAAGCCAACAAGAAAAAATCATTAGGGAGAGATCTTGGACATACAGGGATTTTAAAAACTTGTGGTAAAGTATACTAGCAAGACATCTGCCCCTTTAATTACTGTTAATAATTTGGATCTGTTCTGTGATTTAAAATACTTACTTTGTTGGATTCCCATCCATCTCCAGAACTGGACAGTAATCTGGACAGAAACTTTTGATTAAATATTTTGCCTTTCTTGTCCTCTTCTTACAATCTCTAGATTCGACTTTCCCATCCTATGAATTCAATCTAAGTAACTCAAATGGGTGACATATGATATCTGATAAAGGTATGATTTTATTTATCATACTTATACAGGTCTATTCATGCTATAGTACATGCCAGCATTTGCCTCCCTGAGGTGACCAAATAATGCCCAACTGTTGGAACAGCATATGCCATTTCTGGTTCTAGTGATGGGTATCTACCGTCTCCCAGCTCTTTGCTATAGGGAACAATGCTACTGTGAATGTTGCTATACAGTGATGTTTTATCCAACATGTGAATCTCTGCTTTCTTCATTATACAACCAAGGTTGTGAGATGCATAAAGAATATGGTCTAGCACATTTAGGACTCCCTCTTGGTCTCTATTGGGTGTGTAAGGTCCTTCTGCCTAGCGGGTAAAATCATATATATCACGATTAACTTGAAATTTCTGTTCTATATAATGGGACATTTAATAATTGCACAATTTATTGTTATTTGACTATCATATTTGTGGGTATTTAAGTTTAGACCTTTTCAAAACACTTTAATGTTCATTTATTCAGGCACTTCTTTGAACATGTGTGAAGTTGTTACTTGGGAATAGATTCTGGGTGATGAAATTGTGGGACAAATGTAAGGCTCACTTTCTGTTTGGATGGAGGGAGCTTGCTAGGTTTCAACCAAAGAGTCTATTCACACCTTTACCTTTATACTGCTTTCACTGCACACCTATTAAGTCACAGGTTCAAACATTTTCTATACAGTGTATAAATTCTATATCTACAGAAATGGAAAAGCACCCCTTCAAGTTATTTTGCTGTGTATAACAGACTTCAGGTTCCCGTGTGCGTGTGTGTGTGTGTGGGGGGGAGTGTTTGTTTGTATGTATTCACTTGCCTATAAGTAAATTCATTGTTTTTTCTTTTAAGTGAAACGAAAATGCATGCTTAGATTTTTGCCTACTGGGGTAATATAGGTAGTGGAAGTTTGTGAATTTGAGGCCAGTCTGCTCTACATCTAGTGAAATCCAGAACAGCCAGATCTGCATAGGGAGACCATGTCTAAACATACATGTAGCTTTTAGAATTTTTGTCTTCATTTAGAAACTTTTCAAGTGCAGCTTCTTAGGGGAAACCATGGTTTCTGATTTCAGAAAATGATGTTTGAACATGTTTTTCTTATGATTTAAGAGTTTCCTCCTTAATGGATAAGATAACGTAGTAATTAGTGATGTGAAACACCTCTGCATTGAGTTTATTGTCCACGTTTTTTTACCTGTTCAGAATAAAATTTCTTCTCTTTGTTGGACCTTTTTCATTTGTTTCTCATAGTTAAGATCGTATTTCTTTGTATTGTTCATGACTTTACAGCTAGCTCCCTTTCCTAATGGGTAATATATTCCCAAGAAGTCATTCATACAAGTACTATATCCAGGCCTGAACTTGTTTAGCCTCCATGATCAGACAAGCTCAAGCACATTCAGGGTAGAATGGCCACAGACAGTGTTTTCCAACTTTTATAGCTTTATTTACTTTTATTGTATGACTGTATTTTCCTTGCATGTATGTCTGTTTGTTATGAGTACTTGGTCCCTGTTGAGGTCAGATGAGGGTATCATGTCCCCTTTAACAAGAATTACAGGTGGCTATGGACCACTGTGCTGTGTAGGTGCTGAGATCCAAATCCAGGTGTTCTGCAAGTGCTGGCAATGTTCTGAAACCCTAAGCCATTTCTCCAGCCCATGGAATTTTTTCTGGTTTAAATTTTTTCTCACAGTGGAAATGTGAATTCTTCTGAGGTAGTCATTGTAAAGGCTATATTCTTTTTAAAGAAATTGAACATAGATGTAATAGAAGTTAGAAATGGCTAGCCACTGAATACACTGGTTGTACTGATCCCCATAGAATGTGACTTTTTATTTCTTTGCTTAATGAAGAGGGGTTTACCATCTGAAAATTATGCCTTTTTCATTTTGTTTAATACTATATCAAAACATTATATTACATTATATTACTTAATATGTAAATTTTATTGCTATGCATAAAGAATTTTTTGTTGTTCTTGTTTTTCAAGACAGGGTTTCTTTGTGTAGTCCTGGCTGTCCTGGAACTCACTCTGTAAACCAGGCTGGCCTTGAAGTCAGAAATCCACCTGCCTCTGCCTCCCAAGTGCTGGGATTACAGGTGTATGCCACCACACCCGGCTTAAGAATTTTATTTAAAGAAAAGTTAGAATACAAATTTTAAAATAGTAAAAGGTTCTAGTGTTCTAATTCATAGTTGGTGGATTATAGACAATACTGCACATATGTTTCAAAAATATTTGAAGGATTTTGATGTTTTCACTACAATGAAATATCTTTGGAGGTAGATGTTATTGTGTGCTTTGAACATTAACCAATGTGGAAAAGTAATGAAAGTTTGCTATACTGCCTATTGATGAGTATGATTTTTATGCCTCAATGAAAATAGGAAATCATTTTCCTAGTGGAGATTTTATTCAGCAAGAAAAATTAATGAAATCATGTCCTTTGTAGGATTGTGGATTCAACTGGTGATTGATAATAAGCATATTGGTTCAGACCAAAAAAAGACAATGTAGCACATTTTCTCTAACTTTGGGACCATGGTATTTTTATATAGATTTTTAAAATTACACACACACACACACACACACACACACACACACACACACGTATATACATGATACTATTTATAAAACTTTGTGTTATATAATATATGACAGAAAAGTGGAAGCAAATTTTCTAGGGGAATGGAAGGACTACCAGAAGGGAAAAGGAGACAGAGGGTAAAGGAATGTTAGAAGGAGCAGGTTAATGTATATTATATGTTTATATGAAAATATAGCCATAAAACTAATTGCATGCAAGAACATGTACCAATTTTATGAAATGAGATGACTAGGTGTAATGGCATACACCCTTAATCCCAGCAACAATTAGAAGTTAGGCAGGTGAATCTCAGTTTGAAGTAAGCTTGGTTTATAGATCAAGTTCCAGACCAGGCCAGGGTATATAAGTGGGAACCTGTCTCAAATGGTAAATCAAAGACAATTGGGTGGTAATAAATCCCTCAGGATTGAAAATAGAATAACAATTGACAGGGAATGTGAGCTTCTTACTTGACTGATAGGATCTCAGTTGTAGAAGATTAAAAACTGTTATGCAGACAGATGTGGCACTAAGTCTGAATTGTGTGAATATATGTGGTAGTATAGTAGGACAGAGTTGCCATATGGAAATGGGGAAATGATTGCATTTTCAATCTTGGTTTGATTGTAGTTGGACTGGATCTGTTGTACATTCAATGAATCAACTTTGTTTTTACATGTGTATTCATGAAACTTCACTATGTGTTGAATAGGAGCCATCCTAATTAGTTTTCTGAGTTCCATGTGAACCTTTTGAAGACTTTGTTACTCTGTTTGAATAGAACCCTCTAGTGGAGTAATTCTCAACTTCTGGGTTGCGACCCCTTTGTGGTCTATTTCTGGCACACAACCAACTTTTAACTGCAGTCTGAGAGGAATTGATGTCCTCATTCAGCCTCCATGTTTACTGCCTGCAAATAGTGCATAAACATACATACAAACAAAGACCCCAAACATTCTAAATTAAAATATCTATTTGACTTATTCAACCTAGTCCAAAGAGATTTTAAAATGTCCAGTATCAGACAGTTTGCTATTTTTTTAAAGAGATGTCAACCATACTTCCTTGACTATATTGATGAACTTACACTGCTTTATTTTTTTTTTCAGTTTATGATTCTCTCTGATGGTGGCCTTAGTATAAAGGGTTTTTTTTTTGTTGTTGTTGGCTTTTTGAGACATATACAGTTTTTCTGTGTAGCACTGGCAGTCCTGAAAGTCACTCTCAGACCAGGCTGGCTTCAAATTCAGAGATCTTCCTGCCTCTGTCTATTTCTGAGAACTGGCATTAAAGCAGTGTTCCACTAGTATCTGGCCAATAATTTTAACAATAGATTCATTTAAATTATATTGAAATTGTGAAGGATGAATCCATATATATCTAAAGGAAGGAAGACATACTAATAAATTTGACCCTTTAAGTTGTTGAGACTGGATTCTCATTTCATTCTTCTTCAAATGTCACTTATTTATTGGTTTTGAAGATTTTTCATCCCCTAGAGTCTGGGATCACTGTCCCAAGATGACGGAGACATCTGGTTATGGCTTGCTGCAGTATTTGCAAAAACTCAGTGATGAAGAGTTCCAGAGATTCAAACAGCTTCTCAGGAAAGAGCTAGAAAAATTTAAACTTAAACCTATCCCTTGGACTAAAATTGAGAACACATCCAAAGAAGATCTGGTAATGCAACTGAACACACATTATCCAGGAAAGGCATGGGATATTGTGTTGAGCCTGTTTCTACAGGTCAATCGGGCAGACCTCTCTACCATGGTTCAGAAAGAAAGGAGAGGTAAGTGAATATCTGGAGAAAGGGGACACATGAGGAAAGTTAGGGAAGCAGGAGATTGTTTCTTAAAATAATTACATCTCACCAGCAGTTTCCCCTCTTTCTGTCCTCCCTTTCTTCTCCCTCATATCCACTGCTTCTCCATTTACCTTCAGAAAAGGGCAGTCCTCCCAAGAATATTAACCAAACATTCATAACAAGTGACAAGACTAGACACAAACCCTCATATTAGACTGGACTAGGAAAGTAAGCAGAAGTGTCCCAAGAGCATATGCGTCACACACACCCCCCCAAGCTGACTCTTATTGTTCTCATAAAAACACCAAGATAAAACCCATAATGTGAAAGGGATATCAGTGTTGAGTTGTCCATTAGTTGGGATAAGTTCTAGAAAGCAATGAGTGTGATATACAGACCATCCATTAAATGGGGGTAACCTAATGCACATAACCATTATGAAGAAAATAAAATGTAGGATCCATTGAAACTAGTAAGGCAGACACTAATACTGTCTTAGGGTTTTGCTGCTGTGAACAGACACCATGGCCAATGCAAGTTTTATCAAAAACAACAGTTAATTGGGGCTGGCGTACAGGTTCAGAGGTTCAGTCCATTGTCATCAAGGCAGAAGCATGACAGTATACAGGCAGGCACAGTGCAAGAGGAGCTGATAGGGTCTACATCTTTATCCAAAGGAAGCCAGGAACAGACTGGGAATGCTCAGGTATCTAGAAGGAAGATTTTCAAGCCCATCCCCACAGTGACACACTTCCTCCAACGAGACCATACCTTCTAATAATGCCACTCACTGGGACAAGCATATACAAACCATCACATTCCACTCCCTGGCCCCCATAGGCTTGTTCAAACATGAGTCTGCTGGGGACATTCCTAAACATAATGCAAAATATATTTAGTCCAACTTCAAAAGTCCCCATAGTTTATAGCAGTTTCAGCAGTGTTAAAAGTCCAAAGTTTAAGGTCTCTTCTGAGATTCGTCTACTCAAGTCTAATCCCCAAAGGAAGACAGGAAACCAGCTGGGCAAACTCCAAACTCTGCATCTCCATGTCTGATGCAAAGCAGTCTTTTATCATCTTTGTTGACCAAAATAAAATTCTTTCTCCTGGGCTGGTTCCACTCCCTGTTAGCATCTGTCCACTGGCATCCTGTGGTTCTTGCATCTTTAATATCTTGGGTTCCCCAAGACAACTTCAGCTTCACAGCTTCTTGTTCCAATATCTGAGATCCACACGTAATCTCCAAAGGTCTGGTGTCATTTCTCTAGCTCTGCCCTCTGTACCACTCTTTAAATTCAGGTAGATTCACTTGACTGCCACTGGTGTTCTTGGTGATTATCCCATGGTACTGCCATCTCCAATATGCTGGGGTCTTCCACCTCAACTAGGCTTCACCAAAGCCTCTCATAGGCTCTCTACATGGTACCAAGTCTCAACTCCTTTGTGTGACCACTTCAGTCCTGGGGTGTCAACAAAAACTGAGGCTGCACTTTCCACCAAGGGCCTTCCATGGCCTCTTACAGTGCCAAGCCTCAACTGTTCTTAATGATTCCTTCATGCCTTCCAAACCAGTACCACCTGGGTGATTCTTACACATTACCAAGTCCAGCCACAGCACAAGGTACAACCTTGGCTCTCTCTGGTATACAGTCTCTTTGTGCTCTCAAAAAGCACTGCCCAGGAGATTTCACCTCAGTGATGCTAGTCTCTTAATCACCACTAATTTCTTAGCTCCAGCTAACCAGCAACAATTGCCCCAGTAGTCTCCTATAATAGATTTAAAAATCCAAGCAAATAACCATTTTCTGTTTTGAAAATATATCATTTTTATTATATGAACAATTTTCTTACACATATCAATATGTACTACATGCAGGCAATGCTTGTGGTAGCCAGAGAGGTCTGGGAATCACTGTGTTTGAAATTGACAGATAGTTGTCAGTGGCTTTGTCAGGGCTGGGAGATGAACCCAGATACTATGGAGGAACCATAAATTTCTCTTAACTTACTGAGCATCTCTAGTATGTGAATTACTGCCACAAGTCCCACTGTATCTCAGGGCAGACAGTAGGCTTTTGCCTTCTGAAAGATTAATACCAGAAAAAAAATAAAACTAATAAGAAAATGTCCAAGTGTGGTATTGATCATGTCCTGGTTGTCTGGCACCTACCTCCATGAATAACCAGAGAAACATTTTCTCTTAATCTCATTTGTTTGAGTACACTTATCTAATACATTAAACAACAAACATAAAACTATGAGATGCATATCATTTAACCTAGACCAAACTGACACCCTGATCAGGATTGTTACCCATAGACTTGAAATCATATAACCCCAAAATTTGTTTCACTGTCTTGTTACCCAAAGAAAATCTTGCTTTGACTAAGTATACATTATAAGCATGTTTAAAATTGAAAAATATTATAAATAGAATGATTCTAAGCCAGGTGGTGGTGGCACATGCCTTTGATCCCAGCACTTGGGAGGCAGAGGCAGGTAGATTTCTGAGTTTGAGGCCAGCCTGGTCTACAAAGTGAGTTCCAGGACATCCAGGGCTACAAAGAGAAACCCTGTCTCAAAAATATATTAAATAAATAAATAAATAAATAAATAAATAAATAAATAGAATGAATCTTAAATGACTTACTGAAGACAGGAACATTTTAGACTAGATGGCACCACTCTGAGTTCTACTTCATAAAATTATGTACAAATAAAGTACTTATGGATTTTCTTCTGAGGAGGTACAAGATCTTTGTAGATTTGAAATGCAATAAATAGTTGGAATTCATGCTTTGCAGTAGCTGCTTTTCAGAGATGAGTTACAAGTTTGGTCACAATGATTTCAAGGCAATATATAAAATATAGCCCTGGATATAGGGAAACCAACTGAGAGTCTGCAGTTTGGGACCCATGTTGGGTACCAAGATGAGACTGACTAGCTGAGCTCTGTTTCTTTGTGAATTAAAGCACATACAGGCAGGAAGAGTTGCAGGGAATGTGAAATCAAAATTTATTGGCATTATAGAATTGTCAGGTAGAAAAGGAGCCCTATATATTGGAGACAATTGACTCTAGGTGGGGTTCCCATTTTTTCTTTGTTTTAAATACACCTGTCTTCTGAAGAGTTTCTTTCTCTATTGGCCCTAAAATAGTCATATGCCACATCTAGCATTGTGATTTGAGGCCCTGCTTCTGTTCACAAGTATGGAAACAGTGTATGCAATAGTGTTTTCTATCTATTGGTGTGGGTATAGACAGTACTGGTTGGGTGGTTGGGCAATGGAAAAGAAAAACCTACACCAGGTTCATGTGAATGGAAATGGGAAGTTATTGCAGAGGAAGGGGTAGGTGTGTCTCCTTTCTTTTTTACTCATCTCAGAACCCATGTCTTCACTGCTCATGCAGAGGTATAGATTATTTGTTAAACATGTATTTAAGAATTACTGTGATTCATTCTTTTTTCTTTTCTTTTTATTCTATATTCTTTGTTTACATTCCAAAGGCTTTCCCCTTTCCCAGTTCCCCCCCCACCATATGTCCCATAAGTCCTCTCCCCCACAACTATTCCCCAATCACGCCCCTACCATTTCTCTGTTCTGGTACTCTCCTACAAAACTGGATACTGTGATTCATTCTTATGAGTATTCTTTTCCTAATTCCCTGTATTCTGATTTTATCAATCACAGATAAACAAACAAAATACAAAGAATATATGAAGAATACATTCCAGAACATATGGACATTGGAGACCAATATTCATATACCTGAGAGTAGCTACCACACAATTATTGAACCCCAGTACATAGCATTGAAGGACATATTTGATTGTGAGTCGGAGCCAATCACTGCAGTTATATCAGGTTGGAGAGGAGAAGGTAAAACTATTTTCTTAAGAAAAGTAATGTTGGATTGGGCAGCAGGAAATTTATTGCAGAACCGATTTCGGTATGTCTTTTTCTTCTCTGTCTTCTCCCTCAACAACACCACCGAGCTAAGCTTAGCTGAGCTTATCTCAAGTAAGTTGCCCGAGTCTTCAGAGACACTGGACGACATTTTATCAGATCCAAAAAGAATCTTGTTTATCCTGGATGGATTTGATTACCTGAAATTTGATTTGGAACTCAGGACAAACTTGTGCAATGACTGGAGGAAGAAGCTGCCAACGCAAATCGTCTTGAGTAGTTTGCTACAGAAAATAATGCTCCCAGAATGTTCTCTCCTTCTTGAATTGGGAAGGTCAAGTTATTCCAAAATTATTCCTTTGCTGCAGTATCAAAGAGAGATACTTATTCCAGGATTCTCTGAACAGTCTATGGAATTCTACTGTGTGTCCCACTTCAATAACCAGAGAGGCATAGAAGTCTTTGAGACTTTAAAAACCCTTAAAACATTGTTCACTTTATGCCACATTCCTTTACTGTGCTGGATGATCTGTAGTTCTTTAAAGTGGCAGGATGAGAGCAGTGAGGTAGAAAAACGTTATGGTGAAACAGATGGGCTCATCTACACAATATTTATGGTGAGTTCATTTAAATCAAGATTTCCCAGGACTACATCTAGACACAACAGGACCCGTATAAACACCCTGTGCACCTTGGCTGTAGAGGGAATGTGGAAACAGGTGTATGTGTTTGACTCTGAGGACCTCAGGAGAAATGGGATATCTGAAACAGATAAGGCAGTGTGGCTGAGAATGAATTTTTTCCAGAATCAAGGTAACAACATTGTGTTTTATCATTATTCACTACAGTGGTATTTTGCTATCCTGTTCTATTTTCTCACACAAGGCAAAGACACACATGACCCAGATATTGGAAGCCTACCTCAACTTCTAGGAGAAATGTATGCTCATAAACAGAACCAATGGTTCCATACACGGTTATTATTGTTTGGAATGGCCACTGAGGAAGTTGCTTCCTTGCTTGAACCATGCTTTGACTTTATATTAACCAAGAAGGTAAGACAGGAAATCATTAGATACATTAAGAGTCTCAATGACCAAGAGTGCAATGAAACACTGGTGCATACCAGGGATTTGTTTTTCTGTCTACGTGAAAACCAGGAGGAAAAATTTGTCAGAGAAGTGATGGATCTATTTGAAGAAATTACTATTGATATTAGTAATGGTGCTGATTTGTTAGCAGCTCAATACAGTCTACAGCGAGCCTCAAAATTGAAACACCTTCACCTGCATATACAAAAGAAAGTTTTTTCAGAAATACGTGATCCAGAAAATGTTGACTTAGAAACCTTTAATAGGCGCAAAGAGTGAGTATGTCTCTAAAACTTGTCTATTGTTTTTCACTTCCACCTTACTATCCAGAGCAATATTTTATAGATGTGTCCATGCTGTATCCAAGCAAATTCATGTTAAAGGCAGAGAAAGATGTGGGGTATCTTTCTCTTTGTTCTCTGCCTTAATCCCTTAGAGGACAGTCTCTCACCACCTTAACAAGGCAAACTGACCAGAAAGACAGCAGGAGCTACCTGTTTCCAAATTCTAATGATGGGCCAACAGCCTCAAGCAACCATGTCAACCTTTTTATGTCAGTACTGTGGATATGAACTCATTCTCTTGCTTGCACAGAAAGTATTCTTAACCTCTCAAACCTCTCTTTAGCATGGTAAAGCTCTTATATGTCTATGCTTGATTGTTTAGATGGTATAATCAGAAAGGCTTTCTATTGAGTCTTGTTACTATTGTTTAGAGCTGGGTAGCCCTGAACAGCCATGTCTTGAGTTCCTCCATCTATACAAAGAAAAAATTGACACACAGCCAGTGTGAGATGGAAGTGTGAGCATTGCTATTGCAGTGCCTGATACTTTTCCTTTATCCATTGTGTTTAGAGTGTCTTGGCTGTTATGTTGGAGAGGATTTGGGAATTTGTGTCTGTTTAAAGAGGTGCTCATATGTTGTTGTAATAGTTGACTTGTCTTACATTGAATTTAATCTGCCAGCTCATTCTTGAGCAAATCACATAAATCTTTTACTCAAAATAGTATTGTTTCCTCAGGATTTCCAAACGTCTACACAACTTCACATAGAAATCATGCTTTCTCACTAAAACCTTGAAAGCCTTGTGAAAGTGGGTGCCTTCAACAGTGAATTATAGATAGTAATAGTGAATCCCCAGCAGAGATTCCATTCTAGTTTATCTCATTTCAGGCCACATCTCTTTATTATAATTTTTATTCAGTGCATGATTTGTAATTTCATTCGGATTTACAGTGCATTCTGTTAACTCTCACTTGCTATTCAGTTCTGTTTCCCTTCTACCTGATCATCCAACTTCTTTACAAGATCCTTTCTCACATTAACATCTTTTTGTTCTGCCAGCTATGAACTTTAGACTTAAAATCAGTGAGTCAATGGGCTTGGAAATAGCATGCTAGACCTTCATGGTCTCACTTGTTAATATAACACTGAAGGTGACTCTTCTCCAGAAATCAACAGTTCACCTGAGAGGGGTTGATCTATGTGACCCTCTCCCCACTTTATTTTTGATTGGTATGAAGCACGGTATTTTGCAGATCAATTAACGTATCCATAGCTGCTGTAGATAAAGACTGCAATATGTATACCAGGCTCGGAAGAGGCCATTTCATGTTTCAGAGTGCTCTCTTCTATTTACTCCCTGCTCTTCTCTCCTTTCATCTCTTCTCTTTGCCTCTCCTCCCCTCCTCTCTTCTCTCTCCCCTACTTTTCTTTTTTTAAAGATTTCTCTATTTTGCTTAAATTTTATGAGTGTTTTGTCTGAATATATGTCTATGGAACATGTGAGTACACTGTTTGTGGAGTTCAGAAGAGGCCATTAGATCCCCTGGAACTGAAGTTACAGATGGTTGTGTGCTTCCACATTGAATTCTGGGAATCAATCCTGGGTCCTATGCAAGAGCATGAAATGCTCCTAAACTCTTAGGCATGCCCTGCTCCAGGGGTTGCTTTCTTAGTCACTAATCTATGTTGACCCATTTTATCTGCCAGCTTTGAGAGCAGATTGGGACTGATCTACCTATTTTAGGAATATCATGACTTGAATTTAGTCATTAGAGAATAATGATGTGTTGTTTTCTCATTGCAGAATTGTAGACTTACATTGGCCTATGATCTGCAGTTATTTACATAAATTGCATGTTTTGGATCTGGACAGTTGTCATTTCAGTAAAAATACCATAGAGGATCTGTGTAATTCAATGTCTCCATCACCTACAGTGCCTCAGACTCATTTTAAGCTCCAAAGCTTATTGTAAGTTTGGTAGTCACATATCCTTAAATAAATAAAAGACATTCCTTTTATTCCCCGTGTAGAAGATTCATGCATAAGTAAGTAAATATAGAACAAAAATCAAAAGTAAATAATATCAAGAGTCACATATTTGAAGGTTTAAGTTATACACACATGTATCTGATATATATATATATATATATATATATATATATATATATATTTAAATGCCTATACAGCTTTGTGTGTATACACTAAAATAACACTTAACATGTATTGACTATGGTATAGAGACCACAATGTATATAAAAGGTCTATTTTAATTATTTTATGTTGTGAATAGGTATGTGTGATTCTGAATTGGGTTGTCTAGACTTAGAGTTATATAAACAGTTGTAAACCTCCCAACAATGGGTACTTAGAACTGTACTCTAGTCCTCTGCAAGAACTGTATGTGCTCTTAACCACTAGCCATCTGTCCAGTCCAATGCTACTTAGTCATCATTATGACATATAGTTGTTATCATGGAAAAACATAGACTGGCATAAGTTTGGCTACCATTTTCTCACCTTGAAATGGAATAACTACAAAAGGAAAGAAAACCTTATATCTAATTTTCTTAAACTCTGCAACCTATTTTATAACCATTATAAGATAGTGATACCTTAAAAAATTTAGTACTTGATAAGCCCAGTGGTAGTGGCTTATCCTTTAATTCCAGCACTAGGGACACCTAGGGAGGTGGATCTCTGAGTTTGAACCCTCCTGTTCTACAGAGTGAGTTTCATTACAGACAGGTCTGTAACGTGAACATGTCAAAAACAAACAAAAAAGAAAAAAAGGGAAAAACATTAGTACTTTAGGAGAAATAGGCCATTCCCTTTGGATATATAGCTGGGAATAGTAATACAAACTCAAGTAATTGTATTATACATAAAAAATATTCTCATTTGCATTCTGATTCTATGAGAAACACTATGACCAAAGGCAGCCTTAGGGAGGAAAATTCTTTATTTTATTTTATTTTTTTACCACTCCTTGGTCATAATCTATCACCAACGGTAGGTAGGGCAGGAACTTGAAAGCAGGACCTTAAACAGAAATCATAAAGGAATAATGCCTTCTGGCTTGTTTCCCCATGATCTGCCTCCACAACCTTTCTTATTCAGATTAGACTTACTTTCCCAGGGGTAATGCCCCTCAGATATGCATTTCTCCAGATTAACAATAAAATGCCCAAAAGTCATGCTAATGTGATGGAGATAATTCCTCCATTCAGGTTCCTTTTACCAAATTCATACCAGTTGCTACCTTATTTGGCTACAGCAAGTCAATGTAGACTTTAATATGAAGATAACCATGAATTTCCTTACAATGTTCTAGGGTTACAGAGATGTGGGGGGGGGGGATGGAATAAATGGGAAAGATCTGAGTAGCTTGAGCCTTAGTGCTTGTATGGTCTATAGAGATATCCAGGATGGCCAAACAACCAGAGTCTGTATGACAAAGTCTGAGAAAGGATTATGTAAGTTGCTCTGCCATGGTCCCACACATGTTGATATAACACGGCACTTGGTTTTATTCTGCAGGTGTTCCTACATGACTAACTTTAGAGATGGTTCATTATTTCGCACTCTTCTTCAGCTACCTTACCTGAAATACCTGAACCTCTATGGCACTAATCTCTCTAATCATGTGGTAGAGATGCTGTGCTCAGCTCTGAAATGTCCAACATGCAATGTGGAGGAGCTATTGTAAGTAAATGCATTTTCCACACTCAGTAGTTTCCTTAGAATGACTTTAAAAATCACTTTGCAGGCTTACCTTTGACAGTTATTTTTAGCACATACTGTATAAAGTGAGTTTCATTTTGACTATTCCATTTTCTCTTTGTTTGCATACATGCATATACACTTGTACACAGGTGCCTTCAAAAGCCAGGAAAAGGCATTATATCTCCTGTAGCTGGAATTATTTGCAATTATGAACAATTTTGCATGGGTGCCTGGAATTGAACTCTAGTCCTCCATTGAAGCAACAAGTGATAGCTGTTGATCCATATCTCCAGCTCCCCATTAGGACATTTTCAGCCATGTTTATAATACACAGCTATCAAATTCATTTATATTCTGTTGGTTCCCATTTCTTTCTATTTTTCTTCCTTTTTGATAGCTTATTTTTTCTAATGTCTGGAATACCAACATAATAGTATATATGGATCTTGTTATATGTATTAAATTAGTGTGTGGCACAGGACCATAATAGAAAACAGAGGTCAACTTGTAGAGGTGCTTGGTAAAAACTTACCAGCATAGAAACAATCCATAAATAACTTTCACATGGTTCTTGATGGGAGGCTAGAGAAGAAAGATAAGAGGCAGCTATGTAACTGGGCTATGTAGAAATGGCACGAGAATGCAGAGAAGTTTGTAGGGTACTGATGGTCTATCACTTGTAATTGACATAACTCAGATGTGTGTTTAACACCATTAACATTTGTGATTTGATGGCTTATGTTAGGCAATATGCAGTTTTGTATTCCCCAAACCAGTTATGTAAAAATCTTATAAATTTTTGTATTTTCATGAGTGCTTAGTGATGGTAGCAGAAATATTTACTCTGTTTGGACTGTTGCCTTGATTCCAGACGGGAAGTTTCCTACATTTTCCAGGTGATGCAATCAACTATAATTCTAATGAGGTGATTTTTCGTGGGCTACTTAATGGCCAGGTCCCATGAGAACAGAGCTGGCACCACGGTCTGTAATTATCATTCTCATTGCCTGTCCTCCATGAGTTCAGTTTGGAGTGAGCCAATCATGCTTTCATGGTAAAGCATCCATTAAAAAAGACCCAAACTTCAGAGTTTTCATCCTGCTTAGCATTAACTGTCAACTTGGCCTGAAGAATATTCCTTTGGTTCAGTAATTGTCTATAAGGATGATATGTTGGGAATATTAGTAAGTGATTAGTTGACATAAGAGTGACCAGTCTACTTAGTCTTGGCATGGTTCACTGAGCAGGTAGTTCTGGTCGAGTAAGAAGTCTAGCTAGTTAATCACAATCCAGCAAACAGGTCCTTCATGATTCTTGTATCCCGCTTCCTCTGCTGATTCTCTCAATAATGTGGTGACCTGGAAGTATCAGCCCAACCATTTCCTATTGGCTTTGGTGTGAATGTTTTATCATGGTGATACAAAGGAATTAGAAGAGCAGTATTCAAATTTGGGAAATATATCATTGTGGAGCACACTACATCCATGAGGCAAAGGTTCTTGTACTTTGCATCCTTCTAGATATTTTCCAGGCACATGTTCTGAGTATTTCTATTATCCTTATCATATCTTTTGGATATACTAAACTAGCATGTGACAAAACAACATTCAAGCATCAAGACTGCCTGTGAAATTTAAACACAATGAGAATAATAAAAGAATGTCAACCTGTAGGTGGTTGGTCTTAACAGCATGTTAGATACAATGGGCTTTATAAGTGATAACCTGAAATCTAGAAGGTAGGGTAACTGGGAGAGACCTGAGAACTAAGTGTGTTTGTGTGTGTTTGTGTGTGTTTGTGTGTGTGTGTGTGTGTGTAAATGTTAACAGCAATCAGACTTATAGGGTTGCATATCATATTTTAGTGATGAGGTCTATGTATGCACTAAAGACATCACTTGTATCTACTAATTCTAGTAATGCTCTATCTCTGTTAGGTGTTGTGACAACCAATATCACTAAACATTTTCAAATGGATCTTAGAAAGTAAAAATCACCCATAGCTGAAAACCACTGGCTTGAGCTTGTTCCCAATCAGTAGAACTCTATAAATTCTCTATGATAGCTAAACAATTATGCTTATAAATTAAATAAGCCTATAACATATGTCTGGACTGCTATTAGATTCTGGGGCATTTGTGTAAGCAATAGACAGTATTATGTAGATCACCTAAAGACTTTATTCCTAACCTGTGATATGTTTTCTCACATGTAGGTTGGGAAAATGTGACATCTCAAGTGAGACATGTGGCATAATTGCTACTTCTCTTATCAACTCTAAGGTGAAACATCTCTCATTGGTTGAAAATCCCTTGAAGAACAAAGGAGTTATATCAGTGTGTGAAATGCTGAAGGACCAAAACTGTGTCCTGGAGTCATTGATGTGAGTTATTTTGGGAGAGCTTGCCTTGGAGATTTTGCAGAATGCTACACTCTAGTCTGAGGATCATCGAGGTAGTCACATGCCCATTAAGGAATACAGGAGAGTTTGAGGCATATCATTAGACTCAGTCACTTTCTATACCTCATTTGCCATACCAGTAAGTGGAACAAATGCAAGCAGAGATACCATGAAACTGAGTTCAGACAAGCCAAAGCTACTTCTGGCACTTCTTTTACATAATTTTAATTTAATGAATGCAATTATCATGAATAAAGATGCAGCATCGGGGAAAAAGATTGTTTACTAGGCCAGAGGAGAATTACACAAGAAAAAAAATTAGTTTCCAAGGAAGAGCTTCATACATCTTAAGTCACTATAATTAATCTGTCTCATGCCATGAGATTGAGGTTGATTTCTCATGGGAGAATACTGCCAGACTACTACTGTACTAGCAAAGTCATACTAGATAACGTACTATTCCATGAAAGACCTTAAGATTGAGAATGTGCTTAAAGGCATCTTGGTTTGTGGAAGAGGAAGAGTACAGAGACACCCACATTATTATGTCCTCTGTGATCATGTATTCAATCAGTAATGGATAACTGTAGAGCTTACAGATATGAGCATGCATATAAAATGTAGCAAGCAACATTGAATATTGACCATTATAGAGACACCTGTTTAATCAAAGAAAACTTGTTCAGATTAAGCATCCCTTACTAGACTGCTTATGAAGAGACCAGAAGTATTTCAATTTCTTTTGGATTATTTGCATATTATGAGTCTGGGTAATGATCACCAAGCTCAACCATGAAATTTATTTCCATGCTTTATAAAATTGGTGCACATGGCATGGGGATACTTTTACATATTATTTTCAGTGCCTTTGTGTTTGATCTAAGCTGTATTTGTGAGCAAAGTTGTGGTATTTTCTTATTGTGGCTTTGTGTGATTTTTGAAATCCTTTTTGTATTTTGGAGCATCACAAACTTCCACTTTTATTTAGGAAAGATAATATGCAAATTATATTGAATCTTTAAAAATTTACTAGTTTTATGTGTATGTATGTGCGTTTTCATAAGTTTGTGTATCATGTGCATGAGCCTACAGAGGTCAAAGGCAGTCATTAGTCTCTTAGAATCATAATTATAGGAGACTATGAGCACCATATAAGTGCTGTGTGTGAACTTGGAACAGAACCCTGAGCCCTCTGTAAGATCAGAAAATGATTATAAATGGTGAGCCAAATTTCCAGTCCTTAAATGAAGCTTGTAAAAGAAAGGAAGGAAAATGCACTATAAAATGTTGAAGGATATTTCAAAAGAGAGAGAAAAAAATTACATTAGAAGACAAAATTATTTGATCATTTAGCATTTGATATTATAGATTAAATTGCACTTGGTGACTATTAATTAAAAGTGCGATCAAGGTAGCACACACACACACACACATACACACACACACACAGAGAGAGAGAGAGAGAGAGAGAGAGAGAGAGAGAGAGAGAAACCTGAGAGAGACACAGAGAGAGAGAAACCTGAGAGGCAGAGTGAGAGAGAGAGAGAGAGAGAGAGAGAGAGAGAGAGAGAGAGAACTGGCTAACAAGAGAGATGAGAGAGATGAGAGAGACCAAAGGGAATAATGAAAAAGCCTAATGGAATTGCTAGAACGGGATTTGGCATAGATGATAAATTTCTGATATGGGTGGAAATGTTTGTTGATTTACTGTTCTACACATATGCTGCCAGGTAAATCAACAGTCAATTTTGGCAACATCAGTGATGATCTAGTTTTTCAAAAATGTTTGAAAATGTTTCCCTTATTCTATCTTTTATGTGCGTGTGCGTGTGCGTGAAAGAGAGAGAGAGAGAGAGAGAGAGAGAGAGAGGGGGGGGAGAGCTAGAGGGGGAGAGAGCTAGAGGGGGAGAGAGCTAGAGGGGGAGAGAGCTAGAGGGGGAGAGAGCTAGAGGGGGAGAGAGCTAGAGGGGGAGAGAGCTAGAGGGGGAGAGAGCTAGAGGGGGAGAGAGCTAGAGGGGGAGAGAGCTAGAGGGGGAGAGAGCTAGAGGGGGAGAGAGCTAGAGGGGGAGAGAGCTAGAGGGGGAGAGAGCTAGAGGGGGAGAGAGCTAGAGGGGGAGAGAGCTAGAGGGGGAGAGAGCTAGAGGGGGAGAGAGCTAGAGGGGGAGAGAGCTAGAGGGGGAGAGAGCTAGAGGGGGAGAGAGCTAGAGGGGGAGAGAGCTAGAGGGGGAGAGAGCTAGAGGGGGAGAGAGCTAGAGGGGGAGAGAGCTAGAGGGGGAGAGAGCTAGAGGGGGAGAGAGCTAGAGGGGGAGAGAGCTAGAGGGGGAGAGAGCTAGAGGGGGAGAGAGCTAGAGGGGGAGAGAGCTAGAGAGGATGATAGAGCTAGAGAGGATGAGAGAGAGCACTAGAGAGGATGAGAGAGAGCACTAGAGAGGATGAGAGAGAGCACTAGAGAGGATGAGAGAGAGCACTAGAGAGGAAGAGAGAGCACTAGAGAGGAAGAGAGAGCACTAGAGAGGAAGAGAGAGCACTAGAGAGGAAGAGAGAGCACTAGAGAGGAAGAGAGAGCACTAGAGAGGTAGATAGGGGGAGCGAGGCACAGAGAGTGGGGGATACAGGGAGAGAGGTAGAGATGTAGTGTGAGATAGTGAGAGAAAGAACTTGCAAGCATATTGAGGCCAGAAGACAACTTGTGTGTGTTGGTTATTTGCTTCCGTTTGTGTGGGAATTCACTCAGGCTCTTCTGCCCCCCCTTCCCTCTTTTGCTAGAGGCTGTTGGCCACGAACGAGCCTGAGAGGAGAAAGGGATCTGAGTGGAGAGCAGAGTTCAGATGGCCATGAGTATGGGCAGAATGACCTACAGAGACTGCTATAGCAATACAAGTCTATTATTGTTTCAGGGATAGGACACAGAAGGGATTTTTAGGGGTACATTTAGTGGCAAATTGGTCCCTCAAGGGAGTAGTATGGGCTGATTGATTATAGTACAGGACTAATTATCATCCTGGTGGGAAGCCAGAATGGGATGCATGTGCTGAGTTATATATACCCTTGCAGAGAGTTCTGTACACTCTCACTTTTTAGATGAGGGCACACAAGGCCAGTCATCTGTGTTTAGCGACATGCTCCTGGATAAGACAGGTAGGGAGAGGGAAGCCCCAGTAAGAAATGGAGTCCCCTATTTGGTGCCAAACTCTGAACACCACCCACTGCTGGGGGACTGCTACCTTATAGCAAGGTTCCCCCGGAAGGTCCTCAGATTTGGTAGAAGGGTATTTAGCCATCTCACCAGATCATTTCAATTTTCTTCATGCACAGTAGAAAATCAGTATAGGAAGAACATGAAAGACTGAGCAGTCATGTGGATGTTGCAACAGTATATGAGTTGCTGACATGAAATCCTCTTTCAGGTTGTCTTATTGCTGTCTCACATTCATTGCCTGTGGCTACCTCTATGAAGCCCTTTTGATCAATAAACACCTCTCTCTGCTTGATCTGGAATCAAATTTCCTGGAAGATACTGGAATGAAACTCCTGTGTGAAGCTTTGAAAGATCCAAACTGCATCCTTGAGGAGTTATGGTAGGCCTGTGTTTTCATTCATTGCTGGGGCTATTTCAGATGTTGGCATTCAGAAAATAGAAGGGAAGAATTTTCTGAATGTCATTGTCACTTCAGAAATTGTCTTAAGCCTGCCACCCATGATAACTATCTTAAGACATGGAACTCTGCAACATTGGGTTTTGAGGATGAGTCCCCAAACACGACTGCTTCATCACATGGCAAAATATTTACACTCTATCAAGGATTAAGAGATGAATCAGTGATTGAGAGCCCTTGTTAGAGACTCATAAGGACCAGAATCTGCATTCCAGCACCCATGTTTGATAGTTCACAATCACCTATAATTCCAGCATCAAGGGAACCTAGTACTTTACTGACCTCCATGAGTACCACCCTCCGCCCAGAACATGTACACACACATGCATATGAACACATGCACACTGACACAAATTTAAAAGAAGGTATATCTATGAACCATGATATCAGGCTATCTCCATATACTGCAGAAACCAGCTTATACCCTGATTTTGGGGTTCTAGACTTTGTAAGTATGTAACTGACATCTATTTATGAACCATCCAGTCTAATGTTTCATTAAAGCAGGCCAAACAGATTAAGACACCATAGAGACTGATGTTTCCTTGAGAAAACAAGGCTGTGATTATTCCTTCTGATCCTCCTGGAATGCTCAATGGCTTGCGACTGTAGTCTCTATCAAAGGAGTTGTTAGAACAAGGGTTGTATTGTATGCTGCTCCTGAGTTGGAACTTAGTGAAATAAAGGGTACAATAGTGGCAGTGCACACTAGGGCAGGGGATTTTTCTTACACCTCTCTCTTGTTAAGAATGTTAAGTATAGTCCTCATCTGACAGAATTGAGGTGATGGGCATGTAGGTATATCAGGTACAAAGATATTGTGTTTATATGGGAACATCACAGTTTCTAAATCTTTACACTATTGGTATTTCATTGTGACTGTCCTGTGATTTGCAGAGGTTTGTAGTAGCCTGTCTATATCACTTAGATGCCAGTAGAACTCTCTTGCCATTGTTGGCAAAACAAAATACATCTAGATGCTATATGCATCCCCTAGTGGGTAAAATTCTTCCCTGATTGAGAACTATTTTATACACACATAAACCCTGCATATAGATACATATATATCTCCATCTATCATGACTCTCTGCATGTGTTTTATGTTTATTTTCTATCTATCTGCTTCTCATATCCACGCACCTATTATGTCATCTATGAAGTTAACATGTCTCCCTTGTCTATCATTTAAAAATGTATTGTCTTTACACATCATCAACCTCTTCCTATATTCACCTGCAAATCACTTTCCATTATAATGTATATATCTACTAATTTTCATATGCTGATTATCTATATAACATACATCTGCCTAACTTCCATTATTAACATCTAGGCAACATCTATGAATTCTCCATTCTTCACCTATATTATACCAACTATCTTCCTTTTGTCTCTCAACATCTCTATTATTTATGGTGCCATGGGGAACTATGAGCTTGAGGCTCAGGAAGGGTTTGAGGACATTTTATATTATTGGGAAACGTTCTCAGCACATGAATCTGAAATCAATGATAAGGTAGCTGAACTGACTTTGTAAGGCACTTGTATTATAACTGGGGGAATGAGAGAAGGTATACCACATAATGAGATCAAGAAGAAGAACTGGGGTGAGACTATATTCCGCAGAGGATCCCAAATGGAGTGGCATCAGCATTTCAGAATTGTGGTCTGTACAAATAAGCCAAGCTGTTAAGATGGAATCTCATGGACTGGGAATATGGTTCAGTTTCTAAAATGCTTACTTTGCATACAGAGTCCTGAATTTGATTCTCCAGCAAAGGCTTAAATGAAAGCTATGGTAGCTACATTCCTATAATCTCAGCACTGACAGATAGATGTAGAATGGTCAGAAGTTCAAAGTCATCCTCAGCTATGTGAAGCCAGACTAGGTTACATGAGATTTTCGTAAAAAAAAAAAAAAAAAAAGAAAGAAATGTGATCAATGGAGGGAGAATCAGTCTCCACCAGGGGGAACTCTGACCTAGGCTATCCAATCCCCTGGGTATATGTACATACAACCAAACATAAATATCCTCATTAGGTTGCATATATGTGTGCATATATCATATATATGCACATATATATATATATATCAAACATATATCATATATATGCATGTAACAAGAATAAAGAAGATATTGTTAATTTGGAAGGGGAACTGGGAGGAATTGGAGGGAGACGTGGATTGATATAGATGACTGGAGATGCAGAACTCATATGAAGTTCTAAAAATATATTTAAGAATGCATCACAGCAAAAGGATTGGGGAGAAAGTTTGTGCATGTATGTTTTTCCAGGTTGTCTGGTTGCTATTTAACTTCGGAGTGCTGTGAAGAGATCTCTGCTGTCTTTACTTGCAATAACAATCTAAAGACCCTGAAACTTGGCAACAATAACATACAAGATTCTGGTGTCAAACAGTTATGTGAAGCTCTGAGTCATCCTAACTGTAAACTACAATGTCTTGGGTGAGTTTCTGCTGTCATGTTTGGGAGGCTCACAGCTTGATAAGGAAATGCTAGATGATTAATACATTTTAGAAGTCCAACTATCATAGGCTTTTAAGTATTGATGAAATGCATAGGTCTTGTACAGCTGCTGTGAGATTGAATGCAATACTCCTGTCATGTCTTACCCCACCACAATATCTAGTACTTCTAGTCTTTCTGCCACTTCTTCTGTTATATTCCTTGTGTCTTGGGTAGGGGAGAGAATTATATCAATGCCTCATTTGTGCCTTCATACACTGTACACTCTCTGAACTTTGACTAGCTGTGTGTCTGTATTATCCAGTCTACGGCAAAATGAAATTACTTTGAGGCATAAGAACTAAACTAATATATAGGAATAATGCTAAGCACTTAGAACAATGTTTTTCAACTTGTAGCCCCCAAACCCTTTTGATTGGCAAAAAGGATCTGCTCAGTGTTGGTACTGTGGACATGTGGACCTGGGTAGGTCTTTACTCAGAAGCCTGGAAATGGCACTGAACAATATTTCCTATTTCTGGCATGCTCCCACTCATAGGTTAGACATGTGTGAGTTTACCAGTGACTGTTGTGAAGACCTGGCCTTGGCTCTCACCACCTGCAACACATTGAAGAGCTTAAATCTGGACTGGAAACCCTTGGAACATTCTGGGCTAGAGGTGCTCTGTGATGCTTTGAATCACAAAGACTGTAACCTGAAGATGCTTGGGTATGTACACACTGTCTCTCATGGTCAGGAATGGCTTTAAAACAAGCTCTTCCATGTCAGTTTTCACAAGCTTTGTCCCGGTGAGGCTGGGTTGAGGAGTTCTCTGGTGAGGGCCCCCTGCTGCACTGTAGGACATTGAATGCTATCTTTGATTTCTATCCACTCATGAGTACTATTCTTTGGTGGTGATTATGCCAAATATCATTAGTCATGTTTCCAAAACAAAACAAAACAAAAAAATCTTTGGCTTATTTATTTATTTATTTATTTTTTTTTTTGGTTTTTCGAGACAGGGTTTCTCTGTGTAGCCCTGGCTGTCCTGGAACTCACTCTGTAGACCAGGCTGGCCTGGAACTCAGAAATCCACCTGCCTCTGCCTCCCAAGTGCTGGGATTACAGGCGTGCACCACCAATGCCCGGCTCTTTGGCTTATTTTTAAAAGGTGCCATTCAGCTATAAAGCATGAACTCACAGAAACAGTAGAAAATGAGTGGACTTATAAGTATAGCCACCAGAAAGAAATAAACTACATGTTCTCACTCATAAACACATCCTAATCTACACCACACATGCACACACACACAACCATGCACACACATATAAGGGTATCATACACAGGATATAAAATAAAAAGATAAATGTTCAAAAATCTAAGTTCTCTTATATAGTATCCTTTGTGTTATTCAGTAATTGTTTTCTTTCTCTCTCTCTCTCTCTCTCTCTCTCTCTCTCTCTCTCTCTCTCTCTTTTTTTTTTTGGTACTTTTGTTTTTCGAGGCAGGGTTTCTCTGTGTGGTCCTGGCTGTCCTGGAACTCATTCTGTAGACCAGGCTGGCCTCAAACTCAGAAATCCGCCTGCCTCTGCCTCCCAAGTGCTGGTATTACAGGCATGAGCCACCATGCCCGGCTTCAGTAATTGTTTTCTAAAGGTATAACTTATTTTCAATGCCAAAATAATTTTTAAAACTTTTTTCTTTATATATGCGAATATTTTGGCACACCTACATCCTGGTGATTTCATTCCTGCATTATTAGGGCTGTGAAGAGTAATGTTCAAGCAAGGATGAGGGAAGAGTTAGGATGTTAGGTAAATTTAGTGATGATGGCATAGCATGGAGAATAGGTGAGCTTAGGTATAAAATAAGGTAAGTGTCTCACAGAAAGTGAGTAGGGATGCAAAGGGAACAGACTTAATAATAATAATAATAATAATAATAATAATAATAATAAAAATAATGATTATGACAGGATTTATACCACTGTTTATAAGTTTAAGAAAAGATGACATAATGTAAATTTATAATGAATGAATATGGTTAGGTATTTAAACAGTGAATGGGGAAAACTAGCCATTTTTACTTCAATATTGTTTAATTTTAACATCTTGATACATGTCTATATACATTATATATGTGTGTGAATGAAGGGGTCTCTTCTCTGTGACGGAATCATACTTTCTCTTCCCTCTCAGTTTATTCATTCCTATGGGATGGATGACAGAGAGATAGTCATATGTGTAAAGAGATGCAAATGATGGTTAGCAAAACATGAGGTGCTGGCATAGCACAGTGAGTGTAGGCACATGCTGCCACACCAGACAACCCAAGATCCCCATGGTAGAAGAGGGGAGATGGACTTCCAGGAATAGTCCTTCACATATTTGCAGAAATATTCATCTGTATAAAAAATTCGATTTTTTTTAACTTAGTAAACAGAATTTTCTATTTTTAACCCCAGACTGGACAAATCTTTATTTCCTGAGAAATCACAGACATTACTGCAAGCTGTGGAAGAGAAAAATATTAATCTGAATGTTTTGCATTTTCCCTGGATTGAAGAGGAATGCAAGAAGAGGGGTGTTCGTCCAGTATGGAACAGCACAAATTGATCTTGTGAAAAAGACATCCTTTGTTATGTCTCTCCCATATATCCTATCCCAAGTTGCACACCATGGTATTGGTAGCTGTTTCCAGAGATGTTCTTCCACACTGTCCCACTACCACCTCCCCTTACACCTCCCCTTACCACTTGGAAATATTTAGATAACAAAAACATTCAATAAACACTAAGCTTGTTTGAAAAGATGAATGTTTCCTCAATGAATGTCTTAAAGTGTGGGAATTTGAAACTTAAAGGACACTGATCCTCTTACAAATATCACTTCCAACCAGAATTGTAATGTGTCTTAAATGGGTGTAATTCTCAGAGCTGCAAACATCCACCTGAACTTCCTGTTTGTAGTTCATTCCATGACCCTAAAAGACAGGAACATCATGATGCAGAAAAGTGGGAAGTAGAAAGACAATGTTTAGAATTCCCAAAGGGTTAAAATATGGACCTGTAATTTTGGAGAAACTGATCTCAAAAATTCTTTTTTCTAAATTCTAGGGATCAGACCTAGGACTCACTCTTGAGGCTGGAAAGATAACAGAGTGCTTAAAAGTACTCCTTGCTTTTCAGAAGACCAGAGTTCAAACCCCAGCATTACTCTGTGAGCCTCCAAGCTCCCTGTAACTCCTGTTCCAGTGTGTCTGATGTGGACTGTGTGCCTAGCCTCCATCGGCACATACATGCATGAACCCACCCAGAGAGATTACACATATACACAAATTTTAAAACTTAACATTTTACTCGTTAACCATTAGTCACTATTGCAATTGTTATAAATTACTGCAAGTTCAGAGAGTGCTCAGTAAAAAACCAGCAGTGGAGAAAAGGCAAGACTCTAAAATATGGAGAGAGTAGAGGTATGGAAAGACATACTGTCATGTACCAGTCACATGGAATTATTAATTTATAAAAACATGGCTTCTCATCCAGATCCTGCCTCAGAACATACATGAAATACAAGGATATGATCGATTTTGGAGAAGGTACTGTGTGGTGCTGAGAAAAAGGTATAATCTTTTGCTTTAGGATGAAATGTTATATATATATATCTGTTAAATCCAATTGGTCCAAAGCTTCAATTAGTTTCACTGTGTCCCTGTTTAGTTTCTGGCTTCCTGATCGGTCCATTGAGGAGAGTGGAGTGTTGAAGTCACCCACAATTATTGTGTTAAGTGCAATGTATGCTTTAAGCTTTAGTAAAGTTTCTTTCATGAATGAGGGTGCCCTTGCATTTGGAGCATAGATGTTCAGTATTGTGAGTTCTTCTTGGTGGATATACCCTTTGACCAGCAAGTAGTGACCTTCAGTGTCGCTTTTGATGACTTTAGGTTGAAAGTCAATTTTATCCGATATTAAAGTGGCTACTATGGCTTGTTTCCTGAGACCATTTGCTTGTAAAATTGTCTTCCAGCTTTTTACTCTAAGGTAGTGTTTGTCTTTGACACTGAGATGTGTTTCTTGTATGCAGCAAATTGTAGCGTCCTGTTTCTGTATACAGTCTGTTAGTCTATGTCTTTTTATTGGGGAATTGAGTCCATTGATGTTAAGAGATATTAAGGGATAGTAACTATTACTACCTGACAATTTTGAAATTATTTTTTTTAATTTTTTTTATTTTCTATATTCTATGTTTACATTCCAAAGGCTTTCCCCTCTCCCAGTTCCCACCCACCATAGTTCCTATAGTTCCTCTCCCCCCACAACTGTTCCCCAATCATTCCCCCTCCCCCTTCGGTTTCTTTACTAAACTGGATGCAATCTTTACAGGCCCAGGGTCCTCTCCTTTCTTCTTCTTGGGAATCATTTGACTTGCTATTAGTGTCTTGAGTATTTAGGGCTTCTGGGCTCATTAATATCCACTTATCAGTGATTGCATTTCATGTGCATTCTTTTGTGATTGGGTTAATTCACTCAGGATGATATTTTCCAGGTCTAACCATTTACCTACAAATTGCATGAATTCATTATTTTTAATTGCTGAGTAGTATTCCATTGTATAAATATACCACATTTTCTGTATCCATTCCTCCTTTGAGGGATATTTGGGCTGCTTCCAATTTCTGGCTATTATAAACAAGGCTGCTATAAACATAGTGGAGCATGTGTCCTTATTGCATGCAGGGGAATCCTCTGGGTATATGCCCAGGAGTGGTATGCCAGGGTCCTCTGGAAGTGACATGCCCAATTTTCTGAGGAACCGCCAAACTGATTTCCAGAGCAGTTTTACCATTTTGCAATCCCACCAACAGTGGAGGAGTGTTCCTCTTTCTCCACATCCTCGCCAGCACTTGTTGTCTCTTGAGTTTTTAATCTTAGCCATTCTGACTGGTGTGAGGTGGAATCTCAGGGTTGTTTTGATTTGCATTTCCCTGATAACTAATGATGTTGAACATCTTTTAAGGTGTTTCTCGGCCATCCGAATTTCTTCTGGTGAAAATTCTTTGTTTAGCTCTGTGCCCCATTTTTTGATAGGGTTATTTGTTTCTTTGCGGTCTAACTTCTTGAGTTCTTTTTATATATTGGATATTAGCCCTCTGTCGGATGTGGAGTTGGTGAAGATCTTTTCCCACTTTGTTGGTTGCCGTTTTGTCCTTCTGACAGTGTCCTTTGCTTTGCAGAAACTTTGTAATTTTATGAGGTCCCATTTGTCAATTCTTGATCTTAGAGCATAAGCTATTGGTGTTCTGTTCAGGAACTTTTCCCCTGTGCCCAAGTCCTCCAGGGTCTTCCCAAGTTTCTTTTCTAATAGTTTCAGTGTGTCTGGTTTTATGTGGAGGTCCTTGATCCACTTGGCGTTGATCTTAGTGCAAAGAGATAAGAGTGGGTCAATTCGCATTCTTCTGCATGTTGACTTCCAGTTGAACCAGCACCATTTGTTGAAAAGGCTATCTTTATTCCACCGGATGGTTGTGGCTCCTTTATCAAAGATCAAGTGACCATAAGTCTGTGGGTTCATTTCTGGGTCTTCAATCCTGTTCCATTGATCTGCTTGCCTGTTGCTATACCAATACCATGCAGTTTTTAACACAATTGCTCTGTAGTACTGCTTGAGGTCAGGGATATTGATTCCCCCAGAAGTCCTTTTATTGTTGAGAATAGTTTTAGCTATCCTGGGTTTTTTGTTGCTCCAGATGAATTTGAGAATTGCTCTTTCTAGATCTATGAAGAATTGAGTTGGGATTTTGATGGGGATCGCATTGAATCTGTATATTGCTTTTGGCAAGATGGCCATTTTTACTATATTGATCCTGCCAATCCAGGAGCAAGAAATATTTTTCCATCTTCTGAGGTCTTCTTCGATTTCTTTCTTCAAGGACTTGAAGTTCCTGTTGTACAGATCTTTCGCTTGTTTGGTTAGAGTTACGCCAAGATACTTTATGTTGTTTGTGGCTATTGTGAAGGGTGTTATTTCCCTAATTTCTTTCTCTGCCTGCTTGTCCTTTGAGTACAAGAAGGCCACTGACTTGCTTGAGTTAATTTTATAGCCTGCCACTTTGCTGAAGTTGTTTATCAGCTGTAGAAGTTCTCTGGTGGAGTTTTTTGGGTCGCTTAGGTAAACTATCATATCGTCTGCAAATAATGATAGTTTCACTTCTTCCTTTCCAATTTGTATACCTTTGACTTCCTTATGTTGTCTAATTGCTCTTGCTAGAACTTCAAGTACTATATTGAAAAGATATGGAGAGAGGGCAGCCTTGTCTAGTCCCTGATTTTAGTGGGAATGCTTCAAGTTTCTCTCCATTTATTTTGATGTTGGCTACTGGTTTGCTGTAGATTGCTTTTACTATGTTTAGGTATGGGCCTTGAATTCCTGCTCTTTCCAAGACTTTTAGCATGAAAGGATGCTGAATTTTGTCGAATGCTTTTTCAGCATCTAATGAGATGACCATGTGGTTTTTTTCTTTCAGTTTGTTTATTTAGTGGATTACATTGATGGATTTCCGTATATTGAACCATCCCTGCATCCCTGGGATGAAGCTTACTTGATCATGGTGGATGATCGTTATGATGTGCTCTTGGATTCGGTTAGCAAGAATTTTATTTAGTATTTTTGCATCTATATTCATAAGAGAAATTGGCCTGTAGTTCTCTTTCTTTGTTGGATCTTTTTGTGGTTTAGGTATTAGCATAATTGTGGCTTTGAAGAATGAGTTGGGCAGTGTCCCTTCTGTCTCTATTTTGTGGAATAGTTTGAAAAGTATTGGTGTTAAGTCTTCTTTGAAGGTCTGGTAGAATTCTGCACTAAAACCATCTGGTCCCGTACTTTTTTTGGTTGGGAGGCTTTCTATAACCCCTTCTATTTCTTTAGGGGTTATGGGACTATTTAGCTGATCTACTTGATGCTGATTTAATTTTGGTATTTGATATCTGTCTAGGAAATTGTCCATTTCCTCCAGATTCTCCAGTTGTTTTGAGTATAGACCTTTGTAGTAGGATCTGATGATCTTTTGAATTTCCTCAGTTTCTGTTGTTATGTCTCCCTTTTCATTTCTAATTTTGTTAATTTGTATACTGTCTCTGTGTCCTTTCGTTAGTCTGGCTAAGGGTTTATCTATCTTGTTGATTTTCTCAAAGAACCAGCTCCTGGTCTTGTTGATTCTTTGTATGGTTCTCTTTGTTTCTATTTGATTGATTTCAGCCCTGAGTTTGATGATTTCTTGTTTTCTACTCCTCCTGGGTGAATTAACTTGTTTTTCTTCCAGGGCTTTAAGGTGTACCATTAAGCTGCTAGTATATACTCTCTCCAGTTTCTTTTTGGATGCACTTAGAACTATGAGTTTTCCTCTTAGCACTGCTTTCATTGTGTCCCATAGATTTGGGTAGGTTGTACCTTCATTTTCATTGAATTCTAAAAAGTCTTTGATTTCTATTTTTATTTCTTCCTTGACCAAGGTGTCATTGAGTAGAGTATTGTTCAGTTTCCATGTGTATGTGGGCTTTCTGTTGTTTTTGTTGTTATTGAAGACCACTCTTACTCCATGGTGATCTGATAGGAGGCATGGGATTAGCTCGATCTTCTTGTATTTGTTGACATCTGTCTTGTGACCAATTATATGGTCTATTTTGGAGAAGGTACCATGTGGAGCTGAGAAAAAGGTATATTCTTTAGCTTTAGGATGAAATGTTCTATATATATCTGTTAAATCCAATTGGTCCAGAGTTTCAATTAGTTTCACTGTGTCCCTGTTTAGTTTCTGCTTTCCTGATCGGTCCATTGAGGAGAGTGGAGTGTGGAAGTCACCCACAATTATTGTGTTAGGTGTAATGTGTGCTTTAAGCTTTAGTAAGGTTTCTTTTATGAATGAGGGTGCCCTTGCATTTGGAGCATAGATGTTCAGTATTGAGAGCTCTTCTTGGTGGATTTTCCCTTTGGCCAGCAAGAAGTGACCTTCTGAGTCTCTTTTGATGATTTTAGGTTGGAAGTCAATTTTATCTGATATTAGAATGGCTACTCCAGCTTGTTTCCTGAGACCATTTGCTTGTAAAATTGTCTTCCAGCCTTTTACTCTAAGGCAGTGTTTGTCTTTGACACTGAGATGTGTTTCCTGTATGCAGCAAAATGTAGGGTCCTGTTTCCGTATCCAGTCTGTTAATCTATGTCTTTTTATTGGGGAATTGAGTCCTTTGATGTTAAGAGATATTAAGGAATAGTAATTATTTCCTCCAGACATTTTTGAAATTATATTTATTTATTTTATTTATTTTTTATATTCGAGAGGTTACCTTCTTTTGGGTTTGATGAGAGGAGGTTTCTATCTTGCTTCTTCCCGGGTGTAGTTTCCGTCCTTGTCTTGGTGTTTTCCCCCTATTATCCTTTGTAGGGCTGGATTTGTGGAAAGATATCGTGCAAATTTGGTTTTGTCATGGAATACCTTGATGTCTCCATCTATGGCGATTGAGAGCTTTGCTGGGTAAAGTAGTTTTGGCTGAAGTTTTGTTCTCTTAGTGTTTGCATTATATCTGCCCAGGATCTTCTAGCTTTCATGGTCTCAAGTGAGAAGTCTGGTGTTATTCTGATAGGTCTTCCTTTATAAGTTACTTGGCCTTTTTCTCTTGCTGCCTTTAATATTCTTTCTTTGTTTAGTACATTTGGAGTTTTGATTATTATGTGACGGGATGTATTTCTGTTCTGATCCAGTCTGTTTGGGGTTCTGTATGCTTCTTGTAAATTCATGGGCATCTCTCTCTTTAGGTTGGGGAAGTTTTCTTCCATAATTTTATAGAAGATATTAGCTGGCCCTTTAACTTGTACATCTTCATTCTCGTCTATACCTATAATCCTTAGGTTTGGTCTTCTCATTGTGTCCTGGATTTCCTGGATGTTTTGGGTTACAGCCTTTTTGCATTTAGTATTTTCTTTGACTGTTGAATCAATGGTTCCTATGGTATCTTCGGCTTCTGATATTCTGTCTTCTATCTCTTGTATTCTATTGTTGATATTTGCATCTATGGCTCCTGATTTCTTCCCAAGGTTTTCTATCTCCAATGTTGTCTCCCTCTGCAATTTCTTAGTTGTTTCTACTTCTGTTTTTAGTACCTGGATGGATGTGCTCAGATCTTTCACTTGCTTGATTGTGTTTTCATGTATTTCTTTAATAGATTTTTGTGTTTCCTCTTTCATAGCTTCTACTTGTTGGCCCACGTTCTTCTGTATTTCTTTAAGTGATTTTTGTCTTTCTTCCTTATTGTCTTCTTCTTTTTGATCCATCTTCTCCTGCATTTCTTGAAGTGATTTTTGTATTTGCCTTGTAAAGGCTTCTAACTTTTGATCCATTTTCTCCTCTATTTCTTTACGAGATTTTTCTATGTGTTCAGCTACCAGCATCCTGACCAGTGATTTTAGATCCAAGTCTTGTTTTTCTGGTGTTTTGGGGTATCCAGGGCTTCCTGTTGTTGGCGAACTGGGTTCAGATGCTGTCATGTTGCCTTGATTTCTGTTAGTGACATTCCTTCGTTTACCTTTTGCCATCTGGTTATTTCTGGTGTTAGTTGACCTTGTTGTCACTGGCTGGTGTTTGAATCTCCTGTGAGGCTGGGCTTACCTGTTGTTTCTCTACTGGTGGTTATGCGTGATTGCTGCTCAACGGGATCACGAGCTGGCTGCCACCCGCTGACTTTGTGCACGGCCTGAGGTCTCCGAAGAGTGTGGGGGTGTGCAGCAGAGCCTCGGCAGGCGTTGCTGGGCCTGCCTAGTAGCGAGAGCCTAGCAGATCCCCCCACGTGGTAGCCCCTGATGGAATCTGTCTACCTGTGCCTTTCCAGCTGTGTCCTGGTTGCAATATGGAGGCCTGCCGCTATCTCTGGTCCGGGGTCCTGGGGAGCTGGGTGGTTCCGGCTGCTTCGGTGCATGGCCTAAGCTCGCAGGGATGTGCTGCAAAACCTAGGTGCCTGGACCCGCCTGTGGGCGAGAGCTTAGCAGCTCTCCCTGTTCTAGTCCCAGACGGAGTCTCTACCTGCACCTTTCCAGCTGTGTCCTGTTTGCAATATGGAGGCCTGCCGCTATAGCTGGTCCTCAATCTTCTTAATAAACAAGAATTGTTGCTTATCTTGGTTCCGCCGGCAGGGTCTGAGCACCTGGCAGCTGGCTAGGTCTGGCTCACCTGCTACCGGCTTGATGGGAAGCTGCAGACAAGATGGCGCTGCCTGCAGGGGGTTCGGGGTCTGGCCTGTGAGCGCAGAGCGCAGGCACGGCTGCTGTACTCCAAACCGCTAGTCTGTGCGCAGTTCCTGCCCCAGACCTGAGTCCCCGGAGGTCTTAAACTCGGGCTGTCTCTGGTACCTGGTTCCACCGGCAGGGTCTGAGCAGCTGGCAGCTGGCTAGGTCTGGCTCACCTGCTACCGGCTGGATGGGAATTTTGAAATTATTTTTTATATTTGAGTGACTATCTTCTTTTGTGTTTGAGAGGAGGCCTCTATCTTGCTTCTTCTGGGGTGTAGTTTTCCTCCTTGTGTTGGTGTTTTTCCCCTATTATCCTTTGTAGGGCTGGGTTTGTGAAAAGATATCGTGCAAATTTGGTTTTTTCATGGAATACCTTGGTTTCCCCATCGATGGTGATTGAGAGTTTTGCTGGGTATCTGCCCAGGATCTTCTAGCTTTCGTGGTCTCTGGTGAGAAGTCTGGTGTAATTCTGATAGGTCTTCCTTTATATGTCATTTGGCCTTTTTCTCTTACTGCCTTTAATATTCTTTCTTTGCTTAGTACATTTGGGGTTTTGATTATTCTGTGACAGGAGGTATTTCTGTTCTGGTCCAGTCTGTTTGGAGTTCTGTAGGCTTCTTGTATATTCATGGGTATTTCTCCATTTAGGTTGGGGAAGTTTTCTTCCATAATTTTTGTAGAAGATATTCGCTGGCCCTTTAAGCTGTAAATCTTCCCTCTCATCTATACCTATAATCCTTAGGTTCGGTCTTCTCATTGTGTCCTGGATTTCTTGGATATTTTGGCTTACAAGCTTTTTGCATTTTGCATTTTGCATTATCTATCGTATCTTCGGCATCTGAGATTCTTTCTTCTATCTCTTGTATTCTATTGTTAATACTTGCATCTATGGCCCCTGATTTCTTCCCAAAGTTTTCTATCTCCAAAGTTGTCTCCCTTTGATATTTCTTACTTTTTTCTACTTCTATTTTGAGATTCTGGATGGTTTTGGACAGATCTTTTGCTTGTTTGTGATGTAATTATTTAAGAGATTTTTGTGTTTCCTCTTTCATGACTACTACTTGTTGACCCACATTATCCTTTCTTTAAGTGATTTTTGTATTTCCCCATTATTGGCTTCTGCTTTTTGATCCATATTCTCCTGGATTTCTTTAGGTGATTTTTGTGTTTACCTTGTAAGGGCTTCTAGCTTTTGATCCATTATCTCGTGTATTTCTTTTTTTTTCTTTTTTTTTATTGTATATATTCTATATTTACAATTCATTTCCCTTTTTCTGGTTCCCCACCCCCAAAGGTCCCACATGTCCTTTTCCCTCCCCCTGCTCCCGCATCCACCCCCTCCCACTTTACTGTTCTTGTACTCTCCCACAATGATGTTTTGGTCCATTCTAGCACCAGTGTCCACTCCTTTCTTCTTGTGAGACATCACTTGATATGTGATTTGTGTCTTTGGTGTTCCAAGCTTCTAGGCTAATATCCACTTATCAGTGACTGTATACCATGGGTATTCTTTTGAGACTGGGTCACCTCACTTAGTATGACATTCTCCAGCTCCATCCATTTCTCTAAGAATTTCATGAATTCATTGTTTCTAATGGCTGAATAGTACTCCATTGTGTATATATACCACATTTTTTGTATCCATTCCTCTGTTGAGGGACATCTGGGTTCTTTCCAGCTTCTGTCTATTATATATAAGGCTGCTATGAACATAGTGGAGCATGTATCCTTCTTGCATGCTGGTGAATCTTCTGGGTATATTCCCAGGAGTGGTATGGCTGGGTCCTCCGGAAGTATCACGCCCAGTTTTCTGAGGAACGGCCATACTGATTTCCAGAGCGGTTGTACCAGCTTGCATTCCCACCAGCAGTGGAGGAGTGTTCCTCTTTCTCCACATCCTCGCCAACACCTGATGTCTTCTGAGTTTTTAATCTTAGCCATTCTGACTGGTGTGAGGTGAAATCTCAGGGTTGTTTTAATTTGCATTTCCCTAATGACTAGTGATGTTGAACATTTTTTAAGGTGTTTCTCAGCCATCCGAATTTCTTCAGGCGAAAAGTCTCTGTTTAGCTCTGTACCCCATTTTTGGATAGGGTTATTTGGTTTTCTGGGGTCTAACCTCTTGAGTTCTTTGTATACATTGGAGATTAGCCCTCTGTCGGATGTGGGGTTGGTGAAGATTTTTTCCCAATTTGTTGGTTGCCGATTTATCCTTTTGACAGTGTCTTTTGCCTTACAGAAACTTTGTAGTTTTATGAGGTCCCATTTGTCTATTCTTGTTCTTAGAGTATAAGCAATTGGTGTTCTGTTCAGGAATTTTTCCCCTGAGCCGATGTCTTCAAGGGTCTTCCCCAGTTTCTTTTCTATTAGTTTTAGTGTGTCTGGTTTTATGTGGAGATCCTTGATCCACTTGGAGTTGAGTTTAGTGCAAGGGGATAAGAGTGGATCAATTCTCATTCTTCTGCATGTTGACTTCCAGTTGAGCCAGCACCATCTGTTGAAAAGGCTATCTTTTTTCCACTGGATGTTTTCAGCTCCTTTGTCGAAGATCAATTGGCCATAGATGTGTGGGTTCAATTCTGGGTCTTCGATCCTATTCCATTGATCCGTTCCCTGTCACTGAACCAATACCATGCAGTTTTTAATACCACTGCTCTGTAATATTGCTTGAGGTCCGGGATATTGATTCCCCCAGAAGTTCTTTTGCTGTTGATGATAGTTTTAGCTATCCTGGGTTTTCTGTTATTCCAGATGAATTTGAGAATTGCTCTTTCTAGCTCTATGAAGAACTGAGTTGGGATTTTGATGGGGATTGCATTGAATCTGTATATTGCTTTGGGCAAGATTGCCATTTTGACTATATTAGTCCTGCCAACCCACGAGCATGGAAGATTTTCCCATTTTCTGATGTCTTCTTCAATTTCCCTCTTCAGAGACCTGAAGTTTTTGTCGTATAAATCTTTCACATGTTTGGTTAACGTCACTCCAAGACACTTTAAATCATTTGTGGCTATTGTGAAGGGTGTCATTTCCCTAATTTCTTTCTCGGCCTGCTTATCCTTCGCGTATAGGAAGGCTACTGATTTACTTGAGTTGATTTTATAGCCAGCCACTTTGCTGAAGTTGTTTATCAGTTGCAGGAGTTCTCTGGTGGAGGTTTTTGGGTCACTTAAGTAAACTATCATATCATCTGCAAATAGTGATAGTTTGACTTCTTCCTTTCCGATTTGTATCCCTTTGACTTCCCTCTGTTGTTGAATTGCTCTAGCTAGTACCTCAAGTACTATATTGAAGAGATATGGCGAGAGGGGACAGCATTGTCTAGTCCCTGATTTTAGAGGGATTGCTTCGAGTTTTTCTCCGTTTACCTTGATGTTGGCTACTGGTCTGCTGTATATTGCTTTTACTATGTTTAGATATGGGCCTTGAATTCCTGTTCTTTCTAGGACCTTTAGCATGAAAGGATGCTGAATTTTGTCAAATGCTTTTTCAGCATCCAATGAGATGACCATGTGGTTTTTTTCTTTGAGTTTGTTTATGTAGTGGATTACATTGATGGATTTCCGTATATTGAACCATCCCTGCATCCCTGGGATGAAGCCAACTTGATCATGGTGAATGATCGTTTTGATGTGGTCTTGGATTCGGTTGGCAAGTATTTTGTTTAGTATTTTTGCATCGATATTCATAAGAGAAATTGGCCTGTAGTTCTCTTTCTTAGTTGGATCTTTGTGTGGTTTTGGTATCAGGGTAATTGTGGCTTCATAGAATGAGTTGGGTAGTGTTCCTTCTGTTTCTATTTTGTGGAATAATTTGAAGAGTATCGGTATCAGGACTTCTTTGAAGGTCTGATAGAATTCTGCACTAAAACCGTCTGGTCCTGTGCTCTTTTTGGTTG
Organism: Apodemus agrarius; assembly: GCA_964023405.1. Taxonomy (NCBI): domain Eukaryota; kingdom Metazoa; phylum Chordata; class Mammalia; order Rodentia; family Muridae; genus Apodemus; species Apodemus agrarius. The sequence continues at coordinate 10,525,837 of OZ030009.1, read as the reverse complement.
GAAGACTGTCTATGACCCCTTCTATTTCTTTGGGGGTTATGGGTCTGTTTAGACGATCTATTTGATCCTGGTTTAATTTTGGTATTTGGTAACTGTCGAGGAAATTGTCCATTTCCTCCAGATTCTCCAGTTGTGTTGAGTATAGGTTTTTGTAGTAGGATCTGATGATCTTTTGAATTTCCTCAGTTTCTGTTGTTATATCTCCCTTTTCATTTCTAATTTTGTTAATTTGAATATTGTCTCTGTGCCCTTTCATAAGTCTGGCTAGGGGTTTATTTATCTTGTTGATCTTCTCAAAGAACCAGCTCCTGGTTTTGTTGATTCTTTGTATGGTTCCCTTTGTTTCAACTTGATTGATTTCAGCCCTGAGTTTGATGATTTCCTGTCTTCTACTCCTCCTGGGTGAAATTGCTTCTTTTTGTTCCAGAGCTTTCAAGTGTGCCATTAAGTTGCTAGTATATGCTCTCTCCTGTTTCTTTTTGGAGACTCTCAGGGCTATGAGTTTTCCTCTAAGCACTGCTTTCATTGTGTCCCATAGATTTGGGTATGTTGTGCCTTCATTTTCATTAAGTTCTAAGAATTCTTTGATTTCTTTCTTTATTTCTTCCTGGACTAAGGTATCATTGAGTAGAATATTGTTCAGCCTCCAAGCGTATGGGGATTTTCTGTTGTTTTTGTTGCTATTGAAGAACACTCTTACTCCATGGTGATCTGATAAGAGGCATGGGATTAGTTGGATCTTTTTATATTTGTTGAGATCTGTCTTGTGTCCAATTATATGGTCGATTTTGGAGAAGGTACCATGAGGGGCTGAGAAAAAGGTATAGTCTTTTGCTTTAGGGTGAAATGTTCTATATATATCTATATATATCTATATCTATCTATCTATCTATCTATCTATCTATCTATCTATATATATATATCTATATCTATCTATCTATCTATCTATCTATCTATCTATCTATCTATCTATCTATCTATAATCTGTTAAATCCAATTGCTCCAAAGTTTCGATGTGTTTCTCCGTGTCTCTGTTTAGTTTCTGTTTTCCTGGTCAGTCCACTGTAGATAGTGGAGTATTGAGGTCCCACACAATCATTGTGTTAGGTGCAATGTGTGCTTTGAGCTTTAGTAAGGTTTCTTTTACAAATGAGGGTGCCCTTACATTTGGAGTGTAGATGTTTAGAATTGTGAGTTCCTCTTGGTGGATTCTTCCTTTTGATGACTTTGGGTTGAAAGTCAATTTTATCTGATATTAAAATGGCTACTCCAGCTTGCTTCCTGTGACCATTTGCTTGCAAAATTGTCTTCCATCCTTTTACTCTAAGGTAGTGTTTGTCTTTGACTCTGAGGTGTGTTTCCTGTAAGCAGCAAAATGTAGGGTCCTGTTTCCGTATCCAGTCTGTTAGTCTATGTCTTTTTATTGGGGAGTTGAGTCCATTGATGTTAAGAGATATTAAGGAATAGAGATTATTACTTCCTGACATTTTTTATGTTATTTTTTATTTTTTTTATTTTTTTTTGAGTAGTTATCTTCCTTTGAGTTTGATGGAAAAAGTTTACTGTCTTGCTTTTTCTTGGGTGCAATTCCTTTCCTTGTGTTGGAGTTTTCCTCCTATTATCCTTTGTAGAGCTGGGTTAGTGGAAATATATTGTGTAAATTTGGTCCTGTCATGGAATATTTTGATTTCTCCATCTATGTTGATTGAGAGTTTTGCTGGGTATAGTGGTCTTGACTGACATTTGTTTTCTCTTAGGGTCTGCATGAGGTCTGCCCAGGATCTTCTAGCTTTCATGGTTTCTGGAGAGAAGTCTGGTGTGATTCTTATAGGTCTTCCTTTATATGTTACTTGGCCCTTTTCTCTTACTGCCTTTAATATTCTTTCTTTGTTTAGTACATTTGGGGTTTTGATTATTATGTGATGGGAGGTGTTTCTGTTCTGGTCCAGTCTGTTTGGAGTTCTGTAGGCTTCTTGTATATTCATGGGCATCTCTCTCTTTAAGTTAGGAAAGTTTTCTTCCATAATTTTGTTAAAGATATTTGCTGGCCCTTTAAGTTGTAAATCTTCACTCTCATCTATCCCTATAATCCTTAGGTTTGGTCTTCTCATTGTGTCCTGGATTTCCTGGATGTTTTGGGTTACAAGCCTTTTGGATTTTGCGTTTTCTTTGACTGTGGAGTCAATGGTTACTATGTTATCTTCAGCATCAGAGATTCTTATTTCTATCTCTTGTATTCTGTTGTTTATGTTTGCATCTATGACCCCTGATTTCTTCCCAAGGTTTTCTATCTCCAAGGTTGCCTCCTTTTGTGATTTCTTAGTTGTTTCTACCTCTGTGTTCAGATCTTGGATGGTTTTGCTCAGTTCCATCATTTGTTTGTTTGTGTTTTCATGTAATTCTTTAATATATTTTTGTGCTCCCTCTTTCATGACTTCTGCCTGTTGTTTCAAGTTCTCCTGCATTTCTTTAACTGACTTTCTCATTTCCTCTTTATTGGTTTCTGTCTGATGGCCCATATTCTCCTGGAGTTCTTTAAGTGTTTTTTGTGTTTGCATTGTAAGAGCTTCTACCCTATTGATGTTCCCCTGCATTTCTTTAAGAGATTTGTTTATGTCTTTTTTGTGTTCCTCTAGGAGCATCATGACCTGTGCTTTTATATCTAACTCTTGTTTTTCTGGTGTGCTGGGGTATCCTGGACTTGCTGTGGTTGGCGAATTGGGTTCAGATGGTGCCATATTGCCTTGATTTCTGTTAATAACGTTCCTACATTTGCCTTTTGCCATCTCTTTATCTCTGGCATTAGTTGGTCTTATTGTAGATGGCGCCCTGCTGAAAGCACAGCACCCCTGTCCCCAGGAGACAGATCCCTTCTGGCAGCTTGTCTGTGCTGGACTATGCTCGCACTGAGTCCAGGCCCCTGACTCCAGCTGCTAGAGTTCCGAGCTGTGCCCCAAGGCGGCCCGGTGGCCCCTCGCTGCTAGTCCGCTCAGAGAGCTGGTCCCGGCCGGTAGTCTGCACCCGCAGCTGAGCTTTCTGTGCCCGGATCTCCTGCAGAGCTAAGCTAAGCTATAACTCTGGCCACGCACCTGATTCCAGCTGCTCACTGCGTCCAGTGTGCCTGCTGTTTGCGCGCGGGGGTCTGGGGCAAGATGACTGCCCCAGCTGAAAGCACCTCGTGGCCTTGGCTGAGCTGCTGGTACCCGGCTCTGCTGCTCCCTTCTGGCTGTGTTGTCTGTGCTGGACTATGCTCGCTCTGAGTCCAGGCCCCTGACTCCAGCTGCTAGAGTTCCGAGCTGTGCCCAGAGGCGGCCCGGTGGCCCCTCGCTGCTAGTCCGCTCAGAGAGCTGGTCCCGGCCGGTAGTCTGCACCCGCAGCTGAGCTTTCTGTGCCCGGATCTCTTGCAGAGCTCCTGTATTTCTTTAAGAGATTTATCCATGTGTTCTGTTATCAGCATCCTCAAAAGGGATGCAGGGATGGTTCAATATATGGAAATCCATCAATGTAATCCACTACATAAACAAACTAAAAGAAAAAAACCACATGGTCATCTCATTAGATGCAGAAAAAGCATTTGATAAAATTCAGCATCCTTTCATGCTAAAGTCTTGGAAGGAACAGGAATTCAAGGCCCATACCTGAACATAGCAAAAGCAATATACATCAAACCAGTAGCCCACATCAAAATAAATGGAAAGAAACCTGAAGCAATCCCACTAAAATCAGGGATAAGACAAGGCTTCCCCCTCTCTCCATATCTTTTCAATATAGTACTTGAAGTTCTAGTGAGAGCAATTAGACAACATAAGGAAGTCAAAGGGATACAAATTGGAAAGGAAGAAGTCAAACTATCATTATTTGCAGATGATATGATAGTATATGTAAGTGACCCAAAAAACTCCACCATTGAACTCCTACAGCTGATAAACAACTTCAACAAAGTGGCTGGTTATAAAATCAACTCAAGCAAATCAGTAGCCTTCCTGTACTCAAAAGACAAGCAGGCTGAAAAAGGGAAATAACACCCTTCACAATAGCCTCAATCAATATAAAGCATCTTGGTGTGACTCTAACCAAACAAGTGAAAGATCTGTATGACAGGAATTTCAAGTCCTTGAAGAAAGAAATCAAAGACCTCAGGAAATGGAAAAATATTTCATGCTCTTCGATTGGCAGGATCAATATAGTAAAAATGGCCATCTTGCCAAAACCAATCTACAGATTCAATGCAATCCCCATCAAAATCCCAAATCAATTCTTCATAGATCTAGAATGAGCAATTCTCAAATTCATCTGGAGTAACAAAAAACCCAGGATAGCTAAAACTATTCTCAACAATAAAAGGACTTCTGGGGGAATCAATATCCCCGACCTCAAGCAGTACTACAGAGCAATTGTGTTAAAAACTGCATGGTATTGGTACAGTGACAGGCAAGTAGATCAATGGAATAGAATTGAAGATCCAGAAATGAACCCACAGAGTTATGGTCACTTGATCTTTGATAAAGGAGCTACAACCATCAAGTGGAAAAAAGATAGTCTTTTCAACAAATGATGCTGGTTCAACTAGAGGTCAACATGCAGAAGAATGCGAATTGACCCACTCTTATCTCCTTGCACTAAGATCAACTCCAAGTGGATCAAGGACCTCCACATAAAACCGGACACACTGAAACTAATAGAAAAGAAACTGGGCAAGACCCTGGAGGACATGGGCACAGGGGCAAAGTTCTTGAACAGAACACCAATTGCTTATGCTCTAAGATCAAGAATTGACAAATGGGACCTCATAACATTACAAAGTTTCTGTAAGGCAAAAGACACTGTCAGAAAGACAAAACAACAACCAACAAATTTGAAAAAGTTCTTCACCAACCCCACATCTGACAAAGGACTAATATCCAATATATACAAAGAAATCAAGAAGTTAGACCCTAAAGAACCAAATAACCCTATTAAAAATGGGGTACAGAGCTAAACAAGGGATTTTCACCAGAAGAAATTCGGATGGCTGAGAAGCACCTTAAGAGATATTCAACATCCTTAGTCATTAGGGAAATACAAATCAAAACAACCCTGAGATTCCACCTCACACCAGTCAGAATGGCTAAGATTAAAAACTCAAGAGACAACAGATGCTTGCGAGGATGTGGAGAAAGGGGATCACTCCTCCATTGTTGGTGGGATTGCAAGATGGTACAACCACTCTAGAAATCAGTATGGCGGTTCCTCAGAAAATTGGGCATGACACTTCCAGAGGACCCTGTCATACCACTCCTGGGCATATACCCAGAGGATTCCCGTGCATAAAGACAATAAAGACACATGCTCCACTATGTTCATAGCAGCCTTATTTATAATAGCCAGAAGCTGGAAAGAACCCAGATGTCCCTCAATGGAGGAATGGATACAGAAAATGTGGTATATTTATACAGTGGAATACTACTCAGCAATTAAAAATAATGAATTCATGCAATTTGTAGGCAAATAGTTGGATTTGGAAAATATCATCCTAAGTGATTCAACCCAATCACAAAAGAATACACATGAATTGCAATCACTGATAAATGGATATTAATGAGCCCAGAAGCTCTGAATACTCAAGGAAAATTAGCTAAGCAAAAGTTTGCCAAGAAAAGGGATGGAGAGGACACTCGTCCAGAAAAGACTAAATCTGGTTTTGTAGGAGAGTACCAGAACAGAGAAATGGTGGGGAGGGGGGTCATTGGGGAATGTGGGGGGAAGAGGACTTATGGGACATATGGTGAGGGGGGGAACTGGAAAGGAGAAAGCATTTGGAATGTAAACAAAGAATATAGAAAATAATAAAAAAAGGGGTGGGGAAAGAAATATGGAACAACACACGCAAAAAAATCAACAAAATGACAGTTAATACATATATTCCTTAGTAATACTTCATATTATCACGTACATTAACAAACACATAGACCAACCAAAAGAAAATTAAAATATTCAAACTAATATAAGAATAGGGGGATACATTTTCAAATAAATTTGACACTCTAAAAGAAATAGAAAAACTTTCGATGTATTTGACCTACCAAAGTAAAGCTGTGATTAATTTTAATAGACATATAACAAGCATAGGAATTAAAACAGTAATTAAAACTCAAAATAGCACCAATAAAAAATTTCCGATCGGGACACCGCGCGAACGGCAAGCACAGCGGGCGGCTGGAGTCAGGTGCGTGGACAGAGACCTAGCTTAGTTTAGCTCTGCAGGAGAACTGGGCACAGACAGCTCAGCTGCAGCTGCAGACCACTGCGGACGGGCTCTCCAGGCAGGCTGGCAGCAAGGTGCCATCTTGCCTGGAGACACCGCGCAGAATTCTAGCAGCTGGAGTCAGAGGCTTGGACTGAGACCTAGCATAGTCTACCACAGACAACACCGCCAAGCTCTGGCCGGCACCCAGAGGCAGAAGAGATCAGTAGATCCGGGCACCAACAGCTCAGCAACGGTCACTGACACCTGGGGACTGGCACGTTGTGCTTTCAGCAGGGCTGCAATCTACAATAAGACCAACTAACTCCAGAGATAAACAGATGGCAAAAGGCAAACGTAGGAACATTATTAACAGAAATCAAGGCAATATGGCACCATCTGAACCCAATTCACCAACCACAGCAAGTACTGGATACCCCAGCACACCAGAAAAACAAGAGTTAGATATAAAAGCACAGGTCATGATGCTCCTAGAGGAACACAAAAAAGACATAAACAAATCTCTTAAAGAAATGCAGGGGAACATCAATAGGGTAGAAGCTCTTACAATGCAAACACAAAAAACACTTAAAGAACTCCAGGAGAATATGGGCCATCAGACAGAAACCAATAAAGAGGAAATGAGAAAATGAGTTAAAGAAATGCAGGAGAACTTGAAACAACAGGCAGAAGTCATGAAAGAGGGAGCACAAAAATATATTAAAGAATTACATGAAAACACAAACAAACAAATGAAGGAACTGAGCAAAACCATCCAAGATCTGAACACAGAGGTAGAAACAACTAAAATATCACAAAAGGAGGCAACTTTGGAGATAGAAAACCTTGGGAAGAAATCAGGGGTCGTAGATGCAAACATCAACAACAGAATACAAGAGATAGAGATAAGAATCTCAGATGCTGAAGATAACATAGTAACCATTGACTCCACAGTCAAAGAAAACGCAAAATCCAAAAGGCTTGTAACCCAAAACATCCAGGAAATCCAGGACACAATGAGAAGACCAAACCTAAGGATTATAGGGATAGATGAGAGTGAAGATTTACAACTTAAAGGGCCAGCAAATATCTTTAACAAAATTATGGAAGAAAACTTTCCTAACTTAAAGAGAGAGATGCCCATGAATATACAAGAAGCCTACAGAACTCCAAACAGACTGGACCAGAACAGAAACACCTCCCGTCACATAATAATCAAAACCCCAAATGTACTAAACAAAGAATATTAAAGGCAGTAAGAGAAAACGGACAAGTAACATATAATGGAAGACCTATCAGAATCACACCAGACTTCTCTCCAGAAACCATGAAAGCTAGAAGATCCTGGGCAGACCTCATGCAGACCCTAAGAGAAAACAAATGTCAGCCAAGACTACTATACCCAGCAAAACTCTCAATCAACATAGATGGAGAAATCAAAATATGCCATGACAGGACCAAATTTACACAATATCTTTCCAGTAACCCAGCTCTACAAAGGATAATAGGAGGAAAACTCCAATACAAGGAAGGAAACCGCACCCAAGAAAAAGCAAGACAGTAACCTTCTTCCATCAAACTAAAAGGAGGATAACTACTCAAAAACAAAAATAACATAAAAAATGTCAGGAAGTAATAATCTCTATTCCTTAATATTTCTTAACATCAATGGACTCAATTCTCCAATAAAAAGACATAGACTAACAGACAGGATACAGAAACAGGACCCTACATTTTGCTGCTTACAGGAAACACACCTCAGAGTCAAAGACAGTCACTACCTTAGAGTAAAATGATGGAAGACAATTTTGCAAGCAAATGGTCGCAGGAAGCAAGCTGGAATAGCCATTTTAATATCAGATAAAATTGACTTTCAACCCAAAGTCATCAAAAGAGACACAGAAGGTCACTTCTTGCTAGTCAAAGGAAGAATCCACCAAGAAGAACTCACAATTCTAAACATCTACACTCCAAATGTAGGAGCACACTCATTCGTAAAAGAAACTTTACTAAAGCTCAAAGCACACATTGCACCTAACACAATGATTGTGGGGGACCTCAATACTCCACTATCCTCAGTGGACTGATAAGGAAAACAGAAACTAAACAGGGACACAGAGAAACTCATCAAAACGTTGTACCAATTGGATTTAACATATATATATATATATATATATATATATATATATATATATATATATATAATTTCACCCTAAAGTAAAAGACTATACCTTTTTCTCAGCTCCTCATGGTACCTTCTCCAAAATCAAGCATATAATTGGACACAAGACAGACCTCAACAAATATAAAAAGATCGAACTAATCCCATGCCTCTTATCAGATCACTATGGAGTAAGAGTGTTCTTCAATAGAAACAAAAACAACAGAAAATCCTCATACACGTGGAGACTGAACAATATTCTACTCAATGATACCTTACTCCAGGAAGAAATAAAGAAAGAAATCAAAGATTTCTTAGAATGTAATGAAAATGAAGGCACAACATACCCAAATCTATGGGACACAATGAAAGCAGTGCTTAGAGGAAAACTCATAGCCCTGAGTGTCTCCAAAAAGAAACAGGAGAGAGCATATACTAGCAATTTAATGGCACACTTGAAAGCTCTGGAACAAAAAGAAGCAATTTCACCCAGGAGGAGTAGAAGACAGGAAATCATCAAACTCAGGGCTGAAATCAATCAAGTTAAAACAAAGGGAACCATACAAAGAATCAACAAAACCAGGAGCTTGTTCTTTGAGAAAATCAACAAGATAAATAAACCCCTAGCCAGACTTATGAAAGGGCACAGAGACAGTATTCAAATTAACAAAATTAGAAATGAAAAGGGAGATATAACAACAGAAACTGAGGAAATTCAAAAAATCATCAGATCCTACTACAAAAACCTATACTCAACACAACTGGAGAATCTGGAGGAAATGGACAATTTCCTAGACAGTTACCAAATACCAAAATTAAACCAGGATCAAATAGATTGTCTAAACAGACCCATAACCCCCAACGAAATAGAAGAGGTCATAGAAAGTCTTCCAACCAAAAAAAGCACAGGACCAGATGGTTCTAGTGCAGAATTCTATCAGACCTTCAAAGAAGTCCTGATACCGATACTCTTCAAATTATTCCACAAAATAGAAACAGAAGGAACACTACCCAACTCATTCTATGAAGCCACAATTACCCTGATACCAAAACCACACAAAGATCCAACTAAGAAAGAGAACTACAGGCCAATTTCTCTTATGAATATCGATGCAAAAATACTAAACAAAATACTTGCCAACTGAATTCAAGAACAAATCAAAATGATCATTCACCATGATCAAGTTGGCTTCATCCCAGGGATGCAGGGATGGTTCAATATATGGCAATCTGTCAACATAATCCACTACATAAACAAACTCAAAGAAAAAAACCACATGGTCATCTCATTGGATGCTGAAAAAGCATTTGACAAAATTCAGCATCCTTTCATGCTAAAAGTCTTGGAAAGAGCAGGAATTCAAGGCCCATACCTAAACATAGTAAAAGCAATATACAGCAGACCAGTAGCCAACATCAAGGTAAACGGAGAAAAACTTGAAGCAATCCTACTAAAATCAGGGACTAGAAAAGGCTGTCCCCTCTCACCATATCTCTTCAATATAGTACTTGAGGTAGTAGCTAGAGCAATTCGACAACAGGGGGAAGTCAAAGGGATACAAATTGGAAAGGAAGAAGTCAAACTACCACTATTCGCAGATGATATGATAGTATACTTAAGTGACCCAAAAACCTCCACCAGAGAACTCCTGCAACTGATAAACAACTTCAGCAAAGTGACTGGCTATAAAATCAACTTAAGCAAATCAGTAGCCTTCCTATACACGAAGGATAAGCAGGCCGAGAAAGAAATTAGGGAAATGACACCCTTCACAATAACCACAAATGATATAAAGTATCTTGGAGTGACTCTAACCAAACATGTGAAAGATTTATATGACAAAAACTTCAGGTTTCTGAAGAGGGAAATTGAAGAAGACATCAGAAAATGGGAAAATCTTCCATGCTCGTGTGTTGGCAGGACTAATATAGTCAAAATGGCAATCTTGCCCAAAGCAATATACAGATTCAATGCAATTCCCATCAAAATCCCAACTTCATAGAGTTAGAAAGAGCAATTCTCAAATTCATCTGGAATAACAGAAAACCCAGGATAGCTAAAACTATCATCAACAGCAAAAGAACTTCTGGGGGAATCAATATCCCGGACCTCAAGCAATATTACAGAGCAGTAGTATTAAAAACTGCATGGTATTGGTTCAGTGACAGGGAGGCGGATCAATGGAATAGGATCGAAGACCCAGAATTGAACCCACACATCTATGGCCAATTGATCTTCAACAAAGGAGCTGAAAACATCCAGTGAAAAAAAATAGCCTTTTCAACAGATGGTGCTGGCTCAACTGGAGGTCAACATGCAGAAGAATGAGAATTGATCCACTCTTATCCCCTTGCACTAAGCTCAACTCCAAGTGGATCAAGGACCTCCACATTAAACCAGACACACTAAAGTTAATAGAAAACAAACTGGGGAAGACCCTTGAGGACGTTGGCTCAGGGGGAAAATTCCTGAACAGAACACCAATTGCTTATGCTCTAAGAGCAAGAATAGACAAATGGGACCTCATAAAATTACAAAGTTTCTGTAAGGCAAAAGACACTGTCAAAAAGATAAATCGGCAATCAACAAATTGGGAAAAGATCTTCACCAACCCCACATCCGACAGAGGGCTAATATCCAATGTATACAAAGAACTCAAGAGGTTAGACCCCAGAAAACCAAATAACCCTATCCAAAAATGGGGTACAGAGCTAAACAGAGACTTTTCACCTGAAGAAATTCGGATGGCTGAGAAACACCTTAAAAAATGTTCAACATCATTAGTCACTAGGGAAATGCAAATCAAAACAACCCTGAGATTTCACCTCATACCAGTCAGAATGGCTAAGATTAAAAACTCAGAAGACATCAGATGTTGGCGAGGATGTGGAGAAAGAGGAACACTCCTCCACTGCTGGTGGGAATGCAAGCTGGTACAACCACTCTGGAAATCAGTATGGCGGTTCCTCAGAAAACTGGACGTGATACTTCCAGAGGACCCAGCCATACCACTCCTGGGCATATACCCAGAAGATTCCCCAGCATGCAATAAGGATACATGCTCCACTATGTTCATAGCAGCTTTATATATAATAGCCAGAAGCTGGAAAAAAAACCAGATGTCCCTCAACAGAGGAATGGATAGAAAAAATGTGGTATATATACACAATGGAGTACTATTCAGCCATTAGAAACAATGAATTCATGAAATTCTTAGAGAAATGGATGGAGTTGGAGAACGTCATACTAAGTGAGGTGACTCAGTCTCAAAAGAATACCCATGGTATACAGTCACTGATAAGTGGATATTCGCTTAGAATTTTGTAACACCAAAGACGTAAATCACATACCAAGTGATGTCTGACAAGAAGAAAGGAGTGGACACTGGTGCTAGAATGGACCAAAGCATCATTGTGGGGGAGTACAAGAACAGGGAGGTTGGAGGGGGTGGATGAGGGAGCAGGGGGAGGAAAAAGGGCATGTGGGACCTTTGTGGGGTGGGGAACCAGAAAAAGGGAAATGAATTATAAATATAGAATATATCCAATTAGAAAAATGTTATGCAGTAGCACAAAGCTAAATAATCAGTTAATTCCCAGAGGATGGTTTTAAAGAACCCACAAAAGTTTGTGCACCTATTTTATTGTTCTTTCTTAAAATAAAAACTGAGCATCCGATAGGGAAAACAAAACAAAACAAAACAAAAAAAAATTCCAACGCCAGCTCCAAAACAAGGTCCAGATAGATTCTATGGAAAATTCTACCAATGTACTGTAACAAATAGGATGGGGTGGAGTGGTAGATAAGAAAGATGATAGAGGTATGTGGGTAAAGATATGGGGAGGTTCTGAAAGGGACTGAAATAGGAAATGAACAGGATTGAAATATGGGGAAATTTTAAAAAGCACTTACACCAATTAAAAATTTTCATAAAATTAAAATAGATCATTTGCCATGATCAAAATGGCTTTATTCTAGACATGAAGAGTGTTTAATATATGTAAATAAGCAATAAATCATATGATTGTCCTTAAGTAAATGAATAAATAAATAATCTCATGATTATCTTAATAGATAGCAAAAAGGTCTGTGACAAGATTACATATCATTTCATGTAAAAGCCTTGGACATCTAGAGAGGGTGGTTTGAATTAAAATGGCTTCCATGGACTCATATAGATTGGCATTATTGGAGGTGTGAATTTTTGAAGTAAGTATGGCTTTGTTAGAGGATGTATGTCACAAGGGGTAAACTTTGAGTTTTCAGAAGCTCATTGTCTTTTTACTGCTTGCCAATCAAAATGTAGAACTTTCAGCTATTCAACATCACTATGTGGACTTTGAATCAGAAAAGCACTTGAATAGTATAAGTGGGGTATAATGGGCCAGGCTAGTAGGTACATAGATGACAGGGGTGCTGAGAGTAATTTGAACTGTGTGTGTTTGTGTGTGTGTGTGTGTGTGTGTGTGTGTGTGTGTGTGTGTTGTGAGAGAGAGAGAGAGACAGAGAGAAAGAGAGAGAGAGAGAGAGAGTGAGAGAGAGAGAGAGAGAGGGAAAGAGGGAGGATCATAATAGGGATTTATTTCCATCTGCAGGTTTGGTTAAGAAAACATATTATTGAAGGTGAATTTTGTGTTAAAAGAGTGGAAAAACTAAAACTACCATTAAAATAGCCTCTGTTTCAGATAAAGACAACTCCTCTGTCTAAGTTACTGCATAAAAAACACCAGTTTGATTACTTTGATGTTCCACATGATACAGATTTTCATGCTGTTTCCTACTGTACTTAGAGCACAACATGAGAAACAAAATGTTACTTCTAACCATTTTATCAGCTTAGGAAAATCAGCTGGAAATTTATGGAAGCAAAACATCTATATTCTTAAAAAACATACATCTGAAAGTCTGAAACTAATAGTTGAAAAGGTAGGGGTAGGCTCTAAGACATCAGGGTAGGTTAAACTTTATAAATAGGTTTCTTATTGCTCAAGAAACATTGCTATAAATTAACAAATAGGGCCTTCTATCCTGTTAAAGAAGCCAATCAATAGAAAAGGCACCCTACCAAATAGAAAAAGAAACATTCTTGCAAGCTGTACATCTGATAGTGGGTTTATATATACAGGTCACAATAACTTTATAAACCAAATCATAATGAAAATGAACAACCTTATCAGATTAATAGGCTATAGATTGGAAAGGAAAATTATCAAGAAAAAATAGAATATAGAATGAACACATGAAATCATTAAGTATCATTAAATAGTGTACTGGTTTGCTCTTCTATTTCTTCTGTGAGGGGCAGTGATTTGTTTTATAGGTTATAGTCCATAATTAAGGAAACCATGTAAGATAACAACCCAGAATCCAGGAAAAAGTCCAGGACTTTTCCTATGCAGCCTTCACCCACCCGCCTATAAACACAGTTCACTGGACAGTGTAACATCAATTAGCAAACAAAAACATGCTCCACAGACATGACCACAGGTCAATCTGATGGAGGCAATTACTAAACTGATGTTCTCTCTTCAAGTATGTCAATTTGAGAACCAGCAATAAACATCATAGTGATGACAGAAATAAAAATGTAAAGCAATTGGGGATTCTATCTTATCATTTTTGGAATGACTGCCATCAAAAAATTCATATAACAAACACTGACAGTGATGTTGGGAGAGGCAATACTATTCATTTCCTGTGCAAATATATTCTGTTGTAGACACTATAGTAATTAGTGTGGTGTCTTCAAAAGTTATAAATAAAACTACTCTAGAGCCCTGTTATACCACTTGTGAATATATGCCCAAAGGACTGTGCTTGCTATCACAGAGATGCTATGTTCTAATATAGCAAGAGTTCAAGCAATAAAGCCTAAGAATAAACATAAGTCTTTAGATTGCTTTTGAAAATCAAATTAATGATAGGAAAGATACAAGGCCTCTTTTCATTACATAGTGTTATATTATCAGAATCATATCATACTAAATCTAAGATTGAATTCCAGGAATCAGAGATGGGTGAATTTTTTATTCAAGTGTAATCTGAGGACAGGCTGCAAAATGTAAAATAAGTCTCCATGCTTCAGGTTTTAGTACAGTTAGGCTCATAGAGAATGATATACTAAAATACTACTGAGCCCATATCTAGGTAATAGACCACATATGATTTTTGTTTTCTTCTTGCTTTCATCTATTTCCATGTGGTTTTATAATCAGTTTATAAAATATTAGTTGCAATTCAATATATCTAAGATCCAATGAGCTTTTTGAAAGTTCTGTAAAGAAACATATACTATTTTTAAATATTTACAAATGCAAATCATTTAATATCCATATGTGTAAATCAGTCCGTGTCATTGTGTAATAAATGTGTGCATGTGTCATGATTAAATAAATCAAGGCTGAAACTGAAAAAGAAAGAAATACAAGGATAGGCTGAAAACATGAATAACAAGGGAAGGGACAGAGAATGAAGAGTTGATAACTGGGCAAGCACACTGGCCACTTCATGTGCAAAGGCCACTCACTTGGAAGTGCAAGAAATAGGGGATTTAGATGTCACACATCTAAAGTATAGTTGATTATTGTTGCAAATGGCAATATTTGCAACAGCAAAGAAAACAGATAATGTGATTATCAGGATTTTTCTTGATAAATATTCAAATAAACATAATGTGCATAAAAAGAGGATAATCCCTAGTTCAAGTGATAGAAAATATACTGAGAACAGGAATTCATACACAACAGAATTTTGAGAGGCAGAGAAAAAATATGCTGTCATAAGTTTATAAAATGTAAAACTCACTTGATGAAAGCATCAAGGGGGTAAGAAAACATGAGCATAGGAATGCATAAATTTTCAGGGAATAGTCAGGACATCTTTTCAAAGCATGACACTTTATGACTCCTGCCTGTGATATACAGGCTGATTATTGTCATCTATATCAGGAACAGATCATAAATTCCTGATCCAGTGATAGATGCTGGGCTTTAGGTTCAATAATAAATTCAGGAAATGGTATGTAACCTGGAATTATTTTGTCTAGGTGTATAATGGGAAAAGTACATCTTCCATTTCATCAATACTGAACAAGCGCTCATTCAAGAATGGAAAGAATAAATCATGGTTTTACATACTTCCTCAATGAAGTCATCATGAACACTAGGGTTCTACTTTAAATCTTGAAATTGATGTTTCTTCAAATACATACCTGAATCAGAATACACACAAATCCACATACTTTTGAGCCTTCAGTCAAGGTTTACTATCATTTGATTCATCATAAACTTTTGAAAGTTGTTAAACTGAAATAGCAATGTGAAGTGTTCAGACACTGAGACTCTTGAGTACTAGAAGACCACAGCATTCTAGCTTAGCATTCGGTGCAACAGGACTATTATATTCGTTGTGCATATTTCTATGTTCATTTGCATTTGAATCCAGATAAAGTCACCTTTGTATGATGACTGTACCACACTCACTCTTTCTGTATCCTCACTACTCTCTGTGCAAGACCATTGTGGGATTTTCTAAAAAAATTTGTGAATTCAGTACTCCATCTGTTAACTCATCAGACAGTGTTAGAAGGAAAATTGAAGGACTGGATTTCCACACTTGATTTTTGCCTGTCTTAGTGTTATGACATAAAGTTTATGAATTCACTTGTTCCTAGGAAATCATTATTTTTCTCATCATTTCTCATTACTTTTACATGACTTTTCATGGCACTCAATCATCTGATTTTTCCTACTGACAATCTAAACTACTGAGTCAGGGGTGTAGAAAGAGACCATCCATATAATGGTTGCATGCCAAGAGAAATATTTGACATGAGAAAATTTTAAGGTCAATGTAATACATAAGAACTGCTGAATAGTTGCTGATACCATGGTCATGATAACTTTCACAGGGGTTGTCAAAGATTGACCATCATAAAACATATTTCTTATGGTCTGGGGACCTGATACACCACTTCTGTTATCAATCTGCATGTGGATCTGTAATATGTAGATGCATCAACGTATGAGTTCCTCAGATTGTAATAAACATTTACCACACCATTATAAAAGTGGAGAAAAACTGGCTTAAAGTTGGTGCATAAGTAAATTTTATTTAAAGACATCTCTGGCTTTTAGTTTTAATATTCCACATATTAATGCATTTATATGGATGCCACAGGATCCAGATCGATACATACAAAGGTGTGCATGGGAGTTAGTACACAGGGCAATATTGAAAGGAGAGGTAAGTTGGAAATATAAGTTTTATCTCATGAAAAATTGAAAGCCTTCTTAGATGATGGTAAAATTGTAACTAAATCTGATGACATTGCCTTTTGCAAAATGCATGATATTTGGCAGATAGAATCTTTGTACTCCAAGACAACAGACACACACACTATATATATACATATATATGTGTATGTATATATATATGTATGTGTATATATGTGTATGTATATATATATACATCTACACACACACACACACACACACACACACACATATATATATATATATATATATATATATATATATATATATATAGTATCTACCTAGTAGAGTGAATTGGAATCTATTAAAAGAGTCTGATTCAATTGCAGGCATCAGTCAAGGTAATCACTTGCCATTTGTCCTTGACTCTAGATGCAGGAATTTAGTTCTCAGAAATAACACTTTTTGAGTAGCAGTGTTTTACAGCAAGTATATATGTGCTTTCCATTCGTGCTTGATGCTGGCTGATCTTAGAAATAAACCTTAGGACCCAGCTAGGAACACACAGGGCCTAAGGTCAGTAGAACAGTGGTGACAGAATTCTTTCTACTGCCATTTGCACCAAGGAGCTGGAAGACTCCACAGCCTTCTGTGATCTGTGGTGCAGCTGGGACTGAAGTCTTACTGCCATCATTTGCACCAGGGAGCCAGGAGACTCCACAGCCTTCTGTGCATATGCCAACTGGAGGGGGTGATCTCCCAGCATGCTTTCACTTTTGAGCACAGAGGTGAGATCTCCACCTTCTCTCTGGAGGGGACCCAGCTAGGAGCACACAGGGCCTAAGATCAGTGGAGCAGCTGGGACAGAAGTCTTCCCGCTCGCTGCCATTTACACCAGGGAGCCAGAAAATTCCACAGTCTTCTGTGCATAGCCTGCTAGGATAGAGAGATCTCCCAACAGTGCTTTCACTTTTGAGTTCAGAGGAATAAGGACACAGGCTTACAGGCCCAAATGAGGAACAAACTCCAGCCAAAGACAATAATACCAACTAGCACATGATGGTGAAAGGCAAGCACAAGAACCCTACCAACAGAAACCAAGGCCACATGGCTACATCTGAACCTAGTTCTCCCACCACAGCACATCCTGGATACCCCAACACACTGGAAAAGGAAGAGTTGGATTTAAAATTGTATCTCAAGATGCTGATAGAGGGCTTCAAGAAAGACTTAAGGAACTCCTTTAAAGAAATACAGGAGAACGTCAGTCAACAGGTACAAGCCCTTAAAGAGGAAACATAAAAATCCTTTAAAGAAATACAGGAGATCCTGGGTCAACAGGCAGAAACCCTTAAAGAAGCAACACAAAAATCCCTTTAAGAATTACAGGAAAACACAAACAATCAAGTGAAGGAACTGAACAAAACCATCCAGGATTTAAAAGTGGAAGTAGAAACAATAAAGAAATCACAAAGTGAGACATCTCTGGATATAGATAACCTTGGAAAGAATTCAGGAGACATAGATGCAAGCATTAGCAACAGAATACAAGAGATAGAAGAAAGAACCTCAGGTGCTCAAGATACCAGAGAAAACATTGATTCAACAGTCAAAGAAAATGCAAAATGCATAAAGCTAGTAAATCAAAACATCCAGGAACTCAAGAACACAATGAGAAGACCAAACCTAAGGATTATAGGTATAGATGAGAGTGAGGATTTGCATCTTAAAGGCCCAGTAAATATCTTCAACAAAATTGTTGAAGAAAACTTCTCTAACCTAGAGAAAGATATGCCCATGAACACACAAGAAAGAATATTAAAAGCAGTAAGGAAAAAAGGGCAAGTAACTTATAAAAACAGACCTATCAGAATCACACCAGACTTCTCACCAGAGATGATGAAAGCTAGAAGATCCTGGGCAGACTTCATACAGACCCCAAGACAACACAAATGCCAGACTAGGCTACTATACCCAGCAAAACTCTCAATCATCACAGATGGAGAAACCAAGATATTCCATGATAAAACCAAATTTGTACAATAACTATCCACAAATCCAGTCATACAGAGGATAATTGATGGAAAATGCCAACACAAGGAGGGAAACTATACCCTAGAAAAAGCAACAAATTAATCTTCTTCCAACAAACCTAAAAGAAGATACGCACACAAACATAAAAATAACATCAAAAAAAACCAGGAAGCAACAATCACTGTTACCTAATATCTCATAATAACAGTGGACACAACTCCCCAATAAAAAGACATAGACTAATGAAATATTTCTCATGTGAATCTTCAGTTTTATCAGAAAATGTTTGTAATTGCCCTTTCAATTAATTTAGTAATTTCTTTTAAATCTACGATTTCATATGCATTATTTTTCATGATAATCTTCAATTTTAATGTCTTTCTATATCTTCCCCTATTTTATCAGAAATGTTTTCAATGTAAATCTTTGATTTTATCACAAATGTTTCTAATTCCACCTTCAATTAATTCAGAAAGAGTTTTTACATCAACCATTCTTTATGTAAAATTTTCCATGAAGTATTCAATTTTCATGTCTTTGTCTGTTTATTTCTTTAATTTTACCAGAAATATTTTCCATGTAAATCTTCAATGTTATCTGAAAATGTTTATAATTCCACCTTCAATCAACTTAGAACTATCTTTATGCCTATCATTTTATCTATATAATTTCCATGATAATCTTTAATTTTAACAAGTTTTTCTATATATTTCTACAAATTTATCAGAAATATTTTCCATGCAAATCTTCAAGTTTATCAGAAAATGTTTATAATTCCACTTTTAACCAACTTAGGAACACTTTTATGCCTACCATTATTATATCTATATGAAAATTTCCATGATAATCTTCAATTCTAATGTTTTTCTACATTTTTCTAAACTTTTATCAAATATTTTCCATGTAAATCTTCAATTCTATCATAAAATATTTCTATTCGATATTTCAATTAATTTAGCAATGTTTTACAAGTCTACCACTTTACTCCTTAATTTTCGATGAAAATTATCAATTTTAACGTGTTTATCTGAAATATTTTCTATGTAAATCTTTAATTTTACCATAAAGCGTTTTTACTTAGTCTTACTTCCCTTTTCAAAAAATAAAAAGACATTAAAATAAAGCAATAGACCTTAGATTATAATTATATACCTTTCCACACTAAATATGTCACTCCATGCTCTCATGTCTGAAGAAATGTTCACAAGATTCCTCATATCATTTTCCTTTTAATGTATTTATGTGGTCTAACTTTGTACATAATGGAGTTGTCTTAATTTCATCTTTATATTTTTCAAACCCTGTGGTGAAATTTCAAGAAGAGTTACAATATTTGAGACTGGGAGAAGATCATCAAAAAGAATAATGAGGGGCAGGCCTCCATATTGCAACCAGTACACAGCTGGAAAGGTGCAGGTAGAGACTCCGTCTGGGGCTAGAGCAGGGAGAGCAGCTAAGCTCTCGCCCACAGGCGGGCCCAGGCGCCTAGGCTCTGCAGCATGTCCCTGCGAGCTTTGGCCGTGCATCTAGGCAGCCTGAACCACCCAGCTCCCCAGGACCCTGGACCAGCAATAGTGGCAGGCCTCCATATTGCAACCAGGACACAGCTGGAAAGGCACAGGTAGACAGATTCCATCAGGGGCTACCACGTGGGGGGATCTGCTAGGCTCTCGCTACTAGGCAGGCCCAGCAGCGCCTGCCGAGGCTCTGCTGCACTCCCCCACACTTCCTGGAGAACTCAGGCTGTGCACAAAGTCAGCGGGTGGCAGCCAGCTCGTGATCCCGTTGAGCAGCAATCACACATAACCACCAGTAGAGAAACAACAGGTAAGCCCAGCCTCACAGGAGATTCAAACACCAGCCAGTGACAACAAGGTCAACTAACACCAGAAATAACCAGATGGCAAAAGGTAAACGAAGGAATGCCACTAACAGAAATCAAGGCAACATGACAGCATCTGAACCCAGTTCGCCAACAACAGGAAGCCCTGGATACCCCAAAACACCAGAAAAACAAGACTTGGATCTAAAATCACTGGTCAGGATGCTGGTAGCTGAACACATAGAAAAATCTCGTAAAGAAATAGAGGAGAAAATGGATCAAAAGTTAGAAGCCTTTACAAGGCAAATACAAAAATCACTTCAAGAAATGCAGGAGAAGATGGATCAAAAAGAAGAAGACAATAAGGAAGAAAGACAAAAATCACTTAAAGAAATACAGAAGAACGTGGGCCAACAAGTAGAAGCTATGAAAGAGGAAACACAAAAATCTACTAAAGAAATACATGAAAACACAATCAAGCAAGCGAAAGATCTGAGCACATCCATCCAGGTACTAAAAACAGAAGTAGAAACAACTAAGAAATTGCAGAGGGAGACAACATTGGAGATAGAAAACCTTGGGAAGAAATCAGGGGCCATAGATGCAAATATCAACAATAGAATACAAGAGATAGAAGACAGAATATCAGAAGCCGAAGATACCATAGGAACCATTGATTCAACAGTCAAAGAAAATACTAAATGCAAAAAGGCTGTAACCCAAAACATCCAGGAAATCCAGGACACAATGAGAAGACCAAACCTAAGGATTATAGGTATAGACGAGAATGAAGATGTACAAGTTAAAGGGCCAGCAAATCTCTTCTACAACATTATGGAAGAAAACTTCCCCAACCTAAAGAGAGAGATGCCCATGAATATACAAGAAGCATACAGAACCCCAAACAGACTGGATCAGAACAGAAATACATCCCGTCACATAATAATCAAAACTCCAAATGTACTAAACAAAGAAAGAATATTAAAGGCAGCAAGAGAAAAAGGCCAAGTAACTTATAAAGAAGACCTATCAGAATAACACCAGATTTCTCACCTGAGACCATGAAAGCTAGAAGATCCTGGGCAGATACAATGCAAACTCTAAGAGAATACAAACTTCAGCCAAAACTACTTTACCCAGCAAAGCTCTCAATCGCCATAGATGGAGACATGAAGGTATTCCATGACAAAACCAAATTTGCACAATATCTTTCCACAAATCCAGCCCTACAAAGGATAATAGGGGGAAAACACCAAGACAAGGACGGAAACTACACCCAGGAAGAAGCAAGATAGAAACCTCCTCTCATCAAACCCAAAAGAAGGTAACCTCTCGAATATAAAAAAATAAATAAAATAAATAAATATAATTTCAAAAATGTCTGGAGGTAATAATTACTATTCCTTAATATCTCTTAACATCAATGGTCTCAATTCCCCAACAAAGAGACATAGATTAACAGACTGGATACGGAAACAGGACCCTACATTTTGCTGCATACAGGAAACACATCTCAGTGTTAAAGACAAACACTGCCTTAGAGTAAAAGGCTGGAAGACAATTTTACAAGCAAATGGTCTCAGGAAACAAGCTGGAGTAGCCATTCTAATATCAGATAAAATTGACTTCCAACCTAAAATCATCAAAAGAGACTCAGAAGGTCACTTCTTGCTGGCCAAAGGGAAAATCCACCAAGAAGAGCTCTCAATACTGAACATCTATGCTCCAAATGCAAGGGCACCCTCATTCGTAAAAGAAACCTTACTAAAGCTTAAAGCACACATTACACCTAACACAATAATTGTGGGTGACTTCAACACTCCACTCTCCTCAATGGACCGATCAGGAAAGCAGAAACTAAACAGGGACACAGTGAAACTAATTGAAACTCTGGACCAATTGGATTTAACAGATATATATAGAACATTTCATCCTAAAGCTAAAGAATATACCTTTTTCTCAGCTCCACATGGTACCTTCTCCAAAATAGACCATATAATTGGTCACAAGACAGATGTCAACAAATACAAGAAGATCGAGCTAATCCCATGCCTCCTATCAGATCACCATGGAGTAAGAGTGGTCTTCAATAACAACAAAAACAACAGAAAGCCCACATACACATGGAAACTGAACAATACTCTACTTAATGACACCTTGGTCAAGGAAGAAATAAAAATAGAAATCAAAGACTTTTTAGAATTCAATGAAAATGAAGGTACAACCTACCCAAATCTATGGGACACGATGAAAGCAGTGCTAAGAGGAAAACTCATAGCTCTAAGTGCATCCAAAAAGAAACTGGAGAGAGCATACACTAGCAGCTTAATGGTACACCTTAAAGCCCTGGAAGAAAAACAAGATAATTCACCCAGGAGGAGTAGAAGACAAGAAATCATCAAACTCAGGGCTGAAATCAATCAAATAGAAACAAAGAGAACCATACAAAGAATCAACAAGACCAGGAGCTGGTTCTTTGAGAAAATCAACAAGATAGATAAACCCTTAGCCAGACTAACCAAAGGACA
This sequence comes from Apodemus agrarius, assembly GCA_964023405.1. Lineage (NCBI taxonomy): Eukaryota > Metazoa > Chordata > Mammalia > Rodentia > Muridae > Apodemus > Apodemus agrarius. The sequence continues at coordinate 10,502,855 of OZ030009.1, read as the reverse complement.
CAGAGACAGTATACAAATTAACAAAATTAGAAATGAAAAGGGAGACATAACAACAGAAACTGAGGAAATTCAAAAGATCATCAGATCCTACTACAAAGGTCTATACTCAAAACAACTGGAGAATCTGGAGGAAATGGACAATTTCCTAGACAGATATCAAATACCAAAATTAAATCAGCATCAAGTAGATCAGCTAAATAGTCCCATAACCCCTAAAGAAATAGAAGGGGTTATAGAAAGCCTCCCAACCAAAAAAAGTACGGGACCAGATGGTTTTAGTGCAGAATTCTACCAGACCTTCAAAGAAGACTTAACACCAATACTTTTCAAACTATTCCACAAAATAGAGACAGAAGGGACACTGCCCAACTCATTCTTCGAAGCCACAATTACGCTAATACCTAAACCACAAAAAGATCCAACAAAGAAAGAGAACTACAGGCCAATTTCTCTTATGAATATAGATGCAAAAATACTAAATAAAATTCTTGCTAACCAAATCCAAGAGCACATCAAAACGATCATCCACCATGATCAAGTAGGCTTCATCCCAGGGATGCAGGGATGGTTCAATATACGGAAATCCATCAATGTAATCCACTACATAAACAAACTGAAAGAAAAAAAAACACATGGTCATCTCATTAGATGCTGAAAAAGCATTCGACAAAATTCAGCATCCTTTCATGCTAAAAGTCTTGGAAAGAGCAGGAATTCAAGGCCCATACATAAACATAGTAAAAGCAATCTACAGCAAACCAGTAGCCAACATCAAAATACATGGAGAGATACTTGAAGCAATCCCACTAAAATCAGGGACTAGACAAGGCTGCCCTCTCTCTCCATATCTTTTCATTATAGTACTTGAAGTTCTAGCAAGAGCAATTAGACAACATAAGGAAGTCAAAGGGATACAAATTGGAAAGGAAGAAGTGAAACTATCATTATTTGCAGACGATATGATAGTTTACCTAAGCGACCCAAAAAACTCCACCAGAGAACTTCTACAGCTGATAAACAACTTCAGCAAAGTGGCAGGCTATAAAATTAACTCAAGCAAGTCAGTGGCCTTCTTGTACTCAAAGGACAAGCAGGCAGAGAAAGAAATTAGGGAAATAACACCCTTCACAATAGCCACAAACAACATAAAATATCTTGGCGTAACTCTAACCAAACAAGCGAAAGATCTGTACAACAGGAACTTCAAGTCCTTGAAGAAAGAAATCGAAGAAGACCTCAGAAGATGGAAAAATATTTCTTGCTCCTGGATTGGCAGGATCAATATAGTAAAAATGGCCATCTTGCCAAAAGCAATATACAGATTCAATGCGATCCCCATCAAAATCCCAAATCAATTCTTCATAGATCTAGAAAGAGCAATTCTCAAATTCATCTGGAGCAACAAAAAACCCAGGATAGCTAAAACTATTCTCAACAATAAAAGGACTTCTGTGGGAATCAATATCCCTGACCTCAAGCAGTACTACAGAGCAATTGTGTTAAAAACTGCATGGTATTGATATAGCAACAGGCAAGCAGATCAATGGAACAGGATTGAAGACCCAGAAATTAACCCACAGACTTATGGTCACTTGATCTTTGATAAAGGAGCCACAACCATCTGGTGGAATAAAGATAGCCTTTTCAACAAATGGTGCTGGTTCAACTGGAAGTCAACATGCAGAAGAATGCGAATTGACCCACTCTTATCTCTTTGCACTAAGATCAACTCCAAGTGGATCAAGGACCTCCACATAAAACCAGATACACTGAAACTATTAGAAAAGAAACTTGGGAAGACCCTGGAGGACTTGGGCACAGGGGAAAAGTTCCTGAACAGAACACCAATAGCTTATGCTCTAAGATCAAGAATTGACAAATGGGACCTCATAAAATTACAAAGTTTCTGCAAAGCAAAGGACACTCTCAGAAGGACAAAACGGCAACCAACAAAGTGGGAAAAGATCTTCACCAACTCCACATCCGACAGAGGGCTAATATCCAATATATACAACGAACTCAAGAAGTTAGACCTCAAAGAAACAAATAACCCTATCAAAAAATGGGGCACAGAGCTAAACAAAGAATTTTCACCAGAAGAAATTCGGATGGCCGGAAACACCTTAAAAGATGTTCAACATCATTAGTCATCAGGGAAATGCAAATCAAAACAACCCTGAGATTCCACCTCACACCAGTCAGAATGGCTAAGATTAAAAACTCAAGAGACAACAAGTGCTGGTGAGGATGTGGAGAAAGAGGAACACTCCTCCACTGTTGGTGGGATTGCAAAATGGTAAAACTGCTCTGGAAATCAGTTTGGCGGTTCCTCAGAAAATTGGGCATGTCACTTCCAGAGGACCCTGGCATACCACTCCTGGGCATATACCCAGAGGATTCCCCGGCATGCAATAAGGACACATGCTCCACTATGTTTATAGCAGCCTTGTTTATAATAGCCAGAAATTGGAAGGAGCCCAAATATCCCTCAAAGGAGGAATGGATACAGAAAATGTGGTATATTTATACAATGGAATACTACTCAGCAATTAAAAATAATGAATTCATGCAATTTGTAGGTAAATGGTTAGACCTGGAAAATATCATCCTGAGTGAATTAACCCAATCACAAAAGAATGCACATGAAATGCAATCACTGATAAGTGGATATTAATGAGCCCAGAAGCCCTAAATACTCAAGACACAAATAGCAATTCAAATGATTCCCAAGAAGAAGAAAGGAGAGGACCCTGGGCCTGTAAAGATTGCATCCAGTTTAGTAAAGAAACCGAGGGGGGAGGGGGAATGATTGGGGAACAGTTGGGGGGGAGAGGAACTATGGGAACTATGGTGGGTGGGAACTGGGAAAGGGGAAAGCCTTTGGAATGTAAACATAGAATATAGAAAATAAAAAAAATCACACACAAAAAAGAAAGGGCATACCAATAGACCTTAAAAAAAAGAATCATGAGTGCTTCTATGGTAAAAACTCCACAGGTCAGTGTGCTCTCCACATATCTTTGAAAAATCCTTTTATTATTCAAACCATTCAAAATTGTATTATGTCTATGTGGTATAGCTATCTGAAGTCCTTATTTTAGATGATCTTCATTTTCTTCTGGGATAATTAAATTATAATGTTTAAGCCTTTCATATATATATATATGTATATGTGTATATATATATATATATATATATATATATATACATATATATATATATATATATATATATATATATATAACACCATTATGTTTTCACTGGATTTTCGACTGTGAGGACCTACAATTTCCTTGAACTGAACACCTGCCAGTCTCAAAGAGAATCTATTCTAAATTTCAAAAGCCATATTGATGGCTAATTTATTCATTGGATGGACTTGTGTAATTTTATATTACTGTGGAAGGAATGTCTCATTTCAGAGATGATCAGGGTTCCAGACAAAAGCTTGTGAATGTGGATATAGAAATATATGGACACTGATGCCACTTAGCAATATATGGGAGAAAACAATTTGTAGAAGGATAAAATTATAATGGATTCAATCCTAATAGCAAATATATTAGCTCTTTAGAGGCACAGATGATGGTAGGAATATGTGTCTTTCTTTTGCTATAACATTGATGGTTTTGAACAGATGTAGATGGCAGTATTCTATTTTTTGGTATTTTATGTCAAGAAATGATCATGTATGAGTTTACTCCTGAAATCTGTCTCATAAGAGATGCTTCCCAGTGTGGTGTTCTGTGGTAAATTCTCAATATAGAAATAGTTCCCTTTGTCTTTTGCTGTGTGGGTTTACTTCTGGATCTTCAATTCTATTATATTGTTCTACCTCCCTGTCTCTGTACAAATACCATGTGGTTTTTATCACTATTGTTTTGTAGTAGATCTTGACGTCAGGGATTGTGATTCCCCCCTTTAACTACTCATATTGTTGAGATTAGTTTTTGCTATTCTGTTTTTTTCCATTCCAGACCAACTTGGGAATTGGTCTATCTCTGAAGAATTGACTTGGAGTTTTGACGGGTATTACATTGATTCTGTAGATTGATTTGGGTACGATGACCACTTTTCCTTTTTTAATCCTGTTGAACCATGAGCATAGGAGATCTTTCCAACTTCTTAGGTCTTATCTGTATTCTTTCTTTAGGGACTTGAACTTCATGTCAAAGAGATCTTACACTTGATTGTTGAGTAGAGCAACTATTATGAAGGGTGTTATTTTTCTAATTTCTTTCTCGGCTTGTTTATCCTTTGAATAGAGGAAGGTTACTGATTTGTTTGAGTCAATTTTATATCCAGCTAATTTGTTGAAGTTGTTTACCAGCTCCCTGAGTCCCCTGGTGGAACTTTTGGGTCAGTTACATTTACTATCATACTGTCTGCAAATAGTGATATCTTGAATTCTACCTTCTACCAAATTTGTATCCGGTTGACTTCCTTTTTTCCTCTCATTGCTCTGGCTAGAACTTTGAGTACTATGTTAAATAGATAGGGAAAGAGTGGGCAGCCTTGCCTAGTCGCTGATATTATTGGGATTGCTTCAAGTTTCTCTCCATTTAGTTTGATGTTGGTTATGGGTTTGCTATATATTGCTTTTATTATGTTTCATTGTAGGTCTTGAATTCCTGATCTTTGGAATATTTTTCACATCAAGGGGTATTGTATTTTGTGAAAGGCTTTTTCATCATCTAATGAGATGATCATATTTTTCCTTTGATTTTGCTGATATAGTGTATTTTGTTGATGAACATCTACATATTGAACCACCCCTTCATTCCTGTGATGAAACCTACTTGGTCATGGTGAATGATTGTTTTGATGTGTTCTGGTATTTGGTATGCTAGAATTTTATTGAGTAGTTTTCATTGATATCATTAAGGGAAATTGGTTTGAAGTTCTCTATCTTTGTTGGGTCCTTGTGTGGTTTAGGTATCAGTGTAACTGTTTCTTCACAGAACAAATTTGGCCGTGTTCCTTCTTACTCTCTTTTGTGAAATAGTTTGAAAATTATTGGTGTTAATTCTTCTTTGAAGGACTGATAAAATTCTGCACTAAAACCATTTGGGCTTGGGCTCTTTTTGGTTGGAAGCCTTTGAATTATTGCTTCTATTTCTTTATGCCTTATGGGACTATTTAGATGGTTTATCTGAACCTGATCTAACTTTGGTGCCTGGTATCTGTCTAGAAAATCATTCATTTCATCTAGATTTTTCAGTTTAAGTATAAGCTTTTGTTGTAGGATCTCATAATTTTTAAAAATTCCTTCCATTTCTGTTGTTATATCTCCATTTTCATTTCTGGTATATATTTGTTTGTTTGTTTGTTTGTTTTTGATTTGTTTGCTCTCTCTGTGCCCTCTGGTTAGTCTGGCTAAAGGTTTATCCATGTTGATTTTCTCAAAGAACCAGTTCTTGATTTTGTTGATTCTTTGTATATTTCTCTTTGTTTCTGCTTTTTTGATATGGAGCTTTCAGATATGCTATTAAGCTGGTAGTATATGATCTCTCCAATTTCTTTATGGAGGCACTCAGAGTTGTGATTTTTCCTCTTACCAATGCTTTCCTCATGTCCCAAAAGTTTTGGTATGTTGTTCCTTCAATTTGTTAAATTCTAAAAAGACTTTAATTTCTTTCTTTATTTCTCCCCTGACTAAGTTTTTATTGAGTCGAGAGTTGTTCAGCTTCCATGCGTATGTGCTCTTGTTTTTGTGGTTCTTGAAGACCAGCCTTAGTCTGTGGTGATATGATAGTACATGTGGGATTTGTTTCCATCTTCTTATATCATTTGAGTCTTGTTTTGTGACTAACTATATGGTCAGTTTTGTAGAAGGTACCATGAAGTGCTGAGAAGAATGTATTTTTTTTAGGATAAAATATTCTATAAATATCTGTTAAATCCATTTGATGCATAACTTCTGTTAGTTTCACTGTGTCTCTGTGTAGTTAGTTTACATGATCTGTGTCCATCGGTGAGAGTGGGCTGTTGAAGTCTCCTACTATTATTGATTGAGGTTTAATGTGCAGTTTCAACTTTAGCAATGTTCCTTTTAAAATTGTGAGTGCCCTTGCACTTAGGGCATACATGTTCAGAATTGAGAGTTCATCTTGGTAGATTTTTCCTTTGATGAGTATGAAGTGATGTCCTTCCTCATCTTTTTGATAACTTTTGGTTGAAAGTAAATTTTATTTGATATTAGACTGGCTACTCCATCATGTTTATTGGAACCATTTGACTGGAAATTTTTCTTTCCAATTTTGTTCTCTTCATTTTTTTAGAAGGAAGAATGGTTCATCTAGTTTATGTTTCCTTTTACATAGGGGTCATGTGTTACATAGGGAAAAACTTCACGGTTTTGATGATACTTGTATTTTCTTTAAAAAAAAACTTTTCTTTAAGTATGTAAATGTCCATCTGCATGTTTTTATGTACACTGAATGATACATTATGCCCCTAGGTCCCTGGGTTCAGCACTAAACCCATGAGACTGAAGCCACAGCAAGTGCCTTTAACTCTTAGTCATGTTTTCACACCTTAGGTTTGTATTTCTGATGCTAATTTCTAATAGACATAATATATAACCTGTGTAGTTTTGGAAAAACAAAGGAAGATTTATAGGTAAAACTTATCTTTGCAAGCTACTATTCTGATGCACAAATGAGGTACTGTTCCAAGTAAAATAAAAAAAAATTAAATTACATGATTTAAATTTTCAATTAAGTCAATTCCTTGAGGAAAAATGTATTCCATATTTATGAAACATTAGCATAATAATCCTGAAAATTAAAACTTGGTTTGATCAAAGAAAAGTATTCTACTTCATCAAAATGCATTTTGCCATGTGCCATTAATTTACACATACATACCTAAGTATTCTTTTGTGAAAGACCATATGGAATTTACGAAAATTGTATGTGTATTGTGTGTGCCAGCCTTTATGTAACTTCAAATAATTTAATGCTCTGTAATAGTGATTTTTCTAGTTCTTGGTTGTGATATATTTCAAAAATAATTTCCCTAAGTATTTGATTCTATATATCATTTGGAATGTCTAGAGTATGTCCTGATGTTGCAGTTCATCCATTAATTCTGCATTTTATATTTTATCTATTTGTTTTAGAAAGTTTGCAGCCTCAGAATATCACATAGATATGTTACAATACCATCATGTGAGACCCAATTTCACACAAGGTTTAACTATTGTCCATATTTGAGCTAGTTAGACACTGTAGAATTGAAAGTATACTTTTCTTCATCATAACTTGAGCATCTGTTATGTGACACTGTGATTCTGTTTGATATCAATGCATACTTTATGAAGGCACATTACTACATCTAGACATCAAATGTATATGTTATATTCTGTAAATGTTTGCTGCTTTTAGGGTGATTATGTAATGCATTTTCAGAGAGATATAAACATAAGGAAGTCTATGAATATTTTTGAAAGTATATTTTATTACAGTTGACATCTTTTTTTGTATAATGTATGGTGGTTATATTTGCCTGAAATTATGCATATGTGCTATGTATTCTTTCTGCCAGTATTGTTCAGCAGAAATCATTGGGGTTTAAAGAACTGGGTTTAAAAATCCATTGTGTACTGCCATGAGGTTTCTGGGAATCAAATTTCATAATAGAGGACTTTAAAAGGTTTTATACAATCCCAATTGCACACAAGAATTTTCTAATGTAGTGCTGGTAGTAATTCTTTCCTTTGCTAGTAAATTCTTAAAAAACAACAGAAAATTCATGAAGATGAGAGCCTTCATAAATTAGAGCGTTACAGTAAATCATTCTATAGATTGTCTATGAGAGAGCAGCAGTTCATAACTTTGGACACTCTAAAATTGGAGCAAACATTTGCCCTTCAATATTCCCCTTTCCTCATCTGTATCAGAGATTATCTTCTCTTCTTTAGGGTTTTTTATTAACATAGGAAAGCAATTTTTCTGTGTAAGTATTATTAGGGAAGTTACAATTTACTGAACTGTGAATATCAGTATTGAGGTCACCATTCTTTTTTATCTCTTTGTGCCCTTATAACAGTTATAAATGATTTTTGTTATAAGTGTGGTATAGTGTAACATTAGGAAAATTCATATTTCTAGACTTTTTTTGACTGAAAGACTTGGTGGATTCTTCAAACACTACTCACTCTTTGTACCATTTTTCCATTTCCAGAATGACTTTGATAATTTTTTTTAATGTCTGCAAAGCTTGTAAAATGTCTCAATTGTCTTTCCATTGATATCTTCTGTTGTATTTCTCAGGAAATACTCAATAATTTCCACTATTCTAATTTTAATATTAATTTTTATTCTAATCTGGATGCTTTTAAACAATGCTTTCTTTCCTTAAATTTCATACCATTGTAGCACTGCTTTTTCTGTTTTATAAAATTGTTCATTCCCACTGAAACAAATTGTTTACCATCTTCTCAGATGAAAACCTGCTTTTCAGTTGTGCACCCATGTTCAGTGAGAACATGCTTGGGTGGAGGAGGGCTAAATTGCTTGTTCCACTACGGTTAGGTTACAGGTGTTAGTTGTCTAAGCTAGCAGCTTTCAAACCTGAGAATGAAAAAAAAACGTTTTTTTAAGACTTTTTGGTAGTTATCATCAACATTCAGTATAGTTGAGAGTTAGAATGTCTAGAGAACATTACTCTTTAAAACCACAGCACCCTGCTCTGTGTTTTTCCAACACTGTAGGTTGGGAAGCTCCCAGCAGACCCTCATCTCCAAATGACAAGATCAGACTTCTGGCCCCCTATGTGTAAAGTGCCCCATTTTATAGGCTCAGGTAGTGGGACAGCATTTCCTAGGGTCATCTGATTCCTGTGTCCTGTCCCTGTGAAACTCTGATTAAATATACAGTATACAGAGGCTTAATTTCTTTCAAAAACTCACTGTGTAATTGGAGGTATCCATACATGTAAAAGAGAAAATAATGCAGCTTTAGGGTCCAGACCATGGAAAGAGTTCTCTGTAATACTTATGTAGACTGTAGTAGGCCCTGAACTCAATCCCCTGCACTGCATAAAACCCCATGTGGCATCATAAGCTTATAAACCTAGCACTTAGGAAAGTGAGGCAGCAGTATCAGAAGAAGTTCATGATTGACCCCATAGAGATCCTGAGACTAAAGTTGACCAGGGCTGCTTGAAAAATCCTATCAGAAGTAGGCAGGCATTGTGTTGTCCATCTTCATCCAGCTCTGGGAGGTAGAGTAAATTGGTGTGAGTTCAAGGTCAACCTGATATCCATAGAGAGTTCCAGATCACATAAGAATCCAGAGTGAGATTTTCTCTAAATATATAAAGAAATACACAAACCAGATTATATCACACATATCTTCACCCTCAGTTCTGAAGCACTAGAGGGAGGTTGTGCTTAGACTTACATGTAGACTAAACTGGCCTTACGTTTACAGATATCCAGTCACCTCTGATTCCATACTTATTTATAGGTGTACATGACAATGTCTAGCTTAATCTTCCCAGTGACTTATTTCCCGTCTTACCTCTTGAACTCAGAGGACTCTGAACACCCAATTATAGGTGTTCCCAATCTCACAAGGGGAAGCTGGAAAGCCAATCCAATCTCAGTCCTGACAAAACACTCCAGAGTTTCATCTACCCTAAAGGAGTTTGCATTCCTGTGCACAGTAGGACACCGATGAAAATGGATGTCTAGTTTTCAGGACTTTTCCTGAACAGACAATGATACTACTTACCTTACTGTGCAGTTGTTATGTGCATGCCAGCCATCACATAGAAGGTTGACCACCCTTAATCTAAAAATTCAAAACCCAGTACATCCCCAAATTAAAAATTCTTAAAGTACCAGAGTAATGCCATCATGGAAAAAGTCTATGATATCATTAGATCTCAGTTTTTATTGTCACCTTAACTGAGTTTAGAGTCACCTAGGGAACATGATATTAGACATGTCTATGAGGACATTTCCTGACACACTGGATGTGTGCATCAACTATCAGTGGGCTATGGACCTGGACTAAATAAAATGTGGAAAGCAAGATGAGCAGGACCATGCATCTCTTACTGCTTCTATCTGCAGACACAATGTAACCATTCACATTCATGTCCTTGTTACCATGTTTCCTTGCAGAGCAGGCTGTACCCCTCTGGAAACAGAGCATGTCCTAAACAAAGCCTTGCTTAAGTTGCTTTTGTCAGGTCTATCATATATCGATCTGTCTGGTTATCTGACTGTCTGGCTATCATCTATCTATCTATCTATCTATCTATCTATCTATCTATCATTTATCATTCTCATATGAGTGTATGGGCACAAGTTTGGAGGTAAAAGGATAACTTGCAAGAACTTGCTCTCACCTTCCTCTGAGAGGGTTCATGGCAAGGAACTAAAGTCACCAGGTTTGTGCAGCAAGCACTTTTACCTGAAGAGCCATCTCATTAGACTGAGTGTTAGACTCTTACCTCCACAGACACATGTGAATAATGTGTTTGAATTTGTTCCTCATGCCCACGATGTCTCATTATGTATGTAAATATTTAAAGATCCTGAACACTAATGTAGATCTAGCCTCAAGCAGTTCAGACCAGGGACAGTGGGCCTGGAGTAGCTTCCATTGCTCTGCCTGGCCTATATGGCACAAAACCAGATACTGAGATATTTAACTAAATACAATCTAACTGTTCCTAGTTCTGGAGGTTTAAGTCCAATGTCAGGCACTGGTAGTCTGGCTTCTGAAGTTCTCTCTTCTTTGCATCTAGATAGTCACCCTCTCACAGGTTCCTACACAATTCTTTGTGCTTGTACCTAGCTGAAGTTCCCTGTTTAAAAGAACAGCAATGTTACTGCAGTAGGACCAGACCTTTACCTGCTTACCAAAGGCTTGGCCTCCAGATACAGCCATTTGCTGTGCAGTTTAGACCTTGGACACACAGGTTGGTGACATGGGGGTACAGTAAAATGATGCTCATCTCTCTTCACTATAGGGAGTGGGTCTGATGCTTTGTTTGGGAATTTGCTTGGTGAACACAGAAGTTCCTGTTTCCCACCTGATTTATTGTTCTATCAATAAAGATGCTAGTAGATAATGACTGGGCAGAAGAGGTGGGACTTCTAGGTTCCCATAGGCAGGATAGGAGATGCAGGAGGCACAAGAAGATTTACCATAATTCAGAGGGAATGAGAGTCATCAGCCATGAGATTTCTGGGCCAAGTTGTTTCTCTGAAGACTGGATTGTCCTGGAATTTGGTCTGTAGATCACATTGGCCTCAAACTCAAGAGATCTTCCTACCTATGCTTCCCCATTCCTGGCATCATTCCTCATTCGTGATGTTGGACAGAGAACCCATCTCAGGTCCCAGCCTGGATATCATGTGGACAAACCCTTTAGATACCACAGGAGTAAAATCTGCAGCACCCTGGGTGGCTGTGGCCATAGACTGATGAAATGGATTACTACTCATCAGTCAGTGGTCTTGTCGTAATTCTAAATGGAGACTGTAATGTCTACTTCATCTCTCACTGGAATTGACACAAAAGATGCAGCCAGCTCCAGATCACAGTTGTCAAGCATTTCTGAAAATGCTCTGTGCTCTCCATATTTGGACTGAAATGCTAGGCAGGAGAGAACCTTGGGTTTAGGCCAATATGTTAGTTCTTAGAACATCCCACCATCACAGAATACTTGTTTTAGAAGTAAATGAGTTTGTAATGCATGCTACATAATTAACTCAGCAGAAACAAGAAAACACACAAACAAACAAACAAAAAAATGTAGAAGTAATCTGGTGAAGTGGCACACACCACACATATAATAAATACCAGCACTGGAGAGGGTAAGTCAGGAGAATCAAGTTCAACAGTGGCTTCTACATATGAAATGAATAGCAAAGAAAAATGATATGAAATGAAATAAATTCTGGTTAAAGAACATAAGACTAGCCTGCCATACAACAGAATATTAAGTAACCTCCAAATATGAAAAAAAGTCCTGAAGAAAAAAAATGTGTGCTCTAGCCTTACTATTATCTATTCTACCACCCCTTCATCTTTATGAAATAAACTTTTTTCCAGAAAATAAAAATATTAAGAAAATTTCTGATACATTATACCATGGATGAAACTTATCTACTTTATATGCCATAAAATAAACCCATCAATAAAGTGGATCTATTGCTAGAATCCAGTTATATACAGTTCCTAAACTAGCTAAATTCCGAGATACAGAAAGAATGATGGCTACCAGCAACAAGAGGAGACAGACATTACAAGCTAAACTTCAAGGGGACAGAGTTTCCTGACATAAAGTGAGGGAAGTTAGACAAGATTTCTTGTACTGCCACGATGGTTCAACCAGGTGGACCAGGATGCCCAGGACTGACAAAGAGAAGAGAGCTGACTCCTTCGGGTTGTCTACTGACCATCACTTGTGCACTTTGGCATTTGTGCCCCCTTATAAAAATACACAGACAGACATAGTCTTTAAAGGACAAACTGTCCATTCTGATTCTCAACAGCCCATTCCTGTATGTGTTTTACTCTTCTTAAACAACCTGTTCAGAAGCATAAGTAAATAATTGTTCATTTTTCTACTTTGGATATTAATAATGAGAAGGTATGTGAAAATTTTATTTTTATTTCATGTTCATTACTGTTCCACTTCTATGTATGTATGAGAAGAAGGTCCTAGACTCTCCCTAATCTGAATTATGAATGATTGTGAGCTACCACATAGGTGCTTGGAACAGAACTCCCATCCTCTAAGAGCAGCAAACACTCTTAATGACCTAGTCACCTCTCCAACACAAAGTGTGAAAAAAAATTGTATGTAAACGGTAAGGCATTGTGCACATAAAAATAAATAGAAAATTTAATAAAAGAATGAAAATAAACCTTTACATTAGATATTTGAAACATTATCTTGTTACTGCAGTATCACCAGACTTACCCTGGTTACCTTATGGGGTGTAGAAGATAAGATCTTTCCAAAGCTTCATGAGCTGCAGTCACAAAACAACACAATTCTAAGAGCTAAGAAACTTACAAACACATGCTTATCAAGGCAAGATGGTTCATACCTGCATTCTTTGCACCTAGTGCAAAGGCTTAAGAATCCAGGACATCTTGTTCTCAAAAAACTAGAATACACAAAAAAGTCAAGTTCGTGTTCCCCTTTGCTTTGTTTTCATCTATGAATCTGGCATTAAAAAGAAAAAAAATATTCTGTTTATTTGTCTTTTAAATGTACAGGTGTTATCCTGCATATATTTCTGCCTGTGCATCATGTGCATGTTTGTGCCCATGAAGGCCAGAAGAGAAGTTCCTGGAACTGTAGTTACAAGATATTATGAGCCACCATGTAGAGGTGATGGGAATTGAACTTTGAACCTCTCAAAGAGCAGTCAGTCCCATCTGCTCAGCAATTTCTTCATCCTGAGATTAGAACATCAAAAAATAATTTATGTGTATACATGTACAAAAAAGGCTAGAGAGATGTGTTGGGTCCCCTACAGCTGTAGATACAGATATCTGTGTACCACTGGATATAGGTGATCCAATATCAGACTTCTGATGCAGAAGTATCTTAGTTATTTTTGCACTACTATGGTAAAAACAGCATGACCAAGACAACTTACAGAGGGAAGGTTTCATATGGTTCCTGAAGATTAAAGCCCATGGTGAAGGGCACAGCATGGCACGTTGGCAGCTGAGCTAGAGCTGAGAGCTGAGGGTTCATATCCTGAACCACAAAGAGGATACACAGAAAATGCACTCAGTGGAGTGAGTCTTTAAATTCCCAAAGATCACATTCAGTGACATTATTCCTCCAAGGGCACACCTCCACAGAGACTAAGCTTTCACATCCCAGAGACTACAGAGAATATGTTCATTCAAACCACCACAAGTAGTACGTGCTCTTAACTGCCTAGCCATTTCTCACATGTCAAAGCTCAAATTTAATATTATGCAACCTAAAGGCATGGGAGAAATGCCTGCCAAATCTGTTCCTCATATGGTTCTTAGCTGTCAGCTTCCTAATGTATCTTTCTTAGTGTCGTGGGTCATCCAGTTTCTAGAAGTGGGCTCAGAAATGATCATGAAGATCCTGGAACCTCAAGGAAACTCGTCCACTGAGATCAAGAAAGAGCTCACTCAACAAGAGACACATTGTTCAGTGAGCCCCATGGTGAGACACTGTATATGTGTGGATGATGCAGTTGTACATATGCCATGGCATGCATGTGAAACTTGAAGATCACATTGGGCTGTGTCTACACCTTCCACCTTGAGATACGGGGTTTCTTTGCTGTTCTTCCAATGTGTATGACTGGTTACTTTGCCCATCAGCCTTTGGGGTGCCTCTATTTATGTCTTTCACCTCCCCACAGGATGATATATACTTGTTATGCACCTGGCATTTACCTTGGTCCAGGGGATTTGAATAAAGGACTCCCCAGTCCTGAGGTACTTTAATATTGACCCTGGTCTTAGCTGATTTGGTGACGCAAGTCCCTATCTGTCTGGTAGGTAGAAATATTCTAGATCTGAGAGCTACAGCAAAAGGTAGTATTCTGAGCAGAATCTGGTGGCACATGCCCGTATCCCACACTCAGGAGCTAGAATCAGGATCAGAAGTTCAAGAAAATCCTTGGCTATACTGTGATTTCCAGGCCAGCCTGGGCTTTGTGAGACAATATGGAAGAGAATTCACACACAAATGCCACACTCAGACTGGTGAGTGTTCATCCCCAGGTTCCTGATGTCTCCTTTAGGCAAAGCAAGACGGATGCAATATATTTCCCATCTATTCACATTGAGGCAATAAGAGGCCAGTGATTGGAAGGGAGAGAGGAGGAGGAGCTAAGAGAAGGAGGGGAGGAGATAGGGGGCCCGTGGAGCTGCACAAGGGAGAAGAGGAGGAGAAACACTAATCCAGATGGCATCAGATGAGTTTCTGGGGTGTTGAGACATTAGAAATATTGGGATAAAAATTTGTCATTATAATTTGGCATTATGTAATTGGGAGTTTCATATATAAAAATATATTTGGATAACTACTCAAATTTAAGAGTCATGCTTTGCTGGATACTTGGAAGCAGTGGGTGCTGGGTAGGAGAGAGACCCACCGGGACTTGGACCAGCGGTCTGGTGGGGCAGTACTATGTTTTAATCATTTTCTTTCTTAAATTTTTTTATTTTTTATATATTTTTTCTATATTTTTGGTTTACATTCCAAAGGCTTTCCCCTTTCCAAGTTCCCCCCTCACCATATGTCCCATAAGTTCTCTTCCCTCAGCCCATTACCCAACACCCCCCCCCCATTTCTCTGTTCTGATACTCTCTTACAAAACTGGATCCAGTCTTTTCAGGACCAGGGTCCTTTCCTTCCTTCTTTTGACTTGCTAATTGTGCCTTGAGTATTCAGAGCTTCTGGGCTCATTAATATCCACTTATCAGTGATTGCATTTCATGTGTATTCTTTTGTGATTGGGTTAACTCACTTAGGATGATATTTTACAGATCCAACCATTTGCCTACAAATTGCATGAATTCATTATTTTTAATTGCTGAGTAGTATTCCATTGTATAAATATACCACATTTTTTGTATCCATTCCTCCTTTGAGGAATATCTGGGCTCCTTCCAACTTCTGGCTATTATAAATAAGGCTGCTATGATCAGAGTGGAGCATGTGTCTTTATTGTATGCAGGGGAATCCTCTGGTTATATGCCCAGGAGTGGTATGACAGGGTCCTCTGGAAGTGTCATGCCCAATTTTCTGAAGAACCGCCAGACTGATTTCCAGAGTGGTTGTACCATCTTGCAATCCCACCAACAGTGGAGGAGTGTTCCTTTTTCTCCACATCCTCGCCAGCACCTGTTGTTTCTTGAGTTTTTAATCTTAGCCATTCTGACTGGTGTGAGGTGGAATCTCAGGGTTGTTTTGATTTGCATTTCTCTGATAACTAATGATGTTGAACATCTCTTAAGGTGCTTCTCAGCCATCCGAATTTCTTCTGGTGAAAACTATGTTTAGCTCGGTACCCCATTTTTAATAGGGTTATTTGGTTCTTTGGGGTCTAACTTCTTGAGTTCTTTGTATATATTGGATATCAGCCCTCTGTCAGATGTGAGGTTGGTGAAGAACTTTTCCCAATTTGTTGGTTGCTGATTTGTCCTTCTGACAGTGTCCTTTGCCTTACAGAAACTTTGAAACTTTATGAGGTCCCATTTGTCAATTCTTGACCTTAGAGCATAAGCAATTGGTGTTCTGTTCAGAAACTTTGCCCCTGTGCCCATGTCCACCAGGGTCTTCCCCAGTTTCTTTTCTATTAGTTTCAGTGTGTCTGGTTTTATGTGGAGGTCCTTGATACACTTGGAGTTGATCTTGGTACAAGGAGATAAGAGTGGGTCAATTCACATTCTTCTGCATGTTGACTTCCACTTGAACCAGCACCATTTGTTGAAAAGGCTATCTTTTTTCCACTGGATGGTTGGAGCTCCTTTATCAAAGATCAAGTGACCATAAGTCTGTGAGTTCATTTCTGGGTCTTCAATTCTATTCCATTGATCTACATGCCTGTCGCTGTACCAATACCATGCAGTTTTTAGCACAATTGCTCTGTAGTACTGCTTGAGGTCAGGGATATTGATTCCCACAGAAGTCCTTTTATTGTTGAGAATAGTTTTAGCTATCCTGGGTTTTTTGTTGCTCCAGATGAATTTGAGAATTGCTCTTTCTAAATCTATGAAGAATTGATTTGGGATTTTGATGGGGATTGCATTGAATCTGTAGATTGCTTTTGGCAAGATGGCCATTTTTACTATATTGATCCTGCCAATCCAAGAGCATGGAATATTTTTCCATTTCCTGAGATCTTCTTCGATTTCTTTCTTCAAGGACTTGAAGTTCCTGTCATACAGATCTTTCACTTGTTTGGTTAAAGTCACGACAAGATACTTTATATTGTTTGTGGCTATTGTGAAGGGTGTTATTTCCCTAATTTCTTTCTCAGCCTGCTTGTCCTTTGAGTATAAGATAGGTACTGATTTGCGTGAGTTGATTTTATAACAAGCCACTTTGCTGAAGTTGTTTATCAGCTGTAGGAGTTCTCTGGTGGAGTTTTTTGGGTCACTTACGTATAGTATCATATCATCTGCAAAAAGTGATAGTTTGACTTCTCCCTTTCCAATTTTTATCCCTTTAACTTCCTTATGTTGTCTAATTGCTCTCGCTGGAACTTCAAGTACTATATTGAAAAGGTATGGAGAGAGAGGGCAGCCTTGTCTAGTCCCTGATTTTAGTGGGATTGCTTCAAGTTTCTTTCCATTTATTTTGATGTTGGCTACTGGTTTGCTATAAATTGCTTTTACTATATTTAGGTATGGGCCTTGAATTCCTGTTCTTTCCAGGACTTTTATCATGAAAGGATGCTGAATTTTGTCAAATGCTTTTTCAGCATCTAATGAGATGACCATGTGTTTTTTTTTCATTTAGTTTGTTAATGTAGTGGATTACATTGATGGATTTTCATATATTGAGCCATCCCTGCATCCCTGGGATGAAGCCTAATTGATTATGGTGAATGATTGTTTTGATGTGCTCTTGGATTCGGTTGGCAAGAATTTTATTTAGTATTTTTGCATCAATATTCATAAGGGAAATTGGCCTGTAGTTCTCTTTCTTTGTAGGATCTTTGTGTACTTTTGGTATCACCATAATTGTGGCTTCATAGAACAAGCTGGGCAGTATTCCTTCTGTTTCTATTTTGTGGAATAGCTTGAAGAGCATTGGTGTTAGGTCTTCTTTGAAGGTCTGATAGAATTCTGCACTAAAACCATCTGGTCCCGTACTTTTTTTGGTTGGGAGACTTTCTATAACCCCTTCTATTTCTTTAGGGGTTATGGGACTGTTTAGCTGATCTAATTGATCCTGGTTTAATTTTGGTATTTGGTATCTGTCTAGAAAATTGTCCATTTCCGCCAGATTCTCCGGTTGTGTTGAGTATAGGCTTTTGTAGTAGGATCTGATGATTTTTTGAATTTCCTCAGTTTCTGTTGTTATATACCCCTTTTCATTTCTAATTTTGTTAATTTGGATATTCTCTCTGGGCCCCTTGGTTAGTCTGACTAAGGGTTTATCTATCTTGTTGATTTTCTCAAAGAACCAGCTCTTGGTTTTGTTGATTCTTTGTATGGTTCTCTTTCTTTCTACTTGATTGATTTCAGCCCTGAGTTTGATGATTTCCTCTCTATGTATTGTCATTGGTGCACCAATTTGTCTATGTGTGTCTGTCCTTGTTTTGTTGTCTGATGTTCTATATGTTATGTTAAAAAATGGTAAAAACTATTTGCTGGAGGTCTATCTCTTGATCCAGTCTCAGTTTACACAGCAGAGGCTGATTTAAGCTGCCCTGCAATTAGCTAGGAGTCTAGCACAGCTGAAGAAAAGCTGCTTTTGAAAAGGGCCATCAAATTGTGTGATTTTTCTTGTTTTTATATTCTTAAATCTAGAGGCCTGATGGTGGCAGGGTTAGGCTGTCTATACGGTATTATTCTGTATCTTGTTCTGTGTTCCTGGACTTAGAAGGACGAAAGTGTTTAGACCTCAGACTGACTGAAAAGCGACTCTCTTAGACTCCAACTCAATATTTTTAAACACAGAGATGCTTGTTCTTTTTTTATTTCCCTTTTCTCTGCTCTCAGCCTTAGAACTCCAAGGTTAAACTGTTTGCCTGGGGTCCCGGTTGTACACCCCTCCTTTTCGTTATAGTTTCTTCGTCTAAAGAAAAACTCCCAACTGCAGCTGCAAGGTCATTCTCCACCAAGTTAAAACAAAGAAGAGACAAGATACTTTGAAGGCCCTCTGATGGAGAAAATAAAGTCTTAAGACACTCAAGGTGGCAGATATGGGAATTCTAAATTTAAGTTGGTACAGATGGTTTATTTCATTTATTTTAAATTGTTTAGGTTATTATGATAGATATGATATTGCACAAAAAATCTGTCTCGGTGATATTGAAGTCTTGTTTTGAGATTTATATTACAGGGACTGTTATTATGTTCAAGGCATAGATTATTATTTGATAGAGATTTTATTTTAATACAAAATCAAGGTTTTCATTGGTATAAATAGTAAAAGTGTAAAGTGCAGGATTTACACCCAGTCATTCTCTGCTGTTATTGTTACAGATCTGAGATGTTTAAGCCTATGAGTTTGGGGCCAAATAAAATATAAGGCTCTGAGTTTATTATTAGGGTGTTTTCTATGTTTTAATCAGAAATAACTGAAAATATTTTAACAGACAACAGTTCACATTACTTTACATAGAAAGTTGGTTTTTTAATTGGTCTTAAAAGGTATAAATATGTTTTGCATGTTTTGTCTATAGAATATTGGCTTATAAGTTATTGGGCATGATTAAAAATTATTACAATGGTAACAAAAAGAAAGTTAAAAACTGGTAACTTAACAAAAATTACTCAAGCGGCTACAGAGCCATTCTCAGACTTTGTAGCTAGAATGGTGGATGCTGCAGCAAAGATTTTTGGAATAGCAGATCAAGCCCTGCCTTTTATTAAACAACTAGTTTATGAGCAATGTACCAAAGAATGCTGCAGTGCTATAACCCCATATAAACATAAGGGTTTGGAGGCATGGATGAAAGTCTGCAGAGAGATTGGAGGCCCATTAACTAATGCAGGCCTCGCTGCAGCCGTTCTAAGTACAACAAGAAAAGTTGGTTCAGGAAATGGAAAGTGCTTTAAGTGTGGAAAAACAGATCACTTTAAACGTGACTGTCCTAATCAAGCCCCAAAAACAGGAGGAAGAAATAAACCTGGATTGTGTCCCAGATGTAAAAAAGGAAATCATTGGGTAAATGAGTGTAGGTCTACAAGAACTTTAGATGGTCAGCCCTTTACAACAAGGATATGGTGGAGCACGTCCAAAAAATGGGCAGAGGGGCCCTCGACCCCAGGGGCCTCAAATATATGGGGCCATGAGCAAGGGGGAGCAACAGCAGGAGCAGTGGCCCTCCCTTCGTCATCTGAAGGACCGAGGCGAGCCACTGCGGGTTCAGCAGGATTGGATCTCCGCTCCACCACCAGACTCATATTAACACCCCAGATGGGAGTCCAGCTAGTAGAAACAAATTTTCAGGGACCCCCTCCCTCAGATACCATGGGATTATAATTGGGAAGATCCTCCTCTGCCTTAAGGGGTTTGGTAGTGATACCTGGCGTCATCGACCCTGATTATACAGGCACAGTGAAAATTATGGTGGAATCACCCAAAGGTATCATAGCCATCTCTCCTGGAGATAAAATTGCTCAATTATTATTATTATCTAGCAAACATGAACTTTTCCCAGCCAATGCCAAGATTAGAGGGGACAGAGGTTTGGGGTCCACTGGAACTCACCTCACTTATCTTTCCATGAATATGGATACACGTCCTGTTATTGAAATTATTATAGAAGGAAAACATATTTTGGGTCTGTTAGATACTGGAGCAAATAAAAGTATCATTTCCATTAAAGACTGGCCTGCTACCTGGCCAACAAAAGCTTCAGAGCAAACACTTAGAGGACTGGCCCTTGAAAATGTGCCTAAAATAAGCACAAAAGAATTAACATAGAAGGATGGAAAGGGTAGGTCAGGAAAGATCCAGCTGTATGGCCTGGACTTACCTATCTCACTATGGGGGCGAGATCTGTTAAGAGATATGGGAGTCAAACTTACCAACAAATACACTCCAGCTGCACAGGACATAATGAGGAGAATGGGTCACATCCCAGGGAGAGGCATTGGTAAAAATCTTCAAGGTAGAGAGGACCCAGTCCACCCCACAAGTAATAATGGTAGGCAAGGCCTGGGTTTTTCCTAGGGACCACTGAGGGAGGCATTCCCATCAGTTGGAAAACAGAGGAGCCAGTGTGGGTTCCTCAGTGGCCCTTGTCCTCTGAGAAATTAACAGCAGCAAAACATTTAGCCAAAGAGCAACTGGAACAAGGACATATCAAACCCTCCACATCACCGCGGAATACTCCTACCTTTGTTATTAAAAAGAAATCAGGCAAGTGGAGGTTATTGCATGACCTTCGAGCAATTAATCAACAAATGCAAATTATGGGGCCTGTACAACGAGGCCTTCCATTGCTCTCTGGTCTCCCACGATATTGGCCATTTATTACCATTGATACAAAAGATTGCTTCTTTTCTAACCCTTTAGCTCCTCAAGATAGTGTCAGGTTTGCCTTCACTGTTCCATCCATTTATCACGAGGAACCAGACGAGAGATATAAATGAATAGTTTTACCTCAAGGAATGGCAAATAGCCCTACTATGTATCAATTATTGGTTAGTGAAGCTATTGACCCGCTTCAAATATCATATCCCAAGATTAAAAGTTTACTTTATATGAATGATATTTTATTATGTGCTAAGGATCAATCAATATTAGAAGAAGCTTATGTAAAATTGGTCAAAATGTAACAACAACATGGACTCCAAATTACTCCAGAGAAGGTACAAAAGGGACAAATTTGTGACTATTTAGGAGCCCAAATTAGACCTGAATCCATTAGGCCGCTAAAGGTGGAACTTCATAAAGACAAGTTAAATACTTTGAATGATTTCCAAAAGTTATTATGTGATATCAATTGGATACGTCCTTATTTGAAAATTCCTAACTATGAGCTACAACCGTTATATAATATTTTGAAGGGAAATTCAGCCCTTGATTCTCCTAGGACACTTACTAATGAAGCCCTATTGGCATTGCAAAAGGTAGAAAGACAGTTGTCATCAGCTATACTAACAAGAATTGACTCAACTTCAGATATCTTACTCTGTATCATGAAAACAATTCTACAGCCATCAGCCTTGCTATGGCAGAATGGCCCTTTGCTCTGGATTTATCCTAAGATATCTCCTGCTAAGACATTAGAACATTATCCTACTGCTACCACTTAAGTTTGGCAAATGGATGTTACATACATTTCATCTGTTGGAACTCTAAAATATGTTCATGTCTCAATAGATACTTGTTCTGGTGTAATACATGCAACCCCCATGACAGGAGAAAAAACACGCAATGTTGTTACTCGTTGCTTAGAAGCCTGGGCTGCCTGGGGTAAGCATGAACAGATTAAAATGGACAACGGTCCAGCACATACTGCTCAATCATTGCAACCTTTTGTGCACAACTTCATGTTACCAGGCCATAGTGATGGGATGTTCCACCATTCCAGGATTCTCTGTTTCTTGGCTATCCTCCTGACCAGGAAGTCGTGGTGGGAGACTATTATCTCTTATTTGAGGTACCCAAAAGTTCCTCAGGCTGCAGTTGCTGCATGTGTCATCCTGGGAGAGTCACCAGTCAGCAGTTAGTTCTGGAACCTGCCAGGTCAGAGGAACTGTGGATCTGGGAAACTGGCAGAAGAGGAGCAGGAGTGTGGAGCAGGGGTGCATTTTCTGCAACCACTCTCACAATTCTGGTGTGGATATCTTACAATTGTTGGGAAGTTTGAGACACTGTGAACTAGGGTTCATTGTGATGTTTTAATTAATTCTATGGTTTCCAGAATATTCTTCTAAAGTAATCTCATAGATCATTTGCAATATCTGTACTCTGTACATGGAGATTCTCTTGGCTAAAGCAGTAACAAAGCTCCCAGAATTCAAATTCACCCATGCTTGTTAACTCCTCTCTTCCTCCATTTGCCATTTCAAGAGAGTAGCCTTTGCCAGAATGAATTCATATGCATCCCCAGACAGCAGTGTAGATATTAGTCATATGAGGAACTAGTATCAAGTTTAATTGAATCCAAAAGTGTACATCATAAAGCACCATCACATTGGCTGTAAATATTGACATTTACTGAGTAAAGGTATACACTTGATTAATTTTACCCTGAGGTATATATATATTCTTTGATGTAGACACAGCATGTGGGACCTTGTAAAGCAGTCTGTAGCCTGGTTGAGCAAGGTTTACTCCAGAGAACCAGTAGAACATTCTACAAGGGACGGAACCCATGAGCCATGCACCCAGACTACTGACTCCTCACCTCCAAAATTCGGAGGCCACCAGTTGAGAATGACCACAACCCAGGCCCCTAGCATTCTGGTTGGACTTTACCCCTACAGTCACCTGGTACAGCCAGGCTTTCCCCACCCCACTGTTACCTAGCTCTTGCCAGGTAAGCTGTTGCCAGGTAACCCAGCCTACTATAAAAGAAGGCTTCTTGCCTCTCCTCTCTGCCCTCTCTTGCCTCTTTCTGTTTCCCCTCTCTCTCCATTCTTTCCCCTCTTTCCAGGTGGCCATGGCCATCACTCATCCCTCTGTCTTCTCTTTCTCTATCTCCTTTTCTCTTCCTACTTTTCTACAATAAAGCATTGAAACTATGAACTGTCTTTTTTGGTCAAATCCCACCGCATAGGAGCATGGATCATGATGCGTCAGTGGTTTCAGCCACAGGAAAGCATCCAGCCTCTTCTCAGTCAAGCTTCCTCAACAAGTACCTGGGAGGCCTAAGCCTGAATGGCACCGCCTTCTGAGCAAGGAACCCCCCTCCCTGGTACTCAGGCGCTCACCTTCACGCGCCCAGGTGTGGTGCACAGGCCTAGCCAGTGTTCCCCTATACAGGCCTTGCCTGCCAGTTCTCCCTCCCCTATGCAGTCTTTGCCCACCAGCTTTCTGCTATGCAGAGGCCCTGCTGTTACCCCCCACCCCCGCACTTGTTTTTTCCCCCACACAACAGCGTTCTATAATATGTCTTCTTAGGCTTAGTTATTAATGTTACACCATAGACATGAATGAAAAGTGAAGACAGGATTGCAGTAAGAACTGGTTGAGGAGAAGATATACTGTAGGTTCTATTGATCCTGAGCATTTTCAGAGAGAAAACTTTTCTACCATGTGACCAAGAGATGGACTTTGAACACTTGCTACAAGGATTTGTAAAGTCAATCATATAAGCCATTATAGTTTCCCATGATTCTTTCTTTGTAGTTTTATATATATATATTTGAATATTTGAATAATTTTGATTGCTCACTTACAAAAGGAAAATGTCTCCTTGGCTCATGAAAAGCACTCATGGCCTGTTGAGTTCTGGACTGAAGATTTCTTGTAGGTGGGAATGCTTAGACCCTGCACTCACGGCATTTCTTCTCAGACAGCTCTTGTTGGGGGAACTTCCGCTGTCTTGATTCAGTGCATCACAATCTTTCCTTGCAGTCTTCCTTGGTCCTCTTCAGAGTTCCTGGGAAAAGGACTCTGCATGTGTGTGAACTGTGTGAAGCAGTCTCACATCTCATAGAGTTAAATGAAATCCTCAGAGGAAATGAGACATTTTCCATGGTATCTTCTCTTTCAGTCATCTATATTCCTTGCCAGGTGTTACTATCTTGCATTTTTTGTTTCATGAAAAGTTCCAGGTTCTTTCTGACCAATGTTTTCTCATATTCAAGTCTCCATCTGCTTAGCCAAATATTCTTACCTTTAAATCAAATATATAACCAACCCCCAAGGCCATGGAGACTATAACAAAGGATCCAGGTATGTTAGAGGGATTAAACAAGGGGTGGAGTGGGGCTCACCTGTCACTAGAAAGAGGACATAAATTTTGGTTTGACAGATTCTATTTCAGTAATTGTTAGTACTGTGTCTAGGCTCCGCCCCACAATTACCTGGCAACAGACAGGAATGTCCTGCCCCATAGACCTGGCTCACTATAAAAGGGGCTGCTTGCCCCTCCTCTCTCTCTCTTTTTGCTCTTACCTCTCCACACTCTCACCTCTTTGGTCCTCTTGGGCTCTCCTCCCCTCCCCCCTCTCTCCACGTGGTCATGGCCAGCCTCCACTCCTCTCTACTTCTCTATTCTCTTCCTGCCTCTCTCTGCCTCTACTACACCATTAACTCCCATCCTCTTCCCTGAATAAATTCTATTCTATACCATGTCTGGGTGTGCGTGGTCCTTCAGGGGGAAAAGGTGCCTGGGCATGTGCCTGCCTAGGCACCCCCCTTCCCCCACACCACTGTGCCTTACTCCCTAATCCCTCTTCTCTCTTTTATAACCCATCATTTGGTGCCATGACTCAGATGGAGAAACTGCGGGGTTTGCAAGCAGGCTTTGCCATTTAAGCCACAACAGGTAAGCCCCCAACACCACACTGGCTG
Organism: Apodemus agrarius; assembly: GCA_964023405.1. NCBI lineage: Eukaryota > Metazoa > Chordata > Mammalia > Rodentia > Muridae > Apodemus > Apodemus agrarius. The sequence goes on along the minus strand of OZ030009.1, from coordinate 10,477,664 downwards.
CATTGTGGGGAGAACAGGAATCTGTAATTCATTCCCCATCCCTTAGCTGCAAACAGGAGTACTAACAGTAATGTCTCTGGAAAGTTTCACTGAGAATATACGATGTGATGACAGGGTTTCTCATTATAGGCAGTGGAGTCACCAGTGAGTTAAATTGTGAAAAAGAAGTCTTTAAGATCAGTCACTATGATAGGTCATTCTTTATGCCACAAATAAGGCAATGGGATTCGAGGCTGCAAGGAACCCATTGGCTGAGTAATCTTGTTAAATGCTCTGAGATCTGTGAACAACCTCCATTTGCCAGATGTTTTTAATGACAGATACCTGAGAATTGCAAGGACTGGTGGACTCCTTTATAGGCTGAGCCTCCAGCTGCTCCTGGACCAGCTGCTTTAATGCCTGTATTTATTCTTTTCTCATAGACCACTGATGAAGATGGGTTGGTGAGTCCACCACTTAGGTGGTAAGGCTGTTGGTGTCTTTATCAGCAGTGGCTCCTTGAGGTACAGCTAAATTGTCAGCCAAACTATGGACAGCCTATACAATCTGTAAATGTTTTTGATAACATTCTTTAACTATTTCTTTTTTGAAATTGGGAGCCTGTCCAGTTTTGTGGCCAGACTCTAATACTGAGGTGTCACAATATCTGTTTTTAGAGAAGTGATGTTTAATTTTCCTGAGGAAGAGAAGTCTCCCTGCCTGGCTTTGGGACCTGTAGGAGGACCCCTTGGGAGTTTTTTGGTAAGGTGTTATCCCATTTGTCTGTTGTTCCCCCTTTGTCTCTACGTTCCATAGCCAAATGTTGGCCTTGGCTATATTTTTGACATATTTCAGAACAAATAGGTTCCCTTTTAGGGATTATTAAATTTGGTTTTTCCTGTAGTTTCTTTTGGAATGATGATCACCACAATTAAAACTTTTGAAATCTTGGCTCATTCTAGTTCTCTAGTGTCAGCTTCTCCTATTAAGGCCATATATGGCAAATGAGGTCTAATGTCGGCTGTATGTCTAATCCACTCATCTATTGATGTTGACCTTGACCTCAGTGGTCTGAATTGTTACTTTCACTCAGCATTCACATTTTTAAAGGTTAAAGACTCAATTATTGCCTTTCTTGCTCCTGGATCTGATATACTTTTTTCTACAGCTAAAGTCAACCCTTACAAAAAGTCAAGGAAGGTTTCCCTTGGACCTTGCATGACTTGATGAAATGGTACAGTTCTTCCCTGATTCTGCAACTATGTCCCAGACATTTAAGATGGCAAACCAACCCAATGCCAAAGTTTCCTCCTCATATACAGGCTACACCTCTATTTCAGCAAAGGAAACATTATCAAGCAGCTGATCTTTAGAAGGCTTTCTACCCCGGCTCTATTTTTACATGCTATCTCCTTCGCCTCTTCTCTCCACCATGAGAAACATTGTAAATATGATGCAGGTTCTAGTATTGGTTTTGCCATATCCTTCCAGTCTTGGGGAATTATACTATTCTTAAAAGCCCAAAAAGTGAGGATTTGTACAAATGGCAAATGCATTCAAAAATTACTGACACTTTCCTTAAATTTTGTCTGATTTAACACATCCATGGATTGCCATTTGTATTACTAATAACCCCACTGATGATCATTGCCTAGATGTTATTGTTTTGTACTAACCCGATATTCTAAAGTTTGTTTTCTAATAACCTTTGATTGGCTTCCTTTATCTTCTGTCTCTACCTGAGTATTTTCCTTTATAGAAAATGTAAATTCCTCCCTTAAGGTCTGTGTCTATGCTTCATATCTCTCCTTTGGTCGCTTCTCCTCATTCTTGAGCTCCTGTATTCTCTGTTCAAGGTACTGCCACCACATTTTAAAGTTTTCGTAATATAGTAAATCTGATATTCTGCTGTCTATTCCATTTTGATTAATTTTAAAGGTTACTCTCAAAGTCTTGCTTCCTATCCTCATTATTTTGTCTTTGCTCCTTAGTCTGATCTGTGAACTATTGTATCTGTTGTTCTTTTCTGTTTCTTATTCTGAACAATACTTTCCTGAGTCTTCTTCTATTCTAGTGTTTCCTCTAGGCCATGTTTAGAAGTCTTAAGTTTCTCTTTCTGTTGTTTATACTGGCCTATAAATTCCTGTATCTTCTGATGATGCTTTCCACCTAATACAAATGATTCCAACCCAGGCTCCATATAGCTAAGGAAAAGATTCTTTCCATGTAGGTACTGCCATAGTCCTGGTGGATTTCTAAAAACATAGCCATCGGAAGGTCTTCTAGGAATGCACCTCAGGCTCCTGTAGTGGAGCTGTTACTCTGTATCTTTTATATATATATATATATATATATATATATATATATATATATATATATATTTTAGAAATCCTTGTATATTTCTTTTTTTTTCCTATTTGTATTTTTTTTATTGTATATATTCTATATTTACAATTCATTTCCCTTTTTCTGGTTCCCCACCCCCAAAGGTCCCACATGTCCTTTTCCCTCCCCCTGCTCCCGCATCCACCCCCTCCCACTTTACTGTTCTTGTACTCTCCCACAATGATGTTTTGGTCCATTCTAGCACCAGTGTCCACTCCTTTCTTCTTGTGAGACATCACTTGATATGTGATTTGTGTCTTTGGTGTTCCAAGCTTCTAGGCTAATATCCACTTATCAGTGACTGTATACCATGGGTATTCTTTTGAGACTGGGTCACCTCACTTAGTATGACATTCTCCAGCTCCATCCATTTCTCTAAGAATTTCATGAATTCATTGTTTCTAATGGCTGAATAGTACTCCATTGTGTATATATACCACATTTTTTGTATCCATTCCTCTGTTGAGGGACATCTGGGTTCTTTCCAGCTTCTGTCTATTATATATAAGGCTGCTATGAACATAGTGGAGCATGTATCCTTCTTGCATGCTGGTGAATCTTCTGGGTATATTCCCAGGAGTGGTATGGCTGGGTCCTCCGGAAGTATCACGCCCAGTTTTCTGAGGAACGGCCATACTGATTTCCAGAGCGGTTGTACCAGCTTGCATTCCCACCAGCAGTGGAGGAGTGTTCCTCTTTCTCCACATCCTCGCCAACACCTGATGTCTTCTGAGTTTTTAATCTTAGCCATTCTGACTGGTGTGAGGTGAAATCTCAGGGTTGTTTTAATTTGCATTTCCCTAATGACTAGTGATGTTGAACATTTTTTAAGGTGTTTCTCAGCCATCCGAATTTCTTCAGGCGAAAAGTCTCTGTTTAGCTCTGTACCCCATTTTTGGATAGGGTTATTTGGTTTTCTGGGGTCTAACCTCTTGAGTTCTTTGTATACATTGGAGATTAGCCCTCTGTCGGATGTGGGGTTGGTGAAGATTTTTTCCCAATTTGTTGGTTGCCGATTTATCCTTTTGACAGTGTCTTTTGCCTTACAGAAACTTTGTAGTTTCATGAGGTCCCATTTGTCTATTCTTGTTCTTAGAGTATAAGCAATTGGTGTTCTGTTCAGGAATTTTTCCCCTGAGCCGATGTCTTCAAGGGTCTTCCCCAGTTTCTTTTCTATTAGTTTTAGTGTGTCTGGTTTTATGTGGAGATCCTTGATCCACTTGGAGTTGAGTTTAGTGCAAGGGGATAAGAGTGGATCAATTCTCATTCTTCTGCATGTTGACTTCCAGTTGAGCCAGCACCATCTGTTGAAAAGGCTATCTTTTTTCCACTGGATGTTTTCAGCTCCTTTGTTGAAGATCAATTGGCCATAGATGTGTGGGTTCAATTCTGGGTCTTCGATCCTATTCCATTGATCCACTTCCCTGTCACTGAACCAATACCATGCAGTTTTTAATACCACTGCCCTGTAATATTGCTTGAGGTCCGGGATATTGATTCCCCCAGAAGTTCTTTTGCTGTTGATGATAGTTTTAGCTATCCTGGGTTTTTTGTTATTCCAGATGAATTTGAGAATTGCTCTTTCTAGCTCTATGAAGAACTGAGTTGGGATTTTGATGGGGATTGCATTGAATCTCTATATTGCTTTGGGCAAGATTGCCATTTTGACTACATTAGTCCTGCCAACCCACAAGCATGGAAGATTTTCCCATTTTCTGATGTCTTCTTCAATTTCCCTCTTCAGAGACCTGAAGTTTTTGTTGTATAAATCTTTCACATGTTTGGTTAGCGTCACTCCAAGATACTTTATATCATTTGTGGCTATTGTGAAGGGTGTCATTTCCCTAATTTCTTTCTCGGCCTGCTTATCCTTCGCGTATAGGAAGGCTACTGATTTACTTGAGTTGATTTTATAGCCAGCCACTTTGCTGAAGTTGTTTATCAGTTGCAGGAGTTCTCTGGTGGAGGTTTTTGGGTCACTTAAGTAAACTATCATATCATCTGCAAATAGTGATAGTTTGACTTTTTCCTTTCCGATTTGTATCCCTTTGATTTCCCTCTGTTGTCGAATTGCTCTAGCTAGTACCTCAAGTACTATATTGAAGAGATATGGCGAGAGGGGACAGCCTTGTCTAGTCCCTGATTTTAGAGGGATTGCTTCGAGTTTTTCTCCGTTTACCTTGATGTTGGCTACTGGTCTGCTGTATATTGCTTTTATTATGTTTAGATATGGGCCTTGAATTCCTGTTCTTTCTAGGACCTTTAGCATGAAAGGATGCTGAATTTTGTCAAATGCTTTTTCAGCATCCAATGAGATGACCATGTGGTTTTTTTCTTTGAGTTTGTTTATGTAGTGGATTACGTTGATGGATTTCCGTATATTGAACCATCCCTGCATCCCTGGGATGAAGCCAACTTGATCATGGTGAATGATTGTTTTGATGTGTTCTTGGATTCGGTTGGCAAGTATTTTGTTTAGTATTTTTGCATCGATATTCATAAGAGAAATTGGCCTGTAGCTCTCTTTCTTAGTTGGGTCTTTGTGTGGTTTTGGTATCAGGGTAATTGTGGCTTCATAGAATGAGTTGGGTAGTGTTCCTTCTGTTTCTATTTTGTGGAATAATTTGAAGAGTATCGGTATCAGGACTTCTTTGAAGGTCTGATAGAATTCTGCACTAAAACCGTCTGGTCCTGTGCTCTTTTTGGTTGGAAGACTGTCTATGACCCCTTGTATTTGGGGGTTATGGGTCTGTTTAGACGATCTATTTGATCCTGGTTTAATTTTGGTATTTGGTAACTGTCGAGGAAATTGTCCATTTCCTCCAGATTCTCCAGTTGTGTTGAGTATAGGTTTTTGTAGTAGGATCTGATGATTTTTTGAATTTCCTCAGTTTCTGTTGTTATATCTCCCTTTTCATTTCTAATTTTGTTAATTTGAATACTGTCTCTGTGCCCTTTAGTAAGTCTGGCTAGGGGTTTATCTATCTTGTTGATCTTCTCAAAGAACCAGCTCCTGGTTTTGTTGATTCTTTGTATGGTTCTCTTTGTTTCAACTTGATTGATTTCAGCCCTGAGTTTGATAATTTCCTGTCTTCTACTCCTCCTGGGTGAAATTGCTTTTTTTTGTTCCAGAGCTTTCAAGTGCACCATTAAGTTGCTAGTATATGCTCTCTCCTGTTTCTTTTTGGAGACACTCAGGGCTATGAGTTTTCCTCTAAGCACTGCTTTCATTGTGTCCCATAGATTTGGGTATGTTGTGCCTTCATTTTCATTAAGTTCTAAAAATTCTTTGATTTCTTTCTTTATTTCTTCCTGGACTAAGGTATCATTGAGTAGAATATTGTTCAGCCTCCAAGCGTATGGGGATTTTCTGTTGTTTTTGTTGGTATTGAAGAACACTCTTACTCCATGGTGATCTGATAAGAGGCATGGGATTAGTTCGATCTTTTTATATTTGTTGAGATCTGTCTTGTGTCCAATTATATGGTCGATTTTGGAGAAGGTACCATGAGGGGCTGAGAAAAAGGTATAGTCTTTTGCTTTAGGGTGAAATGTTCTATATATATCTGTTAAATCCAATTGCTTCAAAGTTTCGATGAGTTTCTCCGTGTCTCTGTTTAGTTTCTGTTTTCCTGGTTGGTCCACTGTAGATAGTGGAGTATTGAGGTCCCCTACAATCATTGTGTTAGGTGCAATGTGTGCTTTGAGCTTTAGTAAGGTTTCTTTTACAAATGAGGGTGCCCTTACATTTGGAGCGTAGATGTTTAGAATTGTGAGTTCCTCTTGGTGGATTCTTCCTTTGACTAGCAGGAAGTGACCTTCTGTGTCTCTTTTGATGACTTTGGGTTGAAAGTCAATTTTATCTGATATTAAAATGGCTACTCCAGCTTGCTTCCTGTGACCATTTGCTTGCAAAATTGTCTTCCATCCTTTTGCTCTAAGGTAGTGTTTGTCTTTGACTCTGAGGTGTGTTTCCTGTAAGCAGCAAAATGTAGGGTCCTGTTTCCGTATCTAGTCTGTTAGTCTATGTCTTTTTATTGGGGAGTTGAGTCCATTGATGTTAAGAGATATTAAGGAATAGAGATTATTACTTCCTGACATTTTTGATGTTATTTTTGTTTTTGAGTAGTTATCTTCCTTTGAGTTTGATGGAAGAAGTTTACTGTCTTGCTTTTTCTTGGGTGCCATTTCCTTCCTTGTGTTGGAGTTTTCCTCCTATTATCCTTTGTAGAGCTGGGTTAGTGGAAAGATATTGTGTAAATTTGGTCCTGTCATGGAATATTTTGATTTCTCCATCTATGTTGATTGAGAGTTTTGCTGGGTAAAGTAGTCTTGGCTGACATTTGTTTTCTCTTAGGGTCTGCATGAGGTCTGCCCAGGATCTTCTAGCTTTCATGGTTTCTGGAGAGAAGTCTGGTGTGATTCTGATAGGTCTTCCTTTATATGTTACTTGGCCCTTTTCTCTTACTGCCTTTAATATTCTTTCTTTGTTTAGTACATTTGGGGTTTTGATTATTATGTGACGGGAGGTGTTTCTGTTCTGGTCCAGTCTGTTTGGGGTTCTGTAGGCTTCTTGTATATTCATGGGCATCTCTCTCTTTAAGTTAGGAAAGTTTTCTTCCATAATTTTGTTAAAGATATTTGCTGGCCCTTTAAGTTGTAGATCTTCACTCTCATCTATCCCTATAATCCTTAGGTTTGGTCTTCTCATTGTGTCCTGGATTTCCTGGATGTTTTGGGTTACAAGCCTTTTGGATTTTGCGTTTTCTTTGACTGTGGAGTCAATGGTTACTATGTTATCTTCAGCATCAGAGATTCTTATTTCTATCTCTTGTATTCTGTTGTTTATGTTTGCATCTACGACCCCTGATTTCTTCCCAAGGTTTTCTATCTCCAAAGTTGCCTCCTTTTGTGATTTCTTAGTTGTTTCTACCTCTGTGTTCAGATCTTGGATGGTTTTGCTCAGTTCCTTCATTTGTTTGTTTGTGTTTTCATGTAATTCTTTAATATATTTTTGTGCTCCCTCTTTCATGACTTCTGCCTGTTGTTTCAAGTTCTCCTGCATTTCTTTAACTGATTTTCTCATTTCCTCTTTATTGGTTTCTGTCTGATGGCCCATATTCTCCTGGAGTTCTTTAAGTGTTTTTTGTATTTGGATTGTAAGAGCTTCTACCCTATTGATGTTCCCCTGCATTTCTTTAAGAGATTTGTTTATGTCTTTTTTGTGTTCCTCTAGGAGCATCATGACCTGTGCTTTTATATCTAACTCTTGTTTTTCTGGTGTGCTGGGGTATCCTGGACTTGCTGTGGTTGGCGAATTGGGTTCAGATGGTGCCATATTGCCTTGATTTCTGTTAATAACGTTCCTACGTTTGCCTTTTGCCATCTCTTTATCTCTGGCGTTATTTGGTCTTATTGTAGATGGTGCCCTGCTGAAAGCACAGCACGCCTGTCCCCAGGAGACAGATCCCTTCTGGCAGCTTGTCTGTGTTGGACTATGCTCGCTCTGAGTCCAGGCCCCTGACTCCAGCTGCTAGAGTTCCGAGCTGTGCCCCGAGGTGGCAAGGTGGCCCCTCGCTGCTAGTCCGCTCAGAGAGCTGGTCCCGGCTGGTAGTCTGCGCCCGCAGCTGAGCTTTCTGTGCCCGGATCACCTGCAGAGCTAAGCTAAGCTATAACTCTGGCCACGCACCTGATTCCAGCCGCTCACTGCGTCCAGTGTGCCCGCTGTTTGTGCGCGGGGGTCTGGGGCAAGATGGCTGCCCCAGCTGAAAGCACCGCGTGGCCTTGGCTGAGCTGCTGGTACCTGGCTCTGCTGCTCCCTTCTGGCTGTGTTGTCTGTGCTGGACTATGCTCGCTCTGAGTCCAGGCCCCTGACTCCAGCTGCTAGAGTTCCGAGCTGTGCCCTGAGGCGGCCCGGTGGCCCCTCGCTGCTAGTCCGCTCCGAGAGCTGGTCCCGGCCGGTAGTCTGCACCTGGAGCTCGTTACTCTGTATCTTAAAATGGTTTTCCAAGCCGGGCGTGGTGGCACACTCCTGTAATCCCAGCACTTGGGAGGCAGAGGCAAGCGGATTTCTAAGTTCGAGGCCAGCCTGGTCTACAGAGTGAGTCCAGGACAGCCAGGACTACACAGAGAAACCCTGTCTCAAAAAACCAAGAAATAAATAAATAAAAATAAAAAAATTAAAAATTAAAAAAAATGGTCTTCCACAATTAGTAATTGTCCAGCTTTGTTCAGCTAAAAACTGATGATACAAAATGAATCCTTTACATAAACTTGTCTCAGCATCCAAAATGTTGGATAAAGATCATTCAATATCAGTACTAAACAGAGACCATATGTCCAAATGTAAATGAATAAGCAAAATCAAATTTTTTCAAACCAACAGCTCTACATCCACTTAAAAACTTGAACATTATTTTTAAAAAAATCAAAAATAAGGAGATTGCCAGCTTCTCCGAGGAGACTGTGGTCTTGGGGCCTCCAGAAGGTCCACTGTAAGTAGGGCAACAAGTAGAGTTACAACCACTGGGATTCCCAAGGATCCCATTGTTCTCAGGCCCCATCATCTCCCAAAGCCCTTGTTTCCCAAATTCCACTCCTCTTCCAGTAAGCACCATCTGCCTGCACCAGATTTACTGTTCCTCTAAATGCACCACAGTCTCAAAGCCTTTAGGATGTCCACTGCACACAGGCCAAGGGCAATTTTTCTGCATCACACAGGGCAACAGACCTTCACTGCTCTTCCTAAAACCCAATAGTGTGAAAACATCCCTGGAAAGCTGTTTCAGCCAGGGCAACAAATCAACACCTTGCCTGTCCCTCTACAGATGCCATGGTCTGAAGGCCTCACAGGGTGTCTTCTATAGCTATAGCAAGGACCATAGGTCTATCAGGAGACAGGAAGCAACCCAGGGAAACAAGAGGCAGACACCAGAAAGAAACACCGAGACCAGCTATCACTAGGTATAGCCAAATGATGAGAGGCAAGCACAAGACCATACGCAATATGAAAATCCATTAACATAATCCACTGTATAAACTAACTCAAAAAAACAAAACAAAACAAAAACACATGGTTATCTCATCAGATGATTGAAAATTGTTTTACAAAATAAAACACCCCTTCAACGTTAAAAATATTGGAAAGAACAGAAATTCAAGGCTCATACCTAAACATAGTAAGAACAATACACAGGAAGCCAACAGCCAATAATAAAGTAAATGGAGTGATACTTCAAACAATCCCACTAAAACAGGGACTAGACAAGGTTGGCCTCTCTCTCCCTATCTATTCAATAAAGTACTTGAAGTTTTAGCATATACCCAAAAGGTGCTCATACATGTAAGGACATCAGCTCCACTATGTTCATAGCTGCCTTATTTATAATAGCCAGAAGCTATATAGAACCCAGATGTCCCTCAACAGAGGAATGGATACAGAAACTGTGGTATATATACATAATGGAGTACTATTCAGCTATTAAAAATAATGAATTCATGAAATTCTTAGGCAAATGGATGGAACTAGAAAGTGTCACCCTGAGCAAGGTAACCCAGTCACAAAAGAACACACATGGTATGCACCCACTTATAGATGAGTGGATATTAGCCCAAAAGCTCAAAATAAACAAGTTACAAGTGGATGCTAGTCCAAAAGGTTCAAATAAACAAGTTATAATTCACCAAGCTCAAGAAGAAGGAGGACTTAAGTGAGGGTGCTTCCGTTCCTCTAAGAAAGGGAACAAAATAGCCACAGGAGCAATAAGGGAGACAATGTGGGAGGCAGAGACTGAAGTAAAGGCCACCCAGAGACTGTCTTTCCTGGGGATTCATCCTATAAGAGCTGACCAAACCCCAACACTACTACAAAAAGTATATACTAAACAGAGCATCCCATGGTTGTCTCCGGAGGGGCCCTGCCAGAACCCTGCAAATACAGAGGCAGGTGAGGTAAAGGCTCAATAGAAGCCCCAACAAAGGAAAACCAAGGGGGGAGAAGGTAGGAGTGTGTCAGGTGGAGGGGCATGAATGTGGAGGCAGGGGTAGGAGGAGGGGTACTTTGAGGAGCGGGGAAATCGGGAAAGGTTTTACCATTGGCAATGTAAATGAAGATGATATTCAATTAAAAAAAACAGAAAGAAAATCATTACTTCAGTAGTATATCCATTGGAGAGTCAGCTCTGCTCCAATGATTACCTGTACATGCACATACAATGATCCACAAACAAATAAATCAAAGCAAAAGAAAACCCCCAAGTGTCTATTAATGGAATCAGTTGGGAAGATAATAAAAGAATATGTGTTGTAATTGTGATAGACTGTATTTCATAAATGCATCAATTTGTTAAAGATTACAAAGATCAGATGTGTGTGTCATTCTTATGTAGATATGAATGGACATTCTTTTGTTATATGGAGTATTTCCATAGCTTAGTCAATGTGTAAGAGCATTAATGACAGTTAAAAAGCATGTGGGAGGCAGAGACTGAAGTAAAGGCCACCCAGAGACTGTCTTTCCTGGGGATTCATCCTATAAGAGCTGACCAAACCCCAACACTACTACAAAAAGTATATACTAAACAGAGCATACTCTTCTCTACTCTCAGTTATGAACAACCAGTGCTATGCTTTTTTAAGTGTATGACCTTCACAGATGCCTCTTATGAATGAAAACATGAAAATTTTGTACTACTTACACTTTAGATTATTTAGCAGGCTTTCAAATTTTAATCCATTATCTTTGAAATGTCGTGAAGCCAAACCTAGAAATATCTGTTCTTCTTTGAATGGAACTTAATGTAGTTCTTATATTGATATTTTTTGATCTGCCTTTGTCTTTCTTCACATATGTACACTCCACTTTCATTATGTATCTTTGTCTCGATTTGCTGAAAATAGTTACATCCTACTTAAACTTTTCTCTTTCTATCCCAGATGAAGTCTACATTTTGTGAGTTGTAGAGATTGCTTAATTATACCCAAGAGTTTTGATAATAGAACCAATGTTAAGGCTGAGAACATAGCAAGCAATGATTTAGTGTAATATTAAAATTAAGTTCCCCAGTTACTATGTGTGCAGAAATATAATTCCTTGTTATGAACACTTGAAAGTTCAAAGAAAGCTATACTACATAGTCACTGTGTATGTTTCTCTGCATACACAGTTGCCATTATCTAAGATTGGAATATTGCAAGAAGGTTTTCACAAGTTTTTCAAAATCATACTAATTCTCTTTTTGGAGCCCTAAGTGTTTCAAAGAATAAACCCTGAATAAAACATATGCCACATTTACCCAGCAGAAATACTTTCTCCACCAAAAAATAAAATAAATAAATAAATAAGAAATTACATGTTTTCCCAGAGCTGAAATGAAGTCAAATATATTTCTGTATATATCTGTTAAGATTCTTCCCTGTATATATTCTCTGTTAAATTCTAAGAGATAGGCCAAACTAAAGGATTCATATCTTCAATGCATTTGAAGGATTTTTTTCTCTCCTGTAAGGATTCTGTAATGAATTTTAAGATGACATTTCTTCATAAAGTATTCACCCATTTACTTCGCTAATACATTTTTCTCCACTGTATGAAATCTCTGATGATTTCTCTGAATAACGTTGTGGTAATGCATTTGTAACACAATATTTGTAATATTTTCTCATGTATGAATTCTCTGATGACTTTTCAGATGGTGTTCTGGGGTAAACATTTATCACACTAACTACATTTTTAAGATTTTTCTCCTGTATGAATTTTCTGATGACTTCTCTGACTGCTTTTATCAGTAAAGCATTTATAACATTCACTGCATTTGTAAGGTTTCTCTCCTATATGAATTCTCTGATGAATCCTAAGATGGGATACTCAGGTAAAGCACACATCACATTCACTGCATTGGTTTCTCTCCTGTATGAATCTTCTGATGAATCCTAAGTTGGGATAGTTCAATAAAGCATTTGTCACATTCACTGCATTTGTAAGGTTTCTCTCCTGTATGAATTCTCTGGTGAATTCTCAGACGACGTTTGTGCCTAAAGCATTTGTCACATTCACTGCATGTGTATGGTTTCTCTCCTGTATGAATTCTCTGATGGATTCTCAGACTGGCTTTTTCAATAAAGCATTTGTCACATTCAGTGCATGTGTAAGGTTTCTCTCCTGTATGCGTTTTCTGATGAATTGTCAACTTGCTTTTTAGAGTATAGCATTTATCACATTCACTACATTTATAAGGTTTCTCTCCTGTATGAATTCTCTCATGATTATTCCGATGGGATTGTTGGGTAAAGCATTTGTCACATTTACTGCATTTGTATGGTTTCTCTCCGGTATGAATTCTCTGATGAATCCTGAGATGGGACTGTAGGGTGAAGCATTTGTCACATTCACTACATTTATAAGGTTTCACTCCTGTATGAATTTTCTGATGACTTCCCAGATTACCGTGATCAGTAAAGCATTTATCACATTCACTACATTTGTAAGGTTTCTCTCCTGTATGAATTCTCTCATGATTACTCAGACTGGATTGTTGTGTAAAACATTTGTCACATTCACTGCATTTGTAAGGTTTCTCTCCTATATGAATTCTCTGGTGAATTCTCAGACTACGTTTGTGCCTATAGCATTTGTCACATTCACTGCATGTGTATGGTTTCTCTACTGTATGAATTCTCTGATGGATTCTCAGACTGGCTTTTTCAATAAAGCATTTGTCACATTCAGTGCATGTGTAAGGTTTCTCTCCTGTGTGCGTTCTCTGATGAATTGTAAACTTGCTTTTTTCAGTATAGCATTTATCACATTCACTACATTTATAAGGTTTCTTTTCTGTATGAATTCTCTCATGATTACTCAGACTGGATTGTTGTGTAAAACATTTGTCACATTCACTGCATTTGTAAAGTTTCTCTCCTGTATGAATTCTCTGGTGAATTCTCAGAGTGGATTTTTTAGTAAAGCATTTGTCACATTCAGTACATGTGTAAGGTTTCTTTCCTGGATGAATTCTCTGATGGATTCTCAGAGTGACTTTTTCAGTAAAGCATTTGTCATATTCACTGCATTTGTATGATTTCTCTCCTGTATGAATTTTCAGATGATTATTAAAATGGCCTTTGTGGGTAAAGCATCTGTCACATTCAACACATTTATACAGTTTCTCTCCTGTATGGATGCTCTGATGACATCTCAGTGTTTTTATGTGGCTAAAGCATTTGTCACATTCACTACATTTGTAAACCTTCTTACCATTATTGTTTTGTTTCTGCTTCAGTTTATGTTTAGGAACAAAACCGATAACAAATTCTGTATTGCTTTTTTCTTGCCTTGCTATATGTATTCCTTGATTTACACTAACGAGAGTCCACTCATTTAAATTCTTTACACAGTCATAATATTTGCAAACTTCTCTGGTTTTCCCAGTTTTATATTTTTGCAGATTTGAGGACTGAAGAGCAACACCTCTCTCATTAGTTTGATAAGATGTGCTTTGGTTGGATTCATTGATCATGTTGCTAAGACCATTATATTTAGAAGGCTCCTTTTGTATCTTCACATGCTCTTGGACAATGCACTCTCTGTCTTGGTCTAAGAACATCCCATGTTTTCCACATATGAGATGATTTTCTGAAAAAAAAGTGTAAATAGAGATGACAGGGATTACTGCACTGGGGAGAAAGAGATTGAATAATGGGTGTTTGCTGACATTTCAGGTTAACTAGACTTTCTGCAGCATTCACATTCTCTACTGACTTTTTGCTTTTTTTCATCATGATTACACGGACTCTCAGAAGACCCTCAGTTATGATCTACATCAACTGATGGGAAATGATAATAGCATTCTAATCCTTATTTTAAAAGCTGTATCTTGCAGAAGCCAGGCCAAAAATGTGATTGATCAATTTTGAATTATCATAAATTATATCTCTGAACAAAGTAATTCTAATTTTTGACTATGACTTGATTCACAGTGAAATTGTGCAGCTTTGGTCAGCTAATAATTCATGATATAGAACGAATCCTCTACATACACTTGTCTCAGCATCCAAGATGTTGGATAAAGATCAATCAGTATCAGTACTAAACAAAGACCATATGTCCAAATGTAAATAAATAAGGAAAATCAAAATTTCCCAAACCAACAGCTCTGCATCCACTTAAAAACTTGAGCATTATTTAAAAAAAAATCATAAATAAGGACATTGAGAGCTTCTCTGGGGACAATCTTCTCTGTGGTCTTGGGGACTCCAGAAGGTCCGCAGTAAATGGAAAAATATCCTATGAATGTGGATTGGTAAAATTAACACAGTAAAAATGGCCATTCTACCAAAAGCAATCCACAGATATAATGCAATCCCCACTAAAATTTAAAACACAATTCTTCAAAGTTTTAGAAAAAGTAATTCTCAAATTCATCTGGAAAAATAAAAAACCCAGAATAGCTAAATATCCTTTCTTAATAATAAGCAATCAGGATTCCTGAACAAGATATACTACAAAGTAATAGTGATAAAAAGAGCATGGTGTTCATATGGAGACAGAAACCTTGATTAATGGAATAGAGTTGAAGGTCCAGAAATAAATCACACACTTACAGACACTTGATTTTTGACAAAGATGCAAAAAAATATAGAATGGAAAAAGGAAAACATCTTCAATAAATGGTGCTGGTCTAAGTGGCAGTCTGTATGTAGAAAAATGAAAATAAATATACATGTATCAATGTGCATAAAGCTCAAGTCCAAGTAGATAAAGGCCCTTAACATAAAAAAGATACAATCAATGTCAAAAAATCAATTCTTCATAGATCTAGAAAGAGCAATTCTCAAATTTATCTGGAATAACAAAAAAAAACAGGATAGCAAAAACTATTCTCCACAACAAAAGATCTTCTGGGGTAATCACCATTCCTGACCTCAGGTTCTACTAGAGAGAGATAGTAATAAAAACTCTTTGGTATTGGTATGCAGACAGGCAGGAAGATTAATGGAATAGAATTGAAGACCCAGAAAAGAACCCACACACCTACAATCACTTGATATTTGACAAAGGAGCTAAAAAACATTCAGTGGAAAAAAGACAGCATTTTTAACAAATAGTGCTGGATCAACTCAAGGTCTGCATGCAGAAAAATGCAAATTGACCCATTCTTATTTCCTTATACAAAGCTAAAGTCCAAGTGGATCAAAGATCTACACATAAAACCAGACACACTGAAGCTTGCAGAAGAGAAAGTGGGGACAAACCTTCAACACATGGGCACAGGGGAAAAATTCCTGAACAGAACACCAATGGCTTATGCTCTAAGAACAAGAATAGACAAATGGGTAGCCGGGCGTGGTGGCACACGCCTGTAATCCCAGCACTTGGGAGGCAGAGGCAGGCGGATTTCTGAGTTCGAGGCCAGCCTGGTCTACAGAGTGAGTTCTAGGACAGCCAAGGCTGTGGGAGGCAGAGGCAGGCGGATTTCTGAGTTCGAGGCCAGCCTGGTCTACAGAGTGAATTCCAGGACAGCCAAGGCTACACAGAGAAACCCTGTCTCGAAAAACCAAAAATAAATAAATAAATAAATAAATAAATAAATAAATAGACAAATGGGACCTCATAAAATTGCAAAGCTTCTGGAAGGCAAAGAACAGGGTCATTAGGACAAAATGGTAACCAACAAATTGGGAAAAGACCTTTACTAATCCGACAACCAATAGAGGGCTAATATACAATGTATAAAAAGAACTCAAGAAATTAGTCTCCAGAGAATCAAATAACCCTATGAAAAAATGGGGTACAGAGCTAAACAGAGAATTCTCAACTAAGGAAACTCAAATGGCTCTACAACACCTAAAGAACTGTTCAGCATCCTTAGTTATCAGGGAAACGCAAATCAAAACAACCCTGAGATTCCACCTTACACCTGTCAGAATGGCTAAGCTGAAAAACTCAGGGGACAGCAGATGATGGAGAGGATGTGGGAAAAGAGGAACACTTCTTCATTGTTGGTAGGATTGCAAGCTGGTAAAACCACTCTGGAAATCAGTTTGGTGATTCCTCAGAAAATTAGATATAGTACTACCTGTGGACCCAGCTATACCACTCCTGGGCTACCCAGAAGGTGCTCCTACATGTAGGGACACCTGCTCCACTATGTTCATAGCTGCCTTATTTATAATAGCCAGAAGGTGTAAAGGACCCAGATGTCTTTCTACAGAGGAATGGATACAGAAACTGTGGTATATATACACAATGGAGTACTATAAAGCTATTAAAAACAATGAATTCATGAAATTCTTAGGCAAATGGATGGAACTAGAAAGTGTAATCCTGAGCGAGGGAACCCAGTCACAAAAGAACACACATGGAATGCACTCACTAATAAGCAGATGCTAGCACAAAAGCTCAAAATAAACAAGTTACAATTCACCCACCACAGGAAGCTCAAGAAGGAGGACTTAAGTGAGGGTGCTTTGGTTCATCTGAGAAAGGGAACATAATACTCAGAGAAGCAATAAGGGCTACAATATGTGCAGCAGAGACTAAAGTAAAGGCCACCCAGAGACTGCCCTACCTGGGGATTCCTTCTATAAACAGTCAATGAAGTCCGACACTACTACAAGAAGCATATACCAAAAGGAGCATGCCATGGTTGTCTCCAGAGGGGCCCTGCCAGAGCCCTGCAAATACAGAGGCAGAAACTAGCAACCAACTATTGGACTGGGCGTGGGGTTCACAATGAAGGAACTGGAGGGTGGTCCAGAGGAGCTGAAGGGGGTTACAGCCCCATGGGAAGAACAATGACTTGGGCCACCCAGATGCCCCAAGACTCCCAGGGACTAAACCATCAACCAAGGGGTAAACGTGGTTCCAGCCAAAAATTGTGGCAGAGGAAGGCCTTGTTGGGTATCAGTGGGAGGAGTGGTCCTTAGTGAGGTAAAGGCTCTATAGAAGCCCCAACAAAGGGAAACCAGGGGGGGGGGAGGTGGGAGTGTGTCAGGTGGAGGGGCATATATGTGGAGGCAATGTAAATGAAGACGATATTCAATTTAAAAAATCAGAAAGAAAATCACTGCTTTAGTAGTATGGCCACTGGAGAGTCAGCTTTGCTCCAATGATTACCTGTACACTCACATTCAATGATCAACAAACAACTAAATAAATCAAAGCAAAACAAAACCCCCGAGTGCCTATTAATTAAAAGAATTGGGAAGATAATAAAAGAAGATGTGTGGTAATTGTGACAGAATGTATTTCATACATGCATAAATTTGTTAAAGATTACAAAGACCCGATGTGTGTGTCATTCTTATATAGATATGAATGGACATTCTTTTGTTGTATGGAGTATTTCCATAGCTTAGTCAATGTGTAAGAGCATTATTGACAGTTAAAAAGCAATTCTTCTCTACTCTCAGCTATGAACAACCAATGTTACGCTTTTTCAAGTGTATGACCTTCACAGATGCCTTTTATGAATGAAAACATGAAAATTTTGTCCTATTTACACTTTAGATTATTTAGTAGGCTTTCAAGTTTTAAACCATTCTCTTTGAAATGTCATGAAGCCAAACCTAGAAATATCTGTTCTTCTTTGAATGGAACTTGATGTAGCTCTTATGGTGCTATTTTTTGATCTGCTTTTGTCCTTCATATATGTACACTCCACTTTCATTATGTATCTTTGTCTCTATTTGCTGAAAAGTTACTTCTTAAAATTTTCTCTTTCTATCCCACATGAAGTCTAAATTTTGTGAGTTGTAGAGATTTGCTTAATTCTACCCAAGTGTTTTGATAATAAAAGCAATGTTAAGGCTGAAAACATAGCAAGTAATGATTTAGTGAAATATTAAAATTAAGTTCCCCAGTTACGATGTGTGCAGAAATATAATTCCTTGCTATGAACACTTGATACTTTTCAATTCAGATGTTTCCATTTAAAGATAGATAAGAGGTATGCAAAGATCTCAAAGAATACAGGGAGAAAATTCAAATAAAGATTCAGAAAAGCAACAAGAAGTGTAGTCTTACCGACAAACAAAAGATTGTTGTAATTCTCCAACATCACATCCATGTACAATGCCCTCTGAGCAAAATTGAGAAGTTCCCATTCCTCCAGTGAGAAGTTCAGAGCCACATCCTTGAAGGATAACAGACCCTGTAATGGAAAACTAGTTTATTTGCTCTGGACAAAATTGCTTTTCTATATTAATAAAAATCACTAAAGAATAGAAGATACTTTCTGATACAGATGAGGAAAGGAAAATATTGATGGACAAATCTTTTCTCAAAGTTTCATAGAAATGTGACTAACGTTATGAATTGCTGTTCCTATATAGACAATCTACAGAATGATTTACTATAATGTTCTCATTTATGAAGGCTCTCCCCTTCATTAATTTTCTGTGGTTTTCTGAGATCTTAGCAGCAAATGAAATATTTGCCAAAAGAACTACGTTAGAAAATTTTGTGTGCAGAGGTGATTGTATAATATCTTTGAAAGACCTCTATTATGAAATTTATATCCCAGCAATCTCATGGCACTACACATTGGATTTTTAATCCCAGTTCTTTAAAATCCAGTGATCTCTACTGGAACACCACTACCAGGAGAACTATACAGCACATATGCATAATTTCAGGCAAATGTTAACAACATTATACAAAAAGATGCTTACTCTAATAAAATATACTTTCTAAAATAGTCATACACTTCCTTCTGTTTATATCTCTCTGAGAATGAATGTTATAATCACCTCAAAAGCACCCAAACTTTATAGAATATGTAAAAATGTACTTTTACGAAAAAAGCATTAATATCAAAGACAACCCTAGTGTCACATCACAGATGGTCAAGTCATGTTAAGGAAAAATATGCTTTCAATTCTACAAAGTCTACCTTTTCAAATATGGAAACCAGTTCAATCCTGTATGAAGCTGTGTCTCATATGACTGCATTGTAACATATCTATTTGACATTTTGAGACCGAGGTAAAAGGCTACAAAATTTCTATAACAAACAGTTAGAATATAAGATGGATAATTAATGGATATACTATTCTTTAGACAGAAAAGGACTGCAATGTCAGGACATACATTAACATTCCAAATGACACACAGAATCTACTAGGGAAATTATTTTATGAAAGTTTATTCAAAACCAGGAAGTAGAAAAGCCACTATTAGAGAGCATTAAGTTATTTAAAGTTATAAGAAAGCTAGCACAAGAAATATAAATAATTAATATTTCATAAATTCCATATGGTCCTTCATAAAAGAATATTTAGGTTTGTATGGACAAATAAGTCGTATATGTCACAATTCATTTCAATGAAGTAGAATTTCTTAATCAAATCTTTTAAATTGAGGGAGAATTATGCTAACACTTCATAAACATGGATTACATTATTCACCATAGCATTGACTTAATGGAAAATTTCAATCTTGTAATTTTATCATCATTTTCTTTCTTTGGTATATGACCTTATTTGTGTATCAGAATTGTAGCTTCCATACATAACTATTACCTTTAATTCTTCCTTTGTGGCGGGCATTGGTGGTGCATGCCTTTAATCCCAGCACTTAGGAGGCGGAGGCAAGCGGATTTCTTAGTTTGAGGCCAGCCTGGTCTACAGAGTGAGCCCAGGACAGTCAGGGCTACATAGAGAAACCCTGTCTGAAAAAAAAAAAACAAAAAAAAAACCAAAAAACCCAAAACAACAAAAAAAACCAAAACAACAAAACAACAACAAGAACAAATCTTACTTTGTTTTTAAAAACAGTGACACACAGGTTATATATTATGTCTATTACCAGGGATAGGAAAAATGATTAAGAGGTAAAAACACTTGCTGTGACTTCAGTCTCAAGGATTTGGTACAGAACCGAGGGATCTATGGACATAATGTTTCATTCAGTATATGTAAAAACATACAGATGAATTTAAGAAATATTGTGCTTAAGAAATATACACTTAAGAAATAAATATACACTTAAGAAATATTGTAAAGAAAAATAATATCAACAAAACCCCTTTGGTTTTTCCATATGGAACACACTATTTCAGAGGGAAAAGGAAAAAGAGTAGATGAACCGTGCTTCATTTTAAAGAAGAGAAGAGCCTGCCCTGTAGCCGCACCCCAGCCCCACCAGCAGGGACCACATAGTCCTGTCTGTAGGCCAGGAGGAGGGCCTCATATAACCCAAGGTGACTCTAAGTTCCCTGCATAGCTGAGGATAACATTCAACTTCTGCTTCACTTGACATCCGCCACCCCCTGCGTTTAGAGTGGGTGGACCTATGACTGGCTTTATAAGAACTTTTGATATGTAGGCAAAACAAGGATATCTTATTGTTCTACAGGAAATTTTGATATTCTACTTCAGAGAAGAACTATGAAAAATATGTAAAATATATATCTATACAAATTGAAAAAAAATAGGAGAGAAAAAAAATTGGGAAAAAAAGATGGTTTTAGTGCAGAATTCTACCAGACATTCAAAGAAGACTCATACCAATACTCTTCAAACTATTCCACAAAATAGAAACAGAAGGGACACTGCACAACTCGTTCTTCGAAGCCACAATTACGATGATACCAAAACCACACAAAGATCCAACGAAGAAAGAGAACTACAGGCCAATTTCCCTTATGAATATAGATGCAAAAATAAAATTCTTGCCAACTGAATCCAAGAGCACATCAAAACGATCATTCACCAAGATCAAGTAGGCTTCATCCCAGGGATACAGGGATGGTTCAATATACGGAAATCCATCAATGTAATCCACTACATAAACAAACTAAAAGAAAAAAACCACATGGTCATCTCATTAGATGCTGAAAAAGCATTTGACAAAATTCAGCATCCTTTCATGCTAAAAGTCTTGGAAAGAGCAGGAATTCAAGCCCATACATAAACATAGTAAAAGCAATCTACAGCAAACCAGTAGCCAACATCAAAATAAATGGAGAGAAACTTGAAGCAATCCCACTAAAATCAGGGACTAGACAAGGCTGCCCTCTCTCTCCAAATCTTTTCAATATAGTACTTGAAGTTCTAGTGAGAGCAATTAGACAACATAAGGAAGTCAAAGGGATACAAATTGGAAAGGAAGAAGTCAAACTATCATTATTTGCAGACGATATGATAGTTTACTTAAGCGACCCAAAAAATTCCACCAGAGAACTTCTACAGCTGATAAACAACTTCAGCAAAGTGGCTGGTTATAAAAATCAACTCAAGCAAATCAGTAGCCTTCTTGTACTCAAAGGACAAGCAGGCTGAGAAAGAAGTTAGGGAAATAACACCCTTCACAATAGCCACAAACAACATAAAGTACCTTGGTGTAACTCTAACCAAACAAGCGAAAGATCTGTATGAGAGGAACTTCAAGTCCTTGAAGACTGAAATCAAAGAAGACCTCAGAAGATGGAAAAATATTTCTTGCTCCTGGATTGGCAGGATCAATATAGTAAAAATGGCCATCTTGCCAAAAGCAATCTACAGATTCAATGATATCCCCATCAAAATCCCAACTCAATTCTTCATAGATCTAGAAAGAACAATTCTCAAATTCATCTGGAGCAACAAAAAACCCAGGATAGCTAAAACTATTCTCAACAATAAAAGGACTTCTGGGGGAATCAATATCCCTGACCTCAATCAGTACTACAGAGCAATTGTGTTAAAAACTGCATGGTATTGGTACAGCAACAGGCAGGAAGATCAATGGAATAGGATTGAGGACCCAGAGGTTAACCCACAGACTTATGGTCACTTGATCTTTGATAAAGGAGCCACAACCATCCAGTGGAAAAAAGATAGCCTTTTCAACAAATGGTGCTGGTTCACCTGGAGGTCAACATGCAGAAGAATGCGAACTGACCCACTCTTATCTCCTTGTACTAAGATCAACTCCAAGTGGATCAAGGACCTCCACATAAAATCAGACATACTGAAACTATTAGAAACAAAACTTGGGAAGACCCTGGAGGACATGGGCACAGGGGGAAAGTTTCTGAACAGAACACTAATAGCTTATGCTCTAAGATGAAGAATTAACAAATGGGACCTCTTAAAATTACAAAGTTTCTGTAAGGCAAAGGACACTATCAGAAGGACAAAATGGCAACCAACAAAGTGGGAAAATATCTTCACCAACCCCACATCCGACAAAGGGCTAATATCCAATATATACAAAGAACTCAAAGAAGTTAGACCCCAAAGAACCAAATAACCCTATCAAAAAATGGGGTACAGAGCTAAACAAAGAATTTTCACCAGAAGAAATTCGAATGGCCGAGAAACACCTTAAGAGCTGTTCAACATCATTAGTCATTAGGGAAATGCAAATCAAAACAACCCTGAGATTCCACCTCACACCAGTCAGAATGGCTAAGATTAAAAACTCAAGAGACAACAGGTGCTGGCGAGGATGTGGAGAAAGAGGAACACTCCTCCATTGTTGGTGGGATTGCAAAATGGTAAAACCGCTCTGGAAATCAGTTTGTCGGTTCCTCAGAAAATTGGGCATGTCACTTCCAGAGGACCCTGGCATACCACTCCTGGGCATATACCCAGAGGATTCCCCTGCATGCAATAAAGACACATGCTCCACAATGTTCATAGCAGCCTTGTTTATAATAGCCAGAAGTTGGAAGGAGCCGAAATATCCCTCAAAGGAGGAATGGATACAGAAAATGTGGTATATTTATATAATGGAATACTACTCAGCAATTAAAAATAATGAATTCATGTAATTTGTAGGCAAATGGTTAGATCTGGAAAATATCATACTAAGCGAGTTAACCCAATCACAAAAGAATACACAAGAAATGCAATCACTGATAAGTAGATATTAATGAGTCCAGAAGCCCTAAATTCTCAAGGCACAATTAGCAAGTCAAATGATTCCCAAGAAGAAAGGAGAGGACCCTGGGCCTGAAAAGATTGGATACAGTTTTGTAGATCCAGAACAGACAAATGGTGGTGGGGGGGGTGATTGGGGAATAGTTGTGGGGGAGAGGACTTATGGGATGTATGGGGGGGGACTGGGAAAGGGGAAAGCCTTTGGAATGTAAACAAAGAATATAGAAAATAAAAAATAAATAAATAAAAAATAAGTGATGTTTTCATTCATTTCATCATTTAAAAAAATAAATAAATAATGCAAGGAAATGGTCCAAAGAAACAATCTGGAGTAGTCATTCTAATACTGAATAAAATTTACTTTCAATCTAAACTTATCAAAAAAGATGAGGAAGGACAACACTTCATACTCATCAAAGGAAAAACCTAGATGAACTCAAAATTCTGAACATCTATGTCCCAAATGCAAGGGCAACCACATTAGTAGAAGAAACTTTTCTAAACCTCAAAGCACACATTGAACCTGACACAATAAGAATAGGAGACTTCCGCACCCCACTATCAACAATGAACAGACCATGGAAACAAACTAAACAGAGACACAGTGAAACTAACATAATGTGTGAACCAAATGGAATTAACAGATATTTGTAGAACATTTCATCCTAAAACATTATATAAACACACACACACACACACACACACACACACACAAACACACACACACACACACACACACATTCTTCTTCTCAGCACATCATGGTACATTCTCTAAAATTGAACATATAATAAACACAAAACTAGTGTTAACTGATACAGGAAAATTGAAATAATCCCATGCATCATATCACATCATCATGGACTAAGAATGGTTTTAAATACCAACAAAACAATAGAAAGCTCACATACACATGGAAGCTTAACAACTCTCTACTCAATAACTTGGTCAGGGAAGAAATACAGAAAGAAACTAAATACTTTTGAGAATTTAACAAAAACGAAGGAACAACATATCCAAATATATTGGATACAATGAAAACGTTGCTAAAAAGAAAACTTATACCTTTGAGTGCCTCCCTAAAGAAATTGGAGAGATCATACACCAGCAGCTTAACAGCATTTGTGAAAACTCTAGAACAAAAGAAGCAAACACACCCAAGAGGAATAGAAGGCAGGAAACAAATGCAGAGATGAAATCAACCAAGTAGAAACAAAGAAAACTATACAAGTAATCAATCAAACCTTTAGCTTGTCCTTTGAGAAAATCAACAAGAAAGATAAACCTTTAGGCAGACTAACCAGAGGGTACAGAGACAATATCCAAATTAACAAAATCAGAAAAGAAAAGAAATACATAGCAATAGAAACCGAGGAAATTCAAAAATCATGAGATCCTATAACAAAAGTTTATAGTTAACAAAACTGGAAAATTTAGATGAAATAAATGATTTTCTAGACAGATAACAGGTACCAATGTTAAATCAGGATCAGATAAAGCATCTAAACAGTCCCATAACCCCCAAATAAATAAAAGTAATCATTAAAAGTCTCCTAACTAAAATAAAGCCCATGCCCAGATGGGTTTAGTGCAGAATTCTATCAGACATTTAAAGAAGACCTACACCAATACTTTTCAAATTCTTCCACAAAATAGAATCAGAAGGAACACTACTTAATTCATTCTATGAATCCACAGTTATACTGATACCTAAACTAATCAAAGACCCAACAAGGAATGAGAACTTCAGGCTAATTTTCCTTATGAATGTCAATGCAAAAATAATCACTAAAATTCTAGCAAACTAACTCCAGAACAAACCAAAATGATCATTCACCATGATCAAGCAAGCTTTATCCAGGGATGCATGGATGGTTCAATATACAGAAATCCATCAACATAATAATACAGTATATCAAAAACTACAAGAAAAAAAAAGTAAATGATCATCTCATTAGATGCTTAAAATAGCTTTAACAAAATACAACACCCCTACTTGTTATAAAAGATAAGTAATCCAATGCTCATAATAAAACATAGCAAAAGAAATATACAGCAAACCAATAGCCAACATCAAACTAAATGGAGAAAAACGAAGCACTCAACCAAAATCAGCAACTAGACAAGGCTGCGCATGGTCTATATATTAAACATAGTAATTGAAGTTCTAGCCAGAGGGATTAGACTACAAAAGTATGTCAAAGGGATGCAAATTGGAGTGGAAGAAGTCAAGATATCACTGTTTGCACATGATATGATAGTATACATAAGTGACCCTCAAAATTCCACCAGAGAATTCACAAGCTGGTAAGAAAAAATGGCAATGTTACCAAAATTAACCTACAGACTCAACACAACACACATTAAAATTCCAACTCAATTTTTCACAGACATAGAGCAATTCCCAATTTGATCTGGAAAAACAAAAAACCCAGTATAGCAAAACCTATTTTCAATAATATGAGAATTTCAGTTGGAATTACCATCTCTGACCTGAAGCTCTACTACAAAGTGATACTGATATAAATCACATGGTATTGGTACACAGAGAGGCAGGCAGGACAATGGAATATAATTTAAGACCCAGAAATAAATACACACACCAAAAGAAAATGGGAAATAATCCATTGAGAACTTGCCATAGAGCACCACACTGGGCAGTATCTCTCTTGAACCAAATACATTTTAGGTGTAAACAAACCCATGATCATTGCATCACATAAAATTCCAACAGAACTCAAAAACATCAACAACCTGAAGGACCCAAATAAGGACTCCTCAGTCCCACTTGGGAGAACAAGAAAGAAAGCAATCACAAGTGGGGAGGGAGGAACCTCGGATGGAAAGTGGAGGGGGGATGTGAATGGGCAAGAGGAGGATGAGGAAAAAGACTGAAGCCCTGAGTCCAGTAGAAAAAAAGGAAAAAGGCAACTTCAAGAAGTAGGAGGTTAAGGAGACCCTCCAGAATGCACCAGAGACCTGGGATGTGAGAGAATCTTAGTACTTCAAATGAAATGTCCAACAATAGGGAGAGGGAACATATACAGCCCACCCCCACCTGGAAGACAGGACATCCAGTGAGGAAGGGGGTTGCCATCCCACAGTCAAAACTCTTACCTATATTTTTTCCTGTCTGAAAGAACTGCATGGACGGAAATGGAGAGGAACCTGAGTAAAACAAAGTCCAGCAACAGGCCAAAGGTGTAATCCAGCTCTAGGAGAGGTCCCAAGGCCTGAAACTATTACTGAGGCTATGGAGCACTCACAAAAAAGGACCTATCATGACCGCATTCCAGAAGACCCAAGAAGCAGCTGAAAGTGTCAAATGCAGATATTTGCACCCGACAAATGGACAGAAGCTGCTGACCTTTGTGGTTGAACTATGGAAGGATTGGATGAAGCTGAGGAGCAGGGCCATCCTGTAGGAGGACCAGCAGTCTCAATTAACCTGGACCCCTGAGATCTCTCAAATGCTCTGCCACTAAACTGGCAGCATGCCCCAGCTGATAAGAGGCTCCTAACTCATATAAAACAGAGTACTACTAGATCTGTGTTCAGGCAGAGAAGATGCACTTAACCCTCAAGAGACTAAAGGCCCTGGGGAGTTTAGTGGTTGAATGAGAGCTGGGGGAGGGGAGGAGTTAAGGGATGTAGAATAGTCATGGGGGGATGGGGATGTGAGAGGGAATAAAATCTGGAACGGAATAAATAAATAAATTATTTAATTAATGAAAAATGTTGTAAAATTTTAAAAAAAACTACTGCAATCTGTATGGGCTCACAAACACATCAGTGTTATAGCAAAAGAAAGACAATTATTCCTATCATCTTCTGTTCAGACAGAATGCTAAGATGTTTACGATTAGGATTCCAGACAGTAGGCTCTTATAATTTTATACTTCTACAAATTGTTCTTTTCCATATATTGCTCAGTGTCATCAGTCTCCACATATTTCTATATCCACAATCACAAGCTTTTGTCTGGAACCCAGGCCATATCTGAAATGCAACTTATGACACATGAGACTTTCCCTCCAGATTAATATAATACACAACTTCATCCAATGTAGAAATTAGATATCACTAATGTTTTTAAGAATCATTTACAATATTCTCTTTCAGACCTGCAGGTCTTCAGTAGATGGAAATTCTATGACCTCACAGTACAAAATCTAGTGAATATATAATGTAGTTATATATGTGAAAGGTCTAAACATTAAATTTCCATTATCCCAGAAGAAAATGAAGATCATAGAAAATAAGACCTTTGCATAATATTACCACATGTAGATGCTAAAACTTTTGAATGATTTGAATGATAGATTTCTAAAACAAAAAAAAAAAAAAAATGTGGACAGCACACTGACCTGTGGAGTGTTTACCAGAGAAGCACTCATTCTTTTTGTTGTTCTTCTCCCAGTTTCAAATATTGGAACTCTCCTTGAAATTTCACAACAGGATTTGAAAAACACAAAGGTGAAATTAATATAACTATATTATGAACAATGCTAAACCACATAGAAATACATTACAAGCAAAATAGTATGCGGAATCTTGTCAACATTTCTACAGGCATGAAGGCATGGAAGAACATTATTTAGTGTGGAAAGGAATATGAGTATAATCTGAGGCCTCTTTCTAACATCAGCGGGCACAAGGCAAAAACATGGAGCACATGAATACCTGCCCTAAAACACTATTACTCAGAGTGATTTGTGAGAACTTCTCTTCCTGGGTCTAGCCTCAAGCACACAGGGCTAGTGGCTACCATGATGGATACTTAGAATTGAATAGTATTTCATGAGCTATCACACTAAAATAAGTAAAATATCTGACTATTTGATGAGATTCCACTTCACTGTACCAGGTAAATATAGTATATGAATTTTCCATGTTTGTCTATCGTCTTAGAATAAAAAGATTCTAACTGCCAAATATCATGGCCTTTGCAAAAGAATACATTGAAATCTGATTTAGCAATAGCCATTTTCATTATCATCTAAGAAGGCCATGAGATAAAACATATATTTCCAACTTACTTCTCCTTTGAATATGGCCCTGATTTCTACCTCCCATGAACACCTTTGTATGCATTGATTTTGATCCCTTGACATCTACATGAAAGCATCAATGTATAGAATATTAAAATTAAATCCAGAAATGTCTTTAAATAAAATCAATTCTGCTAAAACTGTAAGCCATGTGTGTTCCTCTTATCTAATGGTGTGGTAAACTTTTGTTACAGTTCCAGGAACTCATAAATTGATGCATCTATATGTTTCAGAACCACAGGCAGATTATAAGGGGGGTGGTGTATCAGTTCCAGGACCATAAGAAAAATGTGAAAAGTTTCTCTCTAATAGTGGCAGAAAATAAAGACAACGTGTTTCATGCCGGAGATTCAAAATTATTTGAACAAACACAAGCCAAACAACACAAGGCACAAACTATGTACAATCAGTGAGAGAAGGCTCACAACCATGTAAATACATCTATGAAAGGCCTAGGACAAAATATCACAGTGGATCAATATGAAAGACATGAGGAATGAAACAGAAGGAAGATCACTGAGTCTAATGAACATAATACCCAACATCCTAAACATATCATTACACAAACAGAAGACTGCTGTCATCGTTCTAATCTATTCAGAATACAGACAAGGATGTGCAAAGCCTCCACATTAACTAAGTGCAGCAGTGCTTACAAAGAACAAGTGAGACTTAGAATGATTTCATTGTTCAAATAACAATGAGGAAGACACATCTTTTTATTTTTTTTTATTTTATTTTCTATATTCTATGTTTACATTCCAAAGGCTTTCCCCTTTCCCAGTTCCCACCCACCATAGTTCCCATAGTTCCTCTCCCCCCCATCTGTTCCCCAATAATTCCCCCTCCCCCCTCGGTTTCTTTACTAAACTGGATGCAATCTTTACAGGCACAGGGTCCTCTCCTTTCTTCTTCTTGGGAATCATTTGACTTGCTATTTGTGTCTTGAGTATTTAGGGCTTCTGGGCTCATTAATATCCACTTATCAGTGATTGCATTTCATGTGCATTCTTTTGTGATTGGGTTAGTTCACTCAGGATGATATTTTCTAGGTCTAACCATTTACCTACAAATTGCATGAATTCATTATTTTTAATTGCTGAGTAGTATTCCATTGTATAAATATACCACATTTTCTGTATCCATTCCTCCTTTGAGGGATATTTGGGCTCCTTCCAATTTCTGGCTATTATAAACAAGGCTGCTATAAACATAGTGGAGCATGTGTCCTTATTGCATGCAGGGGAGTCCTCTGGGTATATGCCCAGGAGTGGTATGCCAGGGTCCTCTGGGAGTGACATGCCCAATTTTCTGAGGAACCGCCAAACTGATTTCCAGAGCGGTTTTACCATTTTGCAATCCCACCAATAGTGGAGGAGTGTTCCTCTTTCTCCACATCCTCGCCAGCACTTGTTGTCTCTTGAGTTTTTAATCTTAGCCATTCTGACTGGTGTGAGGTGGAATCTCAGGGTTGTTTTGATTTGCATTTCCCTGATGACTAATGATGTTGAACATCTTTTAAGGTGTTTCTCGGCCATCCGAATTTCTTCTGGTGAAAATTCTTTGTTAAGCTCTGTGCCCCATTTTTTGATAGGGTTATTTGTTTCTTTGCGGTCTAACTTCTTGAGTTCTTTGTATATATTGGATATTAGCCCTCTGTCGGAATACTGAACATCTATGCTCCAAATGCAAGGGCAGCCTCATTCGTAAAAGAAACCTTACTAAAGCTTAAAGCACACATTACACCTAACACAATAATTGTGGGTGACTTCAACACTCCACTCTCCTCAATGGACCGATCAGGAAAGCAGAAACTAAACAGGGACACAGTGAAACTAATTGAAACTCTGGACCAATTGGATTTAACAGATATATATAGAACATTTCATCCTAAAGCTAAAGAATATACCTTTTTCTCAGCTCCACATGGGACCTTCTCCAAAATAGACCATATAATTGGTCACAAGACAGATGTCAACAAATACAAGAAGATCGAGCTAATCCCATGCCTTCTATCAGATCACCATGGAGTAAGAGTGGTCTTCAATAACAACAAAAACAACAGAAAGCCCACATACACATGGAAACTGAACAATACTCTACTCAATGACACCTTGGTCAAGGAAGAAATAAAAAAAGAAATCAAAGACTTTTTAGAATTCAATGAAAATGAAGGTACAACCTACCCAAATCTATGGGACACAATGAAAGCAGTGCTAAGAGGAAAACTCATAGCTCTAAGTGCATCCAAAAAGAAACTGGAGAGAGCATATACTAGCAGCTTAATGGCACACCTTAAAGCCCTGGAAGAAAAACAAGTTAATTCACCCAGGAGGAGTAGAAGACAAGAAATCATCAAACTCAGGGCTGAAATCAATCAAATAGAAACAAAGAGAACCATACAAAGAATCAACAAGACCAGGAGCTGGTTCTTTGAGAAAATCAACAAGATAGATAAACCCTTAGCCAGACTAACGAAAGGACACAGAGACAGTATACAAATTAACAAAATTAGAAATGAAAAGGGAGACATAACAACAGAAACTGAGGAAATTCAAAAGATCATCAGATCCTACTACAAAGGTCTATACTCAAAACAACTGGAGAATCTGGAGGAAATGGACAATTTCCTAGACAGATATCAAATACCAAAATTAAATCAGCATCAAGTAGATCAGCTAAATAGTCCCATAACCCCTAAAGAAATAGAAGGGGTTATAGAAAGCCTCCCAACCAAAAAAAGTACGGGACCAGATGGTTTTAGTGCAGAATTCTACCAGACCTTCAAAGAAGACTTAACACCAATACTCTCCAAACTATTCCACAAAATAGAGACAGAAGGGACACTGCCCAACTCATTCTTCGAAGCCACAATTACGCTAATACCTAAACCACAAAAAGATCCAACAAAGAAAGAGAACTACAGGCCAATTTCTCTTATGAATATAGATGCAAAAATACTAAATAAAATTCTTGCTAACCGAATCCAAGAGCACATCAAAACGATCATCCACCATGATCAAGTAGGCTTCATCCCAGGGATGCAGGGATGGTTCAATATACGGAAATCCATCAATGTAATCCACTACATAAACAAACTGAAAGAAAAAAACCACATGGTCATCTCATTAGATGCTGAAAAAGCATTCGACAAAATTCAGCATCCTTTCATGCTAAAAGTCTTGGAAAGAGCAGGAATTCAAGGCCCATACCTAAACATAGTAAAAGCAATCTACAGCAAACCAGTAGCCAACATCAAAATAAATGGAGAGAAACTTGAAGCATTCCCACTAAAATCCGGGACCAGACAAGGCTGCCCTCTCTCTCCATATCTTTTCAATATAGTACTTGAAGTTCTAGCAAGAGCAATTAGACAACATAAGGAAGTCAAAGGGATACAAATTGGAAAGGAAGAAGTGAAACTATCATTATTTGCAGACGATATGATAGTTTACCTAAGCGACCCAAAAAACTCCACCAGAGAACTTCTACAGCTGATAAACAACTTCAGCAAAGTGGCAGGTTATAAAATTAACTCAAGCAAGTCAGTGGCCTTCTTGTACTCAAAGGACAAGCAGGCAGAGAAAGAAATTAAGGAAATAACACCCTTCACAATAGCCACAAGCAACATAAAATATCTTGGCGTAACTCTAACCAAACAAGCGAAAGATCTGTACAACAGGAACTTCAAGTCCTTGAAGAAAGAAATCGAAGAAGACCTCAGAAGATGGAAAAATATTTCTTGCTCCTGGATTGGCAGGATCAATATAGTAAAAATGGCCATCTTGCCAAAAGCAATATACAGATTCAATGCGATCCCCATCAAAATCCCAAATCAATTCTTCATAGATCTAGAAAGAGCAATTCTCAAATTCATCTGGAGCAACAAAAAACCCAGGATAGCTAAAACTATTCTCAACAATAAAAGGACTTCTGGGGGAATCAATATCCCTGACCTCAAGCAGTACTA
This sequence comes from Apodemus agrarius, assembly GCA_964023405.1. Lineage (NCBI taxonomy): Eukaryota > Metazoa > Chordata > Mammalia > Rodentia > Muridae > Apodemus > Apodemus agrarius. Next base: position 10,445,419 of record OZ030009.1, on the reverse strand, counting down.
CAGAGCAATTGTGTTAAAAACCGCATGGTATTGGTATAGCAACAGGCAAGCAGATCAATGGAACAGGATTGAAGACCCAGAGGTTAACCCACAGACTTATGGTCACTTGATCTTTGATAAAGGAGCCACAACCATCCGGTGGAATAAAGATAGCCTTTTTAACAAATGGTGCTGGTTCAACTGGAAGTCAACATGCAGAAGAATGCGAATTGATCCAATCTTATCTCTTTGCACTAAGATCAACTCCAAGTGGATCAAGGACCTCCACATAAAACCAGACACACTGAAACTATTAGAAAAGAAACTTGGGAAGACCCTGGAGGACTTGGGCACAGGGGAAACGTTCCTGAACAGAACACCAATAGCTTATGCTCTAAGATCAAGAATTGACAAATGGGACCTCATAAAATTACAAAGTTTCTGCAAAGCAAAGGACACTGTCAGAAGGACAAAACGGCAACCAACAAAGTGGGAAAAGATCTTCACCAAGACACATCTTTTTAAATTACAAGAAACATAATTCTTCAACTCAAGAGCTACACATATCCCAAGAGAATAATCCAATCTGATAATACACTTACTAAGCCATAGAAAAAGAACAAGAAAATACAATTTTCTTTCTATATTCTTTCCTTACATTCCAAATGATTTTCTCTTTCCCGGTTCCCCCCTCCCCATAAGTCCCATAAGCCCTCTTCCCTCCACCCACTCAATCAATCCCCTCTCACTTCTCTGTCCTGTTAATCCCCTACAATGCTGCTTCAAGCCAGGACCAGAGGCCTCTCCTTCCTTCTTCTTGGGAATCATTTGATATGTGAATTGTGTCTTGGGTATTCAGAGCTTCTAGGCTAATATCCACTTATCAGTGACTGCCATTTTCTACAAACACAGCCCTACAAAGGATAATAAGTGAAAAACACCAATTCAAGGAGGAAAACTACACCCTGGAAAAAACAAGATAGTAACCTACTTTCACCAAACCCAAAAGAAGTTAACCACTCAAATATAAACATCAAAAATAACAGGAAGTAATAATCTCTATTCCTTAATATCTCTTAATATCAATGGACTCAATTCTCCAATAAAAAGACATAGACTAACAGACTGGATACATAAACTGGACCCTACATTTTCATGCTTACAGGAAACACTCCTCAGTGTTAAAGACAAACACTACCTCAGAGTAACAGGCTGGAAAACAATTTTACAAGCAAATGGTCTTAGGAAACAAACTGGAGTAGCCATTCTAATGTCAGATAAAACTGACTTTCAACCTCAAGTCATCAAACGAGATATAGAAGGACACTTCTTACTGGTCAAGGGAAAAATCTATCAAGATGAACTCTCAATTCTGAACATCTATGCTCCAAATGCAAGGGCACCCTCATTCATAAAAGAAACTACTTTTAAAGCTCAAAGCACACATTGCACCTAACACAATCATTGTGGGTGACTTCACCACTCCACTCTCCTCAATGAACAGATCAGGAAAATAGAAACTAAACAGGACACAGTGAAACTAATTGAAGCTTTGTACAAATTGGATTTAGCATATATATATATATATATATATATATATATATATATATATATATATGAGAGAGAGAGAGAGAGAGAGAGAGAGAGAGAGAGAGAATATTTCATTCTAAAGCAAAAGAATATACCTTTTTCTCAGCACCTAATGGTACCTTTTCCAAAACCAACCATATAATTGGTCACAAGACAGACCTGAACAAAATAAAAAGATCAAACTAATCCCATTCCTCCTATCAGATCACTATGGAATAAGAGTGGTCTTCAATAGGAACAAAAACTAACAGAAAGCCCACATACACATGGAAGCTGAACAATCGTCTACTCAATGATACCTTGGCCAAAGAAGAAATAAAGAAAGAAATCAAGACTTTTTAGAATTTATTGAAGATGAAGGCACAACATACCCAAATCTATGGGACTCAATGAAATCAGTACTAAGAGCAAAACTCATAGCCCTGAGTGCCTCTAAAAAGAACCAGAAGAGAACATACACTAGCAGCTTATTGGCACACCTGAAAGCCGTGGAACAAAAAGAAGCTAATTCACCCAGGAGGCGTAGAAGACGGGAAACCATCAAACTCAGGGCTGAAATCAATCCAGTAGAAACAAAGAGAACTGTACAAAGAATAAACAAAACCAGGAGCTGCTTCTTAGATAAAACCTTAGCCAGACTAACCAAAGGGCACAGAGACAGTATCCAAATTAACAAAATTAGAAATGAAAAGGGAGATAGAACAACAGAAACTGAGGAAATTCAAAAAATCATCAGATCATACTACAAAAGCCTTTACTCAACTGGAGATTCTGGAGGAAATGGACAATTCCTAGACAGATACCAAATACCAAAATTAAATCAGGATCAAGTAGATCATCTAACCATAACCCCTAAAGAAATAAGGGGTCATAGAAAATCTTCCAACCGAAAAAAAGCACAGAAACAGATAGTTTTAGTACAGACTTCTATCAGACCTTCAAAGAAGACCTAACACCAATATGCTTCAAATTATTCCACACAATAGAAACAAAAGGAACACTGCCCAACTCGTTCTACAAAGCCACAATTACACTGATACCAAAAACCACACAAAGATCCAACAAAGAAGGAGAACTACAGGCCAATATCCCTTATGAATATCGATGCAAAAATACTCAACAAAATTCTTGCCAACTGAATCCAAGAACACATCAAAACAATCATTCACCATGATCAAGTAGGCTTCATGCCAGGGATGCAGAGATGGTTCAATATACAGAAATCTATCAACGCAATCCACTACATAAACAACCTCAAAGAAAAAAACCCACAGGGTCCGTTCACTAGATGCTGAAAAAGCATTTGACAAAATTCAGCATCCTTTCATGCCAAAAGACCTGGAAAGAACAGGAATTCAAGACCCATACTCAAATATAGTAAAAGCAATCTACAGCAAACTGGTAGCCAACATCAAACTAAATGGAGAGAAACGTGAAGCAATACCACTAAAATCAGAATCTAGACAAGGCTGCCACCTCTCTCCATATCTTTTCAATATAGTACTTGAGGTTATAGCTAAAGCAATTTGACAACATAAGGAGATCAAAGGGATACAAATTGGAAAGGAAGAAGTCAAATTATCACTATTTGTAGATGATATGATAGTATACTTAAGTGACCCAAAAAACTCCACCAGAGAACTCCTACAGCTGATAAACAACTTCAGCAAAGTGGCTGGTTATAAAATCAACTCAAGCAAATCAGTGGCCTTCTTATACTCAAAGGATAAACTGGCTGAGAAATAAATTAGGGAAATGACACCCTTCTCAATAGCCACAAACAATATAAAGTATCTTGGTGTGACTCTAACCAAACAAGTGAAAGATCTGTATGACAAGAACTTCAGCTCTCTGAAGAAGGAAATGGAAGAAGACCTCAGAAAATGGAAAAAATCTTCCATGCTCATGGATTGGCAGAATTAATATAGTAAAAATGGCCATCTTGTCAAAAGCAATATATAGATTCAATGCAATTCCCATCAAAATCCCAACTCAGTTCTTCATAGAGTTAGAAAGAGCAATTCTCAAATTCATCTGGAATAACAAAAAAAAAAAAAAAGAAAGAAAGAAAGAAAGAAAAAAAAAACCCAGGATAGCTGAAACTATTCTCAACAATAAAAGAACTTCCAGGGGAATCAGTATCCCGGACCTCAAGCAGTACTACAGAGAAACAGTGATAAAAACTGCTTGGTACTAGTACAGTGACAGGCAGGTAGATCAATGGAATAAGATTGAAGACCCAGAAATGAACTCACACACCTATGGTCACTTGATCATTGACAAGGCAGCTGAAACCATTCAGTGGAAAAAATACAGCCTTTTCAACACATGGTGCTGGCTCATTTGGAGGTCAGCATGCAGAAGAATGTGAATTGATCCATTCTTATCTCCTTATACTAAGCTCAACTCCAAGTGGATCAAGGCCCTCCACATAAAACCAGACACACTGAAACTAATAGAAAAGAAACTGGGGAAGACCCTTGAGGACATGGGCAAAGGGTAAAAGTTCCTGAATAGAACACCAATAGCTTATGCACTAAAATCAAGAATCAACAAATGGGACCTCAACATTTCAAAGTTTCTGTAAGGCAAAGTACACTGGCAATCAAATAAAACGGCAACCAACAAATTGGGAAAAGATCTTCACCAACCCTACATCTGACAGAAGCCTAATATACAATGTATACAAAGAACTCAAGAAGTTAGACTCCAGAGAGCCAAATAACCCTATTAAAAATGGGGTACAGAGCTAAACAAACAATTTTCACCTGAAGAACTTCAAACGGCTGAGTAGCACCTCAAGAAATGTTCAGCATCATTAGTCTTTTGGGAAATGCAAATCAAAACCATTTCGTTTTATACATTCCTAAAGAATAGTCTAAGAAATCAGAACACCATTCAGGGTCCTTGGCCTTTAGTATCCAGAGGTCTTTCCTTAGATTTGAGGGTGAGCAGATTAGGGTGAGCTGAGGGAGACCTGAGTATAGGGAAACAGTAGAGACAAGGAAGCTGGAACTTTAAATCAAAATCAAAGATGCCAACGCCTGGTGAAAGGATATAAATGAAGGAAAGGGAAGATACCAGAGAAAATGTCTCTTTTTTTCTCTTAAGATTTCACTTTAAGAAATGTTCGACTCCTTCACACAGAATCAAAACACCTGAACTCCAACAACACCACTCTCAAACAAGGGCTGGTCAGGACCTTGTGAGGTGTCAAAGAAACTCAGGAAATATGGCTAACTGGAGTGCCTGCTAACATATCAATGTGGACATTGTTGGCTGGATGCTTTCTTGGCTCCTGGTTCTTCTCTTGCCCAGTCATTTAACCCCTCTTCCCCCATACCCTTTTCATTCCAATCATGAACTGGTTATATCTAGATCCAGCCAGATACCTCTGGCTGCTTTCTCCCTCAGACTGTAAAGTCCAAAATTAACCCATAAGCACACCTGCTAAAGAACCAGGTACCTTCCTGGAATGCTGCCATGTGCAAGTCAAAGGAAAACAATAAAGACTCATGGGAAACTATAATGGACTATATGATTGTCTTTCAAACTCCCTGTAGCATGTGACCAAAGACCATCTTTTAGTCAGGATGCAGTATTGAATAAAGCTTGCCCACATGCTGGAATTGGTCTTTCTCTGGCAACACACAGGGCTACTGGAACCTACAACATATCTTCTTCTCAGCCATACCTTACTGCAATCCTGTGTTCCTGTTTCATTCAGATTTAAGGTGTTAACATTAATATCTAAGCCCATGAAGACACATCTCTAAATGTGTTGTGTACATCAAAGAATGCACAGACCTCAGTGTAAAATTAATGGAGAATATAATTTACACAGTAAATATTAATGTCATAGACATTATGATGGGGCTTTACAATGTACATTTTCTGATTCAATCACATCTGCACCAGATCGTCATATGATTATTATGTACAAATCTCTCTGGGGATGCATATGAATTCATTCTCCTGGCAAGTGACTACTCTCTTAAAAGGGCAAATTGAGTTATACAAGAAGTTAGAGTATGAATGAATTTTAATTTGAAGAGCTCTGTTACGACTTTACCAAAGAGAATCTCCATGAATAAATTATATATACTGCATATGGTCTACAAGGTTATTTTAGAGGAATGTTCTAGAAACCATAAAATTAATTAAAACATTACAATGAACCCTAGTTCATATTGTTATGCCCAGATATTGAAACCACAAAGATCACAAGATCTTGACTGATGCATTTCATACCAGTGTATATTCCAGCTCAGTATGCAAACCTTCCCTGATGCAGCAGGTTAAGTGATTGAGCAGGATTCTTATCTCTTGAAGGGAAAGTACTCAGGAAATGATGTAGTAGGGCCAGTAAGTCACAGTAGCACTAGCTGGCTGGATATGTCTCAAATTGAGACCTGACTTTGTTGTTGTTGCTGTTGTTGTTGTTGTCGTCTAAAATTTAATCTATGGACTTCCTCTTAGGTTTCTCACACCTTAATAGGATCTCAAACTTCCTGACAATTGTAAGATATTCTCAACAGAATAGTGAGAGTAGCTGAAGAAAATGCACACCTACTTCACACACCTGCTTTACTCCTGTCAGTTCCTCTGACCTGGCAGGTTCCAGGCCACACTTATTTATGAGTGGTGATCTCCCAGAATGCCCATACAGCAACTGTAGCTTAAAGAAGTTATTGAGTATCTCAAATACTTGGCTCTAGTTTTCCCCCAGGACTTCCTGACCATGAGGACAGCCAAGACACACAGAGAATACTGGAGTGATGGAATTCCCTGTCACTATAGCTTAGTTCCTTGGGACAACTCCTTGTGGATGCACCCAATGCACAGCAGCTTCCTGTTCCATGTTTCTTCTGAACCCACCTACTTAGGACTCTTTTAATGAATTAGCTTCCTAATTCCTTCTCATCTGGGCTTGTCTGTTTGTCTGATTGATTGTTTTTCCTTGCTTGCTTACTTCATTGCTTGTTTTGCTGTTTTCCTAAATGCATCTAATCAGGCAGGTATGCCCTCCCCCCATCAAGGTACCACTCCCCCAACTCTTTTGCAGGTTGACTTCCACACAACTACAGCTATGTACATAGCTTCCCCACAAGCATGCTGCCATTCCAGAACAGAACGGGATATAGTATGACACTGCACCTGGGCTCTGACCCATTCAGATCCAAGTTATGTTGAAGAAATTCTCACATTGAGATACCAGAATCCTGGGTTAAAAACACACCCAAAAAAAGAGAATAGTTCCTCTAAATTATGATACTCAGAATTTATGTCTAAAACAATGTAAATTTAAGATAAAATGTACTAGTCTCAAAGTATAGACCGTGTGTGTGTGTGTGTGTGTGTGTGTGTGTGTGTTTGTAAAGAAAGAGAGAGAGAGAGAGAGAGAGAGAGAGAGAGAGAGAAACAATTTATATGATATCCAAGATCAAAGATGAGGAACCGAAAACCCAGAGTCATGATCAAGGAAATCAAAGCTTGTTGAACACGTCAATCAACTCAAAGAAGACAGGGACAAAATGATTCATGGACAAGAAAATGTGATATCTGAAGGAAACAAGGACAACTTAGGATATGAAAATTGAGTTCAATAAGTATGTAGAAATACCCCCAAAAATGAAATGAAAAGAGAAATGAAAATGCTATGAGCCGATGAAAACCAACTCTAAAACTTCCTGTGGGAAAGAAAATATCAGGCTTGAACACACGGTATAGGTGCTGGAATACCTCAAAGAAAATGATGAATTGAAATAATGGCACAATATTATTTACTGCTTGTAGTTTTGGGGGGAGTAAAATAGGGAAATGCCTTGGGAAAACTCCCCAGAATGTTATAAAAACAAATAAGCAAACAGCAATACAAAGAGAACTATAATAGAGACTACACTATTTAACCATTTATCACAGATGGATTCCTGATTGTTCTCTGTACTTCTCAATGTACATACATGTGTATCTGCGTAGGCTAGGGAAAAGTCTCCAGAATTACTCAAGTCTCTTTAGAGATTCTAGCTAGAAAATCAACTCTTTTCATGATTATAATGGGGCCCAGATTTCTCAGGAGACTACTGAGGTTCAAAACTGCTATGATGGTTTTGACAGGTTAAAATTGAGTGCAGCTCATCATGGAAGTGAGAGCTCAAAGACACGAGTCCAGAACTGGGAGTCTGTCCTTAAAGTACATGGTTCTGAGACCACGGACACCATTCAAAAGGCAGGGCTCCTTGTTTACCATAGAGGTGAGTTTTATTCTTTCCCATATTATGCTTACTCAAAAAAAAAAAAAAAAGGTACCTGCTAATGGATACTGCATATGTAAATAGATTAAACATATTGATGATTAATAATGCATCTGAGCTGAGTTACAGAAAGATATAAAAGCCATTCCCTTAGCGGTATTTATCAGAGTACATCAAAATTGGAATTCTATACATCATGTTCCCTGTGCTTTCCATCCTGTTGGTTGTATGAGTTTGAATCTGGGACTACCTCAAAGCTGTCTTCTAAATATATCTCTGTGTATGTAGTGTGTGTGTGTGTGTGTGTGTGTGTGTGTATACTCTGTATGTGTCTCTCTGTTGCCTGTTTCCATCTTTCTAGCTGGATTTAAGAAAAAGCTTTGCAGACTTATGGAACAGTAAGGAAAGCATCACCTAGGGAAGGAACTGGATACTATACAGAGAAATCATTAAAGGATTAGGTCACTGCCTTCAAATGATCAAAATAGAAAACCTACACAAAAAGGAATACACCTGCCCCAGTTTTCTGACTATTGATTACGCCAGCAGCACTTACTTATTTTATGTCTATAGAGTCATGCAATGTAATCACACTTTGGAAATCTGAACAACATAATTTATATTCTAGAAAACATTATTTCACTGTCTATTTATACTAACACACCACTAACATCCTAAGAACTAGAAACATGCATAAAATATTTTTTATCTGTAGAGGGCAAAAGGAACCTATGGTCAAAGATAAGCACTAGGGAAACCAAGAATGTAAAACCACAGGGTTTTCTCTTCAATGGAAGAGAAGTACACTCTTTTCTGACAAGAAGTGGGGCAATGGACATAATAAATAGCTTAGTGACATGTGGCATATGTAGTATCAGGCCACATGTGAAAGTCCCAGACTATTTGTCCAAGACTCTTCCTCCCTAGGGCATTATTTTTCAGTTAATAGAATGCAAGCTTAGGGGAGATGTCACATGCCCTTTATAGCTTAGTGACTTCTACACTGTGTGTTTGATCCTCCTCTAGGCCCTTTAGATTTAGGACACAAGTTATAAAAGACTCACATGTACTTTGCAAACGTCCTTTGAAGTAGTCACACGTTAATATTTCTTGTGTGTGGATGATGTAGCTAATTGTTACCAGGGGAAAAAAATCCCAAAATTAGACTGTAGTAAACTATTCTTAAATAATCCACCCTCAGGTCAGAATCTGGAAATTTGACCTAATACTGATTACTCTGTCTGGAGGGTAAAAATTCAAAATTTGCCTCTGAGTTTAATAAAACATTAATTCCTGATTTCATTCAAGCTCAGGACTTAAAATCCCACAAATCTTCAAACTGAGATATTTCTACTCCTGAAAATACCATCCCACCAAGAAGCTGTATACACAGCCTGCCTCCCACTCAGTTCTCTTTGGTTTCTCACCTGAGCAGAGGCAGTCTCCCTCCAGGGTTTTTTTCCATAAATCTCTTCTGTGTGGTTAGTTGTTCTAAGAGACTTTGTGGTATATCTTGGCTTCGGACAGACAGGAAGGAGACCTTTTACTTCAGAGTTGTAACACTTCCATTATGATATAAATTTCCTAATAGCTATAAGACGTTGGGGATAACCTACAGCACACCAACGGCCTGCACTGAAATACTTCAGTGAGGCATTGAAATATATTTCTTTTTTGTCTTGCAGACTGTTACTCCACCAGACATAGGATTGCCGAGATCCCTGAACGTATATCAACTAATCAATAAAAACCAAACATAGTCTTTCATTCTGATCAATAAACTCAGAGATAAAGACAATCTTCCTTAGACTTTGAAATTACATGTTTGTTTGTTTGTTTGTTTGTTTGTTATCTTTCTGTATAATGGACCCATCTATAATAATAATTATTTTTATCACCATGCAGGAAAATTTTTCTCTGAAAATTTCAGAAGAGCAGAGCAGAAATTTGAGTTTAGAGTTTGTGGGACCTGAATACTAATGCCTACATATCGAACATTAAAGGGCATTAATAGCTAGAACTGTCAGAGTGGCCTAGTGGCCAACATGGTGAATTTGAGAAACAACTGTCAGCAGACCCCGGGATTAAATTTGTATAGTGAACACAGTGGTAACACATGCAGCTAATTTTAGAAAAGTCATTGAAAGAGAGGAACAAAGCTAAATAGGTGAAAAGTTCAAGACATTAAAATATTTAGACATAAAGACAGCACATTAATTATCTTCTTCACTTCACATGTCCCCTTGAACATACCTACCAAGCAGGTCAGTAAAGGAGGCAGCACTCAGGCAGCACACTCTCAGAAAACACAGTGACCAAAGAGATATCCCGGGACACAACTCCTGCCAAGCAAGACAAAGCCTGAAATTAGCACCCCAAACCCAGACTTCTAGGTACGAGAATAGGAACAATAACTAGAGCATTATATTACCAAGAGAGACAAGTATCCTAACATGGCAGACCATGGATATTCTAACATGATTAAAAGTGCAAGAAAAAGACGTTAAAACCAATTTTATGATGATGACAAAAATTCTTAAAGAGGAAAGGAACAAATAAATAAATACCTGAAAGGAATGCAAGAAACATGATCAAACAATGAGAGGAAATCAATAAATCTCTTAGATAAAGCCAAGAACAAGCCAACAGTTGAATTGAGCACTTAAAAGTTTCCAAGGCTGAAAAAAAAAAATGGAAATAGAAGCAATAAAGAAAGCGAAAAATGAGGGAATCCTGGAAATGAAAATGAGGAGATTCTCTATGGCAAACAGTACAGTCAGTTGGAGAAAGAGACAAGTCAGCCTAAGAAATGGGAAAAGCATTTTACCAGCTGTATATATTACACAGACAGAAGTCTAATATACAAAATGTATAAAAACTCAAGCAAATAGACGTTTAAAGAATACACAATTCTATTTAAAAATGGGTGCAGATCTAAACAGAATTCTCAAAAGAGGAAATTCAAATGACCTAGAAACACTTTAAGAAATACTTAAATATGATAAATATTTAAAAATAAATACTGACTGGAAAAATAAATTCCAGTCAGTAATAAAGATGAGAGATTCACACAGCAAAGACATTCTCAGAATTACTTCAATAGCACACCAGTGTTCAAATCATCAAATAATTCTTCAGTGACAGTGTCCGAAGTGGAAAGTCCCAGAGGATGAGAAACTTAGAAAACTTAGAAGATGGAAAAGATTAAAGCTGCAGGTGATATGTTTTTAATAAATTCTAAATCATTCAATTTTATCAAGGAACAATAAGGAATCACAGGCTCGGTAGAAGCAGGGTAACGCAGAGAGACAGATAAAACACCTGTTGACCTTTCTCTTCAGCTGAAATCCCAGAAGGAAACTTTTTCTTCCAATTTTCACATATAACTTCCTCCCAACTGAATGTACCTACCTGCATCATTCTGTGCATCTCTGTGTCTTTGATTACAATTCCCTCTTACTCTCTCTTTTTTTTTTTTTTCTTAATAATCATGTACCCCTTCCTATCAGCTGGTTACTTGTTCTGCCTCTTGATCCATGGTTGATTTTATTTAATCTTGTTTACGTTCAAGGTTCACAGTATCCTGCAACAGAGGACTTGCTTCTTAAGAAGAATATTATCTTGTACTCTACTTACAGGGGAAACATGGCAAGAAACGGGAGATTTCAATTTACGCAGCAGAAACTATCATACATCGGAACAAACTCAGAAGGAGTCTTAAAAATCTATGCTGGTCACAGGGAAGACAGGATATATTAGGAAAATTATTAAACAAGTGGGTTTGGGACTAATAACCACACTGCCATAAGATGGCAAGAGTTGAATTCTTAGGATCTGAAGAAATCCCTCCCCACACGCCCTGACCCAAGACCATTATCAGCTATATTACCTGCTTTAAAGAGGTAACTCTGTAAAATAATTTTTTCACCTGAGGTAATTGTCATATCTGTGGCATAAAGCCTCAGTCTGCTTACCTAGCCTTGTCATGGAAGTTTCTAGTCTGCACAGGACCTATCTAGGCCAAGATTAGTTTTAGTCTCAGAGATTTAAGGTTGAATAAGCTCACCTTTCCTAGTTCTTCCTGAACTCTTGCTGGCTGATCAACTCAGCTGTTCTGGCTCAAAATTGGTTCATTTCACCATCAGAGAACACATAAATTATTAATGGGGATGGGTCTACTTGGCTGGCTATAAACCTTGATTGTCTCCTTTAGTTATCGTCGGGAACAAACATGTCCAAGTAAACAAATATATAACGTTCTACATCACAGCTTAATATTGGAACGCTACCCAGCACAGAAGAATCTTTTTACCTCCATAAAATTGACTCCAGATGGATCTTAGAACTAAATGTTAAGTGCTAAAGGCAAAAGTTGCAGAAGAAAGGTGCTAAGAGATTGGCATCTTGCCAATCATGTTTCCGCACACAAGCCCCTACTCCAAATGATTTGCACACGTGCAGCCCACATAGTGAAATTATTCAGAGCTTACTACCTGGTCCAACGAAGAACTAGAACTAATTGAGACTACACAGGGTCCACATCGGTCTGCTGCTCACCACGGAGACACACACCACACCAGCCCCTGAGGCTCAGTAGCCTCCTCCACCCCCATGTGAGCAGTGACCCTGTGCTTACCAGGTAGCAGCTTTGGAGCTTGCCTGAGCTTGTCTCAGAGCACCAAGCATGCCCTTCCCCCTTCTTCCTCCTAAAATCAAGATGGAGAGCTTGCATCTGAGATTCTCAATTTTACCCTGGAAGCCTCCAAAGCATAGGAAGCACATAACTTCCTGGAAGGCTGGGAATTGCAGTTCTCTGGAATAAAAGGCCTCATGGGAACATGTGATGGCCTAACTTATTTTACTGTTAAAAAAAAAAAAATGCCTGTAACATATGACTAAGGCCATTGTATCTTGCAAATTGGGAGAATTTTCTAGATCAGTAGTTAATAGTTAATAAATGATTGGTTTAAATTATGTTCAAAATTGTTGGGTTGGTTTGTTATAGCAAAAATCAGGGTTAACATACAGAAGTTCATAGGTATCACGCGCATTTCTTGAACGCCGAAATTTCACGCAGCCAAGCTGCAATCCAGGCGGAGGCTGTGTGATATTTGCTGGAAAGGGCCTTGTTTGGCAGGGCTGTTCAAGGTGAATGCCGCTGTGGGCCTCCTTGGCTGCAGAAAGGGCTGAGCTGAAATTTCTCATGGCAAGCTGTGTGACCTTTTTCTGACCTGTTCTTTTGCTTACAAGATGTCCCTGCCAGCCAGAGGTGCGAGCATCCAAGCGTGATGATTCACTGGGAGTTTATTCTTTGAACTACAGCACTGGCCATAATTTATCTTCTAGAGATCCATTGCTTTGCTTTTAATCAGCTGTACAGTTATTACCTAGATACATTAAAGAATTAACCTCCCAACAATTTATATTATTTATATGATTAGCTGGCTTTAACACTCTGACATGGAAACCATCAGTTAAGTAAAGTTTCAAAATAAGCCTGAAAAAGTCTTACAAGAAGATAGCATAGTGTTTCCAAGGACTAATTACTAATTCCAATTACTAATTTATCATTGACTACAGAGGGACGCGATGACCTTGTGTGTAATCTCTGACGTTCGTGCCTGATTCATTTTGTATTTCCTTGTGCCAAATACTCATGGTAACCATTCTTTGTAAACATTTCACTGGATAAAAATGCCTGCCTCAGAACAGTAAAGTGCATTCAGACGCATTCAGATCTTGTATGTGTCTGTCTGTCATTCGCCGGACCTGTACCTTCCTGCATACCAAAGACCCTGATTTCCCCACGGGTGTGTGTGTTCCGACTGAGTCGGTCCGTGGCACATAGGGAAACAACTGTACACCAAAATTGCTCTTCAATCCTACTCCTGGGGGGAAGGGAACTGAAATGCCAAAAGCACTGAATATCCTTAGCTCCATATTTTCACATCAGACAGCTGAGTTCCGAACCTCACTGAAGCAAGCAGAGTCTAATAGAATCTAAGATAAGCAGTTAGCCAGAGGGGATTCCAGCACAAACAGGCTGAGATATGTCATCTAGAATATCCTGATGTTGGGCTCCTGGGGAATGAAGTTGAGAAATTTCCATATAATTCGTCATGAAGATCAAATTCTAATTAAACATGAAATGGCCTCAGTAACAATACAAAATGGAGAAGTGGTGGCATTGTCCTGCTTGCTCTGTAACAATATACTGTGTGATGCCTTGTAGGAACTGGAAATCAAACTCAGCTTCTCTACAAAACCATCCAGTGCTCTACGTGACTGAGGGCATCTCTCTTCAGCCCTTAGTATAAATTAATATTTCATCATGCATAAGCCTCAAGGACAACCCTGAGAACGCATAGGAAGCAGGCCACTTATCTCACTTACTCTTGCACCTGAGGGTGGTTGTTTATCAAGTTATAGCAACTACAGCTTTTGGTGGGGAAAACTTGATTAGACGCTGTATAAACATAAAGTTAAAAGCACAGAGTAGGTGACAGCTTGGTAGCTGAGCTAAGGTATGGGGATCGTCACCTCCTGGCTAGTCTGGCATACACAGGAAGACCTATGTCTAACCAAGATGGAAGGCTGGGCTGGGGGTGGGGGTACTTACTTTCCATTCCAGCACTACAGCGGGTAGGGGGGAAGTCGGCAGATCTCGCTTAGTTGAAATCCAGCCTGGACAACACAGCAAGAGTCAGGTCAGACAATGCTTCTTAATGAGACCCTATCTAAAATAATAATATACAAAACAACAACAACAACAACAACAACAACAACAACAACAAAAACCCAAGAACTCCAATTAAAACTCACACAAGAGTTTGTTTCTCTCACATAATTCTTCCTGTTCATTACAAACAACATGCATGTCCTCTTGGACATGTTACATAGTGTTTCAACTCAACCACTGCAGGTTTGTCCACCAAGGGTCCCTGGACAGGGAACCTGAGACCTTCTCTATGCTGTAGAGGTTGGGAGAAAAATAGTAAAGTGAGTGGTGTTTGCAATTCCCCTGAGTAAACAGGCATTTGTGCAAACTATCCAGGGTGACTGGGGGACTCCATCACTCATTCTGCTCTTCTCTTCCCATAATCTGGAGTTGTATTCCCATGCCTGCAATAGAGCAGTGGTATGGAAGAGGAAAACAAGTGTGAGTGTATATTTCCACCAGGTACTCTGAGGTTTGGACTCAGAGAGGGCAGCCTGGTGTCTAAGCATTGTCGGCAGAATCCTGGCCTAGGGCTTCTACTGGCTTTTGTTCTGTCCATTAAAACCACCTCTCTCCAGAACATGCCTCTGGGAGGACATTTCTGCCAGAATATACGTATGGACCAAATAGTTTGGGAGGAAAGGGGCTATGAACAAGGGGAGCTCCTCAATGGATGGTATGACTTGCATAATGAAAGACATCTTTGAAACAATTACACTAGATTGGGTGAACTGTGCTTTCTCATTGGCCTCACAGGTGTATACTGGTTCCTTATCAAATGCTGCATGTTTTTTTGTGTCTGTAGATCTGGGTGCCCCTTGCCATCTATGTGGGACACCATGGGATGAGCAGTGACATGAAAATCTGGTAGAGGCCTGTACTCAACAAAACTGGAAAATCTAGATTAAATGGAATATTTTCTAAACAGATACAAGGTATGACAGTTAAATCTGGATCAGAGAAACCATCTATATAGTCTCATAATACCTGAAGTATTTTGAGACTATAGGTCAAATTTATAGACCAAATGACTTTATAGACCTAAAGGATAAAGTTATTAAGTCTCCCCACTACGAAAAGTCCAGCGCAAGATGAATTTAGAAAGAATTCTGTCAGACTATCAAATAAGACGTAATATCAATACTCTTCGATTTATTCCAGGAAATAGAATCAGAAGAAATACCACTACCTAATTCGTTCATAAAGCCATAGTTACACTGACATGTAAACCATACAGAGTCCCAACAAAGAAAAAGAACTTCAAACCAAATTTCCTAAAGAATATTGGTCAGACAAGTGTGGGTCAGGGGTAGGGAAACACACTCATAGAGGCAGGGGCTTAGTTGTCATTGGATAGGGGATTTGCAGAGGAGAAAGCAGAAAGGAGAACAATATTTAGAAAATAAATAATAATCTAAAAAAAATAGAAACATCATCACAACCCTTCAGTTGTTTCATATGTAATGCATAGTTTGGTGGAAGAAGAAACATGCAGTCGATGAAGGATACTTTCCTCTAAATAAGAGAACAAATTAGAAAGCACATTCATATATACTTCAAATTTTAAGGATAATGTACAACACCAAGGCTATACTCCCTAGAAAATTGTTACTAATGTATTCCATGTGATGAAATAAAAAGATGGAGAGCACAGGACTTTTGTGTGGAACCCTGAGGAGATCTGAAATGCAATTAAATGAGACTTTCCTTTCACACTAATGTAAAAGGACACAACTCTCCATCTGAAGCAAAAATTAGCAATCAATATATTTTTTGAGTATAATTTAAATAGATTATCTTTGAGACTTGCAGGTCTTCAGTCCATGGAAATTGGATGGCCTCACAGTAAAAAATTTCAGGGAAAATATAATGGTGATATATATGTGGAAGACCTAACCATCAAAATTTCCTCACCCCAGAACAAAATGAGGATCATAGAAAATAAGCCCTTTAGATAAACATGACCATATATAGATAATAGAATTATTGAATGTTTTTAATGAAAATGGGATTTTTCAAAAAATGTGGATACCACAATGACCTATGGAGTATTTATCAGAGAAAAACTTGTTCCTTTTGTTGTTGTTCTTCTCCTAGTTTCAAATATTGGAACTCTTCTTGAAATTTCACAACAGGGTTTGAAAAATACAAAGATTAAATTACTACAACTACATAATGAACAATGCTAAACCACATAAAAGGTCATTAAAAGCAAAGTGATACAAGGAATCTTGTCAATATTTCTCCATATGTGAGAGTGTGGAGTGACATATTTTGGGTGGTAAGGAATATGAGTATAATCTGAAGCCTCTTTCTAACATCAACAGGTCCCAGGCACACACACAGAACACGTGCACACCTACTGTAAAACACTATCACTCAGGGTTGTTACTGAGAATTTCTCTTCCTGGGTTTAGAATCAAGGACAAATGGCTAGTGACTACTATGATTGATGCCTAGAATTGAATAGTGTATTATTAGCCATCATAATAGAATACAATACCTGACTTCTTGATGAGATTCCATTTCATCCTACCAGGCAGATAAGGTATATTGATAGTCTATGTGTGTCCTATTGTCTCGCAGTACAGAAAAAGATTCTCTCTGTTAACTGTGTTGGAGTTCCACATGAGAGAAAGAATGTATGACAAGGGTCTCCTGACATAAATACCAGTACATGCATAAATCTACAAAAATATTATATATGTGTGTGTGTGTGTGTATACATATATATATTTACACATACATCTGTTCGTGCATGAATAAAAACATAAGAATCATTCTGAACGTCAAGATACCATTGCTTCAAAAAGTTGTCGACATCATGGTATAAGCAAGTATTCAGCAAATTACATTCTTTCATGTCAAGTATTTCTCTTGGCATTTAAAAGCATCTTTCGATGCCCCTAGCTCATAAGTTTATATTAAAACCTGGAAATAGCAGATGAGGGAGTGCTGTGGAAAGTCATATGCAATTAATGAGAATTAACAAGGAAAATAATGATGTCCTAGAAACAAATGAACAAGAAAACTTTCTATGTCATAACACTAGGTCAGGCAATAAGCAATTGTGGAAACACAGGCTTTTAGTATTTCTTCTAACACTGTCTGAGGACTAAAGAGATGCAGCACTGGGTTCACAAATTTCTTTTACAAATCCCACAATAATCTTGCACAGAGAATACTGCAGAACACAGGGGAAAAAAAGGGGGGGGGGAAATGTGGAGCAGTAATTACGCAAAGCAGACTTTACCTGGTCCCAAAAGTAAATGATCATAAAAATATGCACAAATAGTCTAGGCCACCGTATGTTGAAAAAAATCTCTCTAATAGATATAGAAAGTAAACTCAACTTGATTTTGTGCCAGAGATTCAAAAATGTTTCAACAATCACAAAGCAAACACCTCAAGCCACAAACAAAGTACAATCAGTGTGAGAAGGCTCCCAAACATGTCAAAATGTCTACAAAAGGCCTAGGGCAAAATTATCACAGTGCAGCCCTATGAAAATTCTGAAGAACATGGAACAGAAGGAGCATCACTGAGGCTAATGAAGATAATAGCCAACATCCTAAAACTATCATTACACAGACTGAGCACAGCTATCATCATCCTACCCTACTCAGAAGAGAGACAAGGAGTGTAAAGCCTCCACACTTATCATAGTGCAACAGTGCTTACAGAGAGGAAAAAAGACTTAGAATATTTTCAATGTTCAAATAAGGATATGAGGAAGACAAGTTTTCTCAAATTATAAAAAACATACTTCAACTCAAGAGCTACAAATTTCCCAAGAGAATAATGAAATCTGATAATACACTTAATAAGGTATAGAAACATATAAGAACATACCATTTGATTTTATATATTCCTAAAGAATAGTTTGAGAAGTCAGAAGACAACTCAGTGTCTAAAAGGATCTGGTATCTGCTGGTTTAGCATACAAAACTGCTAAAAAGGGCTCTGTAAGCTGATGGGGGTAAGGAGTCATTAATCATTCTCCCTAGATCCTGACATTTGTGCTGTAATACCAACCTGTCTGACAATGTATGTCTACCAGTGTAGTAGTGACAAATAGGTAACAGAGACTTTACTGATTTGAAGTGAGGTCAGCCTACAACAGAAATACAGACATGACACTTGAAGCTGGTCAAAAGTCACTCTAAAGATCACAGGCCCAAAAGTGAACATATAACTCACATACTGCTATATGTAGAAATACTGGATATGCATTTAAATTGTTCTGGCTACACAATAGCATGGTGGTGCTTTCAGCCTAAATCAGAAAAACATGGCTTGTAAAGGAAAACTGACATTCAGAGAGTGGTGAGAAAATAGCCAGCAGTGGGGGCACAGGCAAGGCTCTAATAAAGGAGGAAGTGGACTTATGGAAACACATATTGTCATGTACCATGAACATGGAATTATGAATATATGGCACATGGATATCCATCCAAAACCTGCCTCAGAACATACATGAAACAAGGATGTAATAAAAACATGAATAACAAAGGAAGGAACACACTAAGGTTTTAGATAGCACAAATTAAAATAAGTTTTAGGAGTTTTATAACATTTACAATAGCAAAGAAACCAGATAATGCAAACATTCTACCAGAATGTTTCCCTGTAAATATTCTAACAATTTTAATATGCATGAAAAGATAGAATAATCAATAATTCATATGATAGAAAATTTACTGACAACAGGAATTTCTCTAAAATTGAAATTGGAGATGCACCAGAAAATATAATGCTGACATAAATATAAAATATGTAAAACTTGATGCCCTGGGCATTTGTAGACAGTATATATAATGGAAAAAGTACATCTTCCCCTTCATGAAGACTGAAAAATTCTAGCTAATTCTAGAAGGGGAAGATTAACCCATGGGTTTACATACTTCCACCATGAAATCAATATGAACACTAGAACTTCGACTTTAAATCTTAGAGCTGACATTTCTTCAAATACACACCTGATTCTGAATAGACAAAATTCTACACTTTTCAGTTTTCCACTCAACGTTTACTATCACGTATATTATCACAATCATTTTAAAGTAGATAAACTAGTAGATAGAATTGTGTAGTATGCATACACGGGGACTCTTGAATTTACTAGAAGACCATAGCATTCTAGACTAGCATTCCCTAGGAAAATCCATCAGAGATTGGATTCCTGTACCCCCCAGATCGATTTGCCCATTGTCACATCTAAGTGCTGTAACAGTGTACATCCCTTTGCAATTGTCTTGACCTATTTCTTACCATCAAATAAGCAACATTATATTAGCCTACACTAGTACTAAATCCTTATCCATAGATTAAAATCAGGAGAGCAGGGAAGAATATTTTTCAAGTCCTGAGAGAAAATTCTTGGCAACTATAATGTTAAATCCAGAAAAGTAGCTACTACTATTGACAGTCTCTAAGGTACATTTGAATGTAGTAATACAATAAAACATGTTTTTTAAGTCAAAAAACTACTTAGATAATAAACTGATGAAAATATGCACAAGAGAATAAGGCATACATTTTTCATGAGGTCAATGAACACAAGAAAACTAGGAAATATTCCTCACGCACAACATTAGGGCACAACACTATTCCTCACAAGGAATAGAGAACAATATGAACCACACTTTGCCACTCACAATGCCAGGAAACCCTCTAGATTACAAATCCTAAGGAATACAATCTCACAAAGAAAAGTTTCATTGACCAATCATCAAAGGAGTTCACAATAAAATGCTTGGTGGAAGTCGGGAATAGATAAAACATATCTACATAATAATGAAGAGTATTATTTGTGAATCTTGGATTTCAGTTCAGGACAAAGAAATTCTGCAGAACTAAACTAACCAAATATTATGTAGGGATATTTGAACCTATTCTGACTTAGGGTGTGGTTCAGCCCATGGTACACAACTTTAATCACTGTTGGAATACAAGCAAGTCCTTGGCATTAATTTTAATCCCAAACAACAAAAGTGCAGTTAATAAGTAGAAGGAGGCACCCATGTTTGAAAGTGTTTTCTAATTGAATAGCAGAAAATGTGAAATGACACACAAAGATCTGACAGAACAGGATATGCATAATTTTCCTGAGATGAGAGGGGAAAGGGAAGCTACTTAAGGGAGAGAAAGTCAGTACAGAAAGAAGAGAATAGTAAAGGAATACAGTAGAGAGCATGGGCAGCAGTACAGGACAGTTGAGAGGGCAGAGCAACAGAGAGGGAGAAGGAAACAGTTTTCCTGGGAGAGATTTTATATTGTCAGATTAAAGACAGAACATTATAGTTACAAGACAGAATGAACAAGAGAAACAGAAGGCCCAGAATATTTGAAAAAGATTGGTAGTTATGTTAAAGCCAAGCAGAGCATTTCAGTGTCTCAGAGAAAAAGCAGATTGAAAATGTCTGCTGGGAGAGGAGTTTGAGTTGGAACAGCTGAGTAGCCAGTTAAGAGTTGAGAATGAGCCGGGCAGTGGTGGCGCACGCCTGTAATCCCAGCACTTGGGAGGCAGAGGCAGGTGGATCTCTGAGTTTGAGGCCAGCCTGGTCTACAAAGTGAGTTCCAGGACAGCCAGAGCTACAAAGAGAAATCCTGACTCAAAAAATCAAGAAAAAAATCTTAAAAAAAAAAAAAAAAGTTGAGAATGAACAAAAAGGGAGAGCTTATTCAGCAGGACATTTCACAGATAGAAAACACTCTAGATGTAGATAAGATTGTATAGAAACTAGAGTCTTTCAGGTCAAGGGAAAGGCAAATAGTCAGAGACAGTAAGCCTCTGGGACAATAATTACAATAGGAAAATAAAAGTTAAATTTACAGTCTGGTGGTAAATCTAACACTGCTCAGTATAAAAGCTTTCTAGAATGTAAGAAGAGAAGATACAAACCTCAGAATACTAAGGGAAAGAGACTCAAAACTAAACCAAACAGTATAGAAAATGTCAACAGTAACTATTCCACTCATTTCAGGACTGCTTCAACACACTGCATGTGTGAGAACACAATTCAAAGACTAAATATCATTTACACTGGACAGAACATGTGATTCAGAAAGCAATCACATCACTAGAAAACAACTCAGCTCCAATCATTCACTGTCAACAATTATCCTGGAGGGATTCTTTGGTGGCAGCATTCAGTGTCAAAAACTGCTATGCAAACTGGGGCAGGAGGCAGAGTTATTAAAGGCCATACCCAGATTTGCATCCTGTGTGCTACAATCATAATATGCCAGGTAAGACATGGCCACTAGTATCCTGGAGGCAAGATGCTCTGTGGGTAACAGACGATTATCTTGTTCTAGATGAGCCCAGCTAGCTCCTCAGGGGTAAAAAAAACAAAAACAAAAACAAAAACAAACAAAAAACAGATTAAACTGAGAATCTGCTAGAATCCAATAAGGAAGGTCACAGGCCCTTGGAGGGAAAACACTACTGATACTTGCTCCATGTATAAATGGTCCTTGTCACACCCATTGCATGATCCTGATTTCAGAATGGCTAAAAGAAACTTTGTTTTCAAGGGGCAGCTGCTATTTCAGAGCCTCAAAACTAATCAAATGTTGACATCAACTGACTGCAGACTCACTGCCTACCATGGGAAATCCTCATCACATATAATACTATTCTCAGTGAAATTTTCCAGGATCATAAATGAAATAGAATGTGCAAAACCAAATTCATGCCCTCTTTCTACTGACAGGTGAGCCCCACCCAACCCCTCGTTCAATCCTTCTAACACACCTGGATCCTTGAGACTCCTTGGCCTTTTCCATGCAGGGCTCTTAGTTTTGATTTATAGTTATGCAGATTTGGCTGAGCATATACAGACCTGAAAATGGGAAAATATTGGTCAGAAAGAACCCGGAATGTATCATGAGACACAGATGAAAGATGCCAACACTTGGAAAAAGGATATCCATGAAGGAAAGAGAAGATATCGTGAAAATGTCTCATTATATCTGAGCATTTCAGTTACCCTAGAGATGTGATTGTCAGTCACAAAGCTAACACCAATACAGAGTCCTTGTCCCAGCAACTCAGAAGAGGAGCAAGGAAGAATGTAAAAACACATCGTGACACACTGAATCCAGATGGCTGAACTTCTCCAACAAGAGGTCTGTAAAAAAAAGAAAGAAAAAAAAATGCCCTGAGTGCAGGATCTAAGCATTCCCACACCTGCAATAAGTCCATATTGCAGAACTCAACAACCCATGAATGTGCATGGGCAGAGTGCTTTTCATGAACCAAGGAGACATTTTTCTTAAGTAAGTGAGCAATCATAATTATTTTAAAGGAGCTGTCTAATTTTGTCTTAATCTATACTTAGTTTTATCTCTATGAAAACATCTGCCTGATAACCTTCCTCTCATAGGAAGGTTTCCTTGGAAGGATTCAAGGAAATTCAGGGGCAATGGCTCACTGGAGAGCCTGTTAACATATCAGTGCAGACTTTGTTGACTCAGCTTGGTCTTGGCTCCTGGTTGCTCACTTGGCCAGCCCCTCCACCCTCCTTGCTTATCCTCAATAACCCTCCCCTCCCCCTCCAGGACCTGGTTCAGTCTGTACCCAACCAGATACTCTGACTGTTTCCTCCCTCAGACTGAAAAGCCAAAAATTAACCTCTAAGCACCACCAGCCCGGAAAAAATGGTATCTTCTTGGAATACTGCAGGTTGCATGTCTTTGGAAAGTAATAAAGCCTCATAGGAAACTTCTAAAATTTAAAACCACCAGTAGCATTTGAACAAAGTCTTTCTCTTGGTCAGGAAGTAACATTTATAAAGCTTGCCCACAAGGTGAAACTGGTTTTTCTCTGGCAACACTCAGCGTTAACAACACCAACAACTTTTCTTGTCCTTAGCAGTACCTGGCAGCAATCCTGTCTTCGTTTTTCATTCAAAGCTAAGGTGTAACATTAATAACTAAGCCTATGAAGACACATTTCTGAATGCTGTATTTACATCAAAGACTGCATATACCTCAGTGTTAAATTAATGCAGAGTATAATTTTGCTTGGTTTATGTTAATATTTACTCCCATAAAATGATGTTTTATAACGAAAATTTTCTAATTCAATCCAATCTGCACCGGTCCCCCGTATGAAAAATATCTACAAAGATCTCTCGGGATGCCTATTCAGTTCCCTCGAGAAAGGGAAATGAAACGGTAAACGAACAGGGGGGTTAAGAAAGCAGGAATGAATTTGAATTCGAGAAGCTTATTAAGGCTCTTGTGAAAAGAAACCCTCCTAGTATACAAACGGCAGATACGGCTAAGAATCTATGGGGCTATTTCAGAAAAATATTCTGGCAATCATAAAATAACTTAAAACTTCACCACAATCCCCAGTTCATAGGATCTCAAACTTCCTGATAATGGTAAGATACCCACAAGGCAATTTTGAGAGTGTCTGCAGAAAACGCACCCCTGCTCCACACCCCTGCTCCGCTCCTGCCGCTTTCCCAGCCCAGCAGCTCCTCTGACCTGGCAGGTGACAGGACCAGCTGCTGAATGTCCTAGGAGGCCAGCACAGCAACCGCAGCTCAAGGAAGTTTTCAGGTTCCGCACAGCACAGACGAGCAACACTGACTCCCTAACTACGAGGAAGCCGGGATACCTAGTGAACTCTGGAAGGGCGGGACTTCCTGTCACTTTGGGCTCCTTCCTCGGAGCCACTCCTTCTGCACCCGCCTACTATTCCACCGCTTCCTGTAATTCTACACCTACATTCCGGACATTTCATCCTGCCTAACCCTTCGCATAGTGAGTCTAGCCCCCTGTGTAAAAAGTGCACACAATTCAGCAATCCCTCTGAATTCTGATGTTAAGAACAATACCCAAAACAGAGTAAAACTAAGATAAAATGTCCTTGGATCAAACCACAAACCTTATATGCATCCCCCTAAGGAGGGCAATTTACAGGAGATCCAAGATAAAGAATTGTAAACCCAAAGTAATCATTGAAGATATCACCGCGGAAAGCTACTGAAAGAGAACAGGAACAAACTGATTCATGGGCAATAAAATAAGAGCAAATAGAAGCCGGGCGTGGTGGCACATGCCTGTAATCCCAGCACTTGGGAGGCAGAGGCAGGCGGATTTCTGAGTTCGAGGCCAGCCTGGTCTACAGAGTGAGTTCCAGGACAGCCAGGGCTACACAGAGAAACCCTGTCTCGAAAAGCAAAAAAAAAAAAAAAAAAAAAAAAAAAAAAAAAAAAAAAAAGAGCAAATACCTGAAGGAAATGAGGACAACATAGGCTATGAAAATTGAGTTCAATAGGTGCTTAGAAACACCAATAAATAAATGATCCTGAAAAGAAAGTTCAGTGGGGTGAATAACTCATAGAGAACTTGAGGGAAACAGATAATCAGACTTGAAGTAAAGGTAGAAGAGTTGGATCCCTCAGTCAAAGAAAATAATAAATTAAAATGATGTTAGGTTAAGGCACAATATTATTTACTGCTTGAAGGGTGAGGAAACTCTTTTAGAAAACTGTCTAGATTTTTTCAAAAGAAAGAGAGAAGAAAGGAAGGAAGGAAGGAAGAAAGAAAGAAAGAAAGAAAGAAAGAAAGAAAGAAAAGGACGGAAGGAAGAAAACTAGAAATAAAACAATACCCACTGCGCTGTTTAGCCATTTGTTCCTAGATGGTTTCCTGACTGTTCTCTATAATACTCTATGTACAACCACGCATATCTGCAAAGGCTGGAAAAAGGAGACTTGAGAATTACCGAAGTCTCCTTAGAGAATATCGCTAGGAGGTGAACTCTTTTCATGATTATAATGAGTTCCAGGATTCTTGTGTAATCTCTGAGGCTCAAAACCTGTTGTGATGATTGTGACAGGTTAAAATGGATTCTAGCTCATCATGGAGGTGAGAGTTCAGAAGCACAAGCCCAGACCTGGGGGTCTTTCTTTAAAACACACAGTTCTGAGTCCATGGACACTTTTCAGTTGGCAGCACTAATTGCTGCCCATTGTGGTGAGTTTTGTATTTTACTATATTGTGCTTATGCAAAAAAAAAAAAATGTCACAAGTTAATTGATGCTACATGTATGGATGGATTAACATAACAGCGATTAATAATGCATCTGAGGTGAGTTAAGGCAAGATATAAAGCCTTTCCCTCAGAGGCATTGAACTAAGTGTGAGTCCAAACTTGAATTCTCTACTTCGTGTTCCCTGTGCTTTCTTCCATCCTCTGTGTAGCTCTCAGTTAGGGTGAATCTGTACCTTTCAGAAGGCTGCCTTGTGTATCCATCTTCTGTCTGCAAGATTATGTCTATCTGTGTAATCTGTATGCAAGACTGTTGGATATCTGTATCACCATGGCTGGCCTGAAGAAAGACCTTTGCAGTGTTTGTGGAACATCAAGAAAGCTATTACATGGGGAAAGGTATGGCATAGTGTGCAGAAATCATTAACAGAGTTTTGAAAAGGATTAGGTAACTGGCTCCAAGTGATCAAGACAACAAACCTTTATAAACATTGCTGTTTATTAATCAATACCCATGACAATGTATTCATTTTGCAAGGTTGCTGCTACCATGGAAGACATGGGAGCGTTACAGCCAGGACTGCCCTCTCCAGTGGCAGTTCCTGCAGGATGGGATGTGATAGTAATTGATTTGCAAGATTGCTTTTTTACTATAAAATTACATCCTGAGGATTGTAAAAGATTTGCTTTTAGTGTGCCAGCTGTAAATTTGAGAAGGCCATATAGAAGGTATCAATGGAAAGTGTTGCCTCAAGGAATGAAAAATAGTCCGACATTATGTCAAAAATTTGTGGATCAAGCTTTAGTATTTATTAGAAAAAAATATCCTGAGGCTTACTTTGTCCACTTTATGGATGACATTTTGATTGCTCATCAATCACCATCAATTAACAAGGAAATATTACTTTATACAATTGAACATTTTACCAAATTTGGATTAGTAATAGCCCCAGATAAGATACAAAAGAATAGACCTTTAAGTTATTTGGGACAGTTAATTCATGATGACTATATTGCCTCACAAAAGGTGTCTATAAGAGTAGACAAATTAAGGAATTTAAATGATTTTCAGAAATTATTAGGAAATATTAATTGGATTAGACCTTTTTTGAAAATTACTACAGGAGAATTAAGTCCTTTGTTTCAACTATTACAAGGGGATACTGATCCTAAGTCTCCAAGAGTTATGACTCAAGAAGCCATAAAAGCTTTAGCATTGGTGGAGGAAAATTTAAATGATGCAAAGGTAAAGCAGATATCTTATGATAAAGAGTGGGACTTGATAATTTTTAAAACACCTTACACTCCCACTGGATGCTTATGGCAAGATGGTGTGCTGGAATGGATACATTTATCTCATGTGCAACAGAAAATGTTGGCTTCTTATCCATATATGTGCTCATTATTGATTAATAAAGGAAGAATGAGATCCAGGGAACTATTTGGTAGAGAAATGCATAATATTATATTACCATATAATAAAAGGCAATTTGAAATACTATTGATGGAAGATGATGATTGGGGAATTGCATTGCAAGGTTATACAGGACAAATTAAATATCATTATCCTAAACATCCTTTAATTGAATTTTATAAGGAAACAGAAATAATTTTCTCAAATAAGTGTTCTTCACAACCTTTAGAGTCTGCCTTATGTATTTTCACAGATGGCTCCTCTAATGGGAGGTCTGTGGTTTATGTACCAGGACAAAAGCCTCTGATAGAGGAAGGTGTGCAGACTTCTGCTCAGCAAGCAGAGATAAGAGCAGTTCTACTTGCTTTTCAGAATTTTACAGAAAAATTTAATCTTTATATGGATTCAAAGTATGTGGTTAATTTGTTTCCAGCCATAGAAACAGCCTTGCTTTCAGGGCAGTCTCAAATTTTAAATTTATTACAGCAATTGCAAAATACGATTAGAAAAAGAGCAGAAAAATTTTATGTAGGACATATACGGGGTCACTCTAATTTACCAGGCCCCCTTAGTAAAGGAAATTATATGGCTGATGCATTAACTAGAGGAACAGTTATGAATGTATTAGAGGCAAAGAATAGTCATGAGCTACATCATCAAAATGCTCTTGCTTTAAGAAGGATGTTTCATATTACTAGAGAACAAGCCAGACAGATAGTTAAGGATTGTGGTAATTGTCCTCAGGTTTACCACCCACAAAAAAATGGGAGTAAATCCCCGAGGCCTTAAGGCATTAGCTTTATGGCAAATGGACGTTACACATATCCCTGAATTTGGAAAATTGGCTTATGTTCATGTGACAGTGGATACTTATTCTCATGTGCTGTTTGCCTCTGCTAGAAGTGGAGAAGCTGTGAAAGATGTAATTCAACATCTTGTACAAAGCTTCATGATGATGGGAAAGCCATTGAGAATTAAGACAGATAATGCTCCAGCTTATACATCTAAGGCTTTTGCCTCTTTTCTGCGAGCATGGGATATACACCATACCACAGGAATACCATATAATCCCCAAGGACAGGCAATAATTGAGAGATCTCACCAAACTTTGAAAAATCAGATTGAACGCCTCAGGGCTGCTAATAAATATTTTTCTCCCCATCACCTTTTGAATCATGCTCTTTTTGTGATAAATTATTTAAATACTGATGAACATGGAAACTCCCCTGCTATGAAACATTGGGGAGGAATAAAAGGAGAACAACTTCCACAAGTAATGTGGAAAGACTTATTAACCGGATCCTGGAAAGGACCGGATGCTTTAATTTCCTCCGGGAGAGGATATGTTTGTGTTTTTCCACAGGATGCAGATAGTCCAATCTGGATCCCAGACAGGCTCATTCGGCCGTTTAACCAGAAGGCCTCTATCGAGGAATCAGAGGAGAAAGCAGAGACAGAAAAAGAAGAAGATGCTGAGAATGATGATGGGACTTGATCTTGCTGTTCTACAGGAGACCTCGTCTGTTCCTGAGTCACACGAGTCAAGGGAGGATCTGCCCACCTGGGGACAGCTGAGGAGACTCGCCCGAGAAGCGCAGCAGATGATCACTAGCACCAGAAAGCAGTTATGAACAGAAAATATGTTTCTTGCTATGTTTGTTATCCTTTCTATGCAAATGTGTCCTGTGTCTGCAGTTTCATATTGGCCTTATGTTCCTCATCCCCCACTCCTTCATCCCGTGGGTTGGGGGGAGAATGTAAATATTAGAGTAATGACCAATAATACTAGACTTATGGGGGGACATGCTACTCTTTCCTCCCATCTAACCTCTACTCCATTTAGATATAAGGGGATGTCAGACTCTGCTCCGATTTGCATCGATTTAACTAGATCGGAGTTATGAAAGACCAAGTTGGCTTAAATGTGGTTTTGAACATTGGGCTATAGCACATACTCCCTGGGAGAATCAAGAGAGGATTTATGATTATTCCGTAGCCACACCAAATAATAACTATAGAGCTTTCCTTCTTGGTGATATATTACAGTATCATGGATATAAACCTGAAAGGTTTACTTTAGAACCTATTAATAGGTGGTTTACACCAGGATGGGTAGAACCTATTTATGTTAGTCATTCTCCTTCAGGTGATGTTTTGAATACATTTCCAGGACTATTCAGACTTTTTGCTGCATCAGATATAATTTACTTTAAGAAGCCTCTGGAGTCTAGACCTCTTCCTGTAGCAATTAGATCTTGTTTGAGCTATCCTTATAGTATACTTGCTGGAAAGGATACAGATTTAATCATTACTAAATTAGGGCACTCTTATGAGGTTCACTGTTCCAAATGTATTTTGACTAATTGTATTGATCATAAGTTGGTTGAATCCTATTCACGCATTGTGATATTACAAAGACCTTCCTATGTAATGCTTCCTGTAGATCTAAAGGATGAAGCTTGGTTTGACAATGAGGCTTTACAGGTAGTTACAAGAATTAGTGAGCTTATCAGGCCAAAACCTTTTGTAGCAGCTATAATGTTAGGTATCAGTGCCTTGATAGCTATTGTGACTTCACTTACAGTTTCATCAGTTGCTTTAGTCTCAGAAATGAAGACTGCACACTTTGTTAATGATTTGAGTAAGAATGTTTCTTTGGCACTGGTAAGACAAGAGGCTATAGATAAGAAATTAGAAACAAAAATTGATGCTTTAGAGGATGTAGTTCTGGAGTTAGGACAAGAGATAGAAAATATTAAGGTTCAGCTTTCCACCAGATGTCATGCCAGCTTTCGATACATATGCGTAACGCCATTAATCTATGACAAGCAACATAATTGGACTCTTACTAAAAATCATTTGTTGGGAATTTGGAAAGATAATAATATTTCTCATGATATGGCTCAATTAAAAGCTCAAATTGCGGTTATGAGTAAAGCACAAGATGGATCGGTTAACTTAGAGGATTTGGCTCAGGCTTTTAGTTCTGGTTTGAAGTCTCTGAACCCTGTAACTTGGTTACATTGGATTGTTGTCGTTGCCGTGGCTGCAGGGGTAATCTTTCTTTTTCTTCTTATCCTTCCAATAATTTTCAAACTAGTCTTCTCCTCCATTTCTGCTGCCAAAAGAGATATTCATGAGCTCAAATTAAAAAATACAAAAGCGGGAGATATCACACGCTATCACACGCTTCTCTTGAACCCCGTGATTTCACGCAGCCAAGCTGCAATCCAGACGAAGGCTGTGTGATATTTACTGGGGCTGTTCAAGGTGAATGCCGCTGTGGGCCTCCTTGGCTGCAGATAGAGCTGAGCTGAAATTTCTCGTGGCAAGCTGTGTAACCCTTTATCTGACCTGTTCTTTTACTTATGAGATGTCTCTGCCAGCCAGAGGTGCGAGCATTCCAGGCGTGACAGTTCACTCAGAGCTTATTCTTTGAACTACAGTACTGGCCATGATTTTTCCTCTGGAGATCCATTGCTTTGCTTTTAATCAGCTGTACAGTTATTACCTAGATACATTAAAGAATTAACCTCCCAACAATTTATATTATTCTGTATGGTTAGCTGGCTTTGGCACTCTGACATGGAAACCTTCAGTTTAGTAAAGTTTCAAAATAAGCCTGAGGAAGTCTCACAAAAAGATAAACAAAACATAGTGTAGTCTCTGACTCTTGAATTACTAATTTATTATTGACCACAGAGGGACGCGATAACCTTGGGTGTAATCTCTGACGTTCATGCCTGATTCATTTGTATTTCCTTGTGCCAGTTACTCATGGTAACCATTCTTTGTAAACATTTCACTGTAATACCAACATGTGGATAAAAATGCCTGCCTCAGAACAGTAAAGTGCATTCAGACGCATTCAGATCTTGTGTGTGTCTGTCTGTCATTTCACGCCGCGACCAGTGCCTTCCTGCATACCAAAGACCCTGATTCCCCCACGTGTGTTCCGACTGAGTCGGTCCGTGGCCTTTTTACATTCTTCCTTGCTCCTCTTCTGAGTTGCTGGGACAAGGACTCTGTATTGGTGTTAGCTTTGTGACTGACAATCACATCTCTAGGGTAATATGAAATACTCAGCTAAAAGGAGACATTTTCATGGTATCTTCTCTTTCCTTCATGTTTATCCTTTTTCCAAGTGTTGGCATCTTTCATCTGTGTCTCATGATACATTCCAGGTTCTTTCTGACCAATATTTTCCCATTTTCAGGTCTGTACATGCTCAGCCAAATCTGCATAACTATAAATCAAAACTAAGAGCCCTGAATGGCAAAGGCCAAGGAGTCTCAAGGATCCAGGTGTGTTAAAAGGATTGAACGAGGGGTTGGGTGAGGCTCACCTGTCAGTAGAAAGAGGACATGAATTTGGTTTTGCATATTCTCTTTTATTTATTATCCTGGAAAATTTCACTGAGAATAGTATTATATGTGATGAGGATCTCCCATGGTAGGCAGTGCAGTCAGCAGTCAGTTGATGTCAACATTTGATTAGTTTTGAGTCTCTGAAATAGCAGCTGCCCATTGAAAACAAAGTTTCTTTTAGCCAGACTGAAATCAGGATCAGGCAATGGGTGTGACAAGGGCCATTTATACATGAAGCAAGCATCAGTAGTGTTTTCACTCCTAGGGCCTGTGACCTTCCTTATTGGATTTCAGCCAGATTCTCAGTTTAATCTGTATTTATTTTACCCCTGAGGAGCTAGCTGGGCTCATCTAGAACAAGAAAATCTTCTGTTACCCACAGAGCATCTTGCTACCAGGATACTAGTGGCCATGCCTTACCTGGCATATTATGATTGTAGCACACAGGATGCAAATCTGGGTATGGCCTTTAATAACTCTGCCTCCTGCCCCAGTTTGCATAGCAGTTTTTGACACTGTGAATGCTACCACTGCATCCAGGATAATTGTTGACAGTGAATGATCGGAGCTGAGTTGTTTTTCTCTAGCGATGTAATTGCTTTCTGAATCACATGTTCTGTCCAGTCTAAATGATATTTAGTCCTTCAGGTGTGCTCTCACTCATGCACGGTGTTGAATTATTCCTGATTAGAGTAGAATAATTACTGTTGATATTTTGTCTACTATTAGGTTGAGTCTCTTTTCCTTAGTATTCTGAGGTATATTTCTTCTCTTCTTACATTCTAGAAAGCTTTTATACTGAGCAGTGTTAGGTTTTCCACAGGATTGTAAAGTAACTTTTATTTTCCTATTGTAATTATTGTCTGGGAGGCTTACTGCCTCTGTCCATTTACCTAGGACTAGGCCTGGAAGCCTCTAGCCTCTATACAATCTTATTTAATCCTAGAGTATTTTCTGTCTGTGAAATTTCCTTCTGAATGAGCTCTTCCTGTTTTGTTCATTGTCAACTCTTTTTTTTTCTTTTTCTGTTTTTTTTCTTTGTTTCTTTTTGTTTGTTTGTTTTGTTTTGTTTTGTGAGACAGGGTTTCTCTGTATAGCCCTGGCTGTCCTGAAATTCACTCTGTAGACCAGGCTGGCCTCGAACTCAGAAATCTGCCTGCCTCTGCCTCCCAAGTGCAGGGATTAAAGGCGTGCGCCACCTCTGCTTGACTTCTGGTTTTTTTTTTTTTTTTTCCAGACAGGGTTTCTCTGTGTAGCCCTGGCTGTCCTGGAACTCATTCTGTAGACCAGGCTGGCCCTGAACTCAGAAATCCACCTGCCTCTGCCTACCAAGGGCTGGGATTAAAGGAGTGTTCCACCACCACCCAGCCCTTCTCAACTTTTTTTGTTTGTTTGTTTGTTTGTTTTGTTTTGTTTTGTTTTCCTTTTTTCTTTTTTCTTTTTCTTTTTTTTTTTCCGAGACAGGGTTTCTCTGTATAGCCCTGGCTGTCCTAGAACTCACTCTGTAGACCAGGCTGGCCTCGAACTCAGAAATCCGCCTGCCTCTGCCTCCCAAGTGCTGGGATTACAGGCTTGTACCACCACCGCCAGGACCTTCTCAACTCTTAACCGGCTGGTGCTACTCAGCTGTTCAGGCTCAAACTCTTCTCCCAGCTGAGTCTTTCAATCTGGTTCTTCTCTGAGAAACTGAAATGCTTTGCTTGGCCTTAAATTAACTGTACTAATCTTATATGTGCTAATTCTAATTTGTGCTAATATAAACCTATTATGTACTAATTATTGTACATATTAGCAACAACAGATGGGATTTTATATTGACATTTTTTGGGTTTTAGTGCAATACATTTCATATGCAATCAGTTTCAATAAAGTTTGATCTTCCTCTGATAAAGTGATGTGGATACAATCATTACAATGATTGTTTTTAAAATTTTAAGATAGGAAAGAAATCTATAGAAAGTGTTATGCTACACAATGTAACTGTTACCATTGGAAATTTTACATGTCATGGGAGGATAGCTGTTATTTATCAACTTTCAAGAACATTATCTTTCTTCATAAGGTGAAATATCAATAATTGGTACACAGTCACAATGTACCGTTAAAATATGCACTTAGCCTCTTTTTTACAAAGGCTAAATTCAACAAGGAACTAACTTGCTTAAATGCAAATTACTAACTTTAAAACTGTAATTTGAT
Organism: Apodemus agrarius; assembly: GCA_964023405.1. NCBI lineage: Eukaryota > Metazoa > Chordata > Mammalia > Rodentia > Muridae > Apodemus > Apodemus agrarius. The sequence continues at coordinate 10,411,884 of OZ030009.1, read as the reverse complement.
TCACATATTTTCAAATCGAGTTGGAGTTGATTTATATTACCATATTTGTGTGCAAATTGTGTATGTTTTTCAGTTCAAAATGTTTTTAAAATCATATTAAAGTTTCAAAAATTTGAATATTGTTCATCTTATCTAAATGTAAATTTTTATTGAAATATTGCACTTATGAAAAGAAAGAAAAAGAAAGTCTTTTGAGCGGTCTCTTTCTATTGCCTATCATGTTTTCTCTTCAGTCTCACAATATAAAATCTCTCCCAGTAAAACTGTTTCCTTCTCCGTCTCCGTTGCTCTGCTCTCTCAACTGTCCTGTACTGCTGCCCATGCTCTCTACTGTGTTCCTTTACTATTCTCTTCTTCCTGTACTTTCTCTCCCTTAAGAAGCTTCCCTTTCCTCTCTCACCTCAGGAGAGTTATGCATATCCTGTTCTGTCAGATCTTTCTGTGACATTTCACATTTTCCGCTATTCAATTGGACAACACTTTTAAACATGGGTGCCTCTTTTTACTTAATAACTGCACTTTTGTTGTTTGAGATTAAAGTGAATACCAAGGGCTTGCTTGCATTTCAATCATAGTGATTCAAGTTGTGTGCCAGGGGCTGAACCACACCTTAAGTTGGAACTGGTTCAGATATCCTTATATAATATTTTGTCAGTTTAATTCTGTAGAATTTCTTCTTCCTGAACAGAAAACTGCCACGGACCGACTCAGTCGGAAAACACTCCCGTGGGGAAATCAGGGTCTTTAGTATGCAGGAAGGTACAGGTCCGGCGAATGACAGACAGACACACACAAGGTCTGAATGCGTCTGAATGCACTTTACTGTTCTGAGGCAGGAACTTTTATACAAGTTGGCATTGCATTACTTGAAGAAAAATTGTATCCAGGGAAATGTATACAAAGAATGGTTACCATGAGTATCTGGCACAAGGAAATACAAAATCAATCAGGTATGAACGTTAGAGAATACACACAAAGTCATCGCGTCCCTCTGCAGTTAATGATAAGCTAGTAGTTCAAGAGTCCTTGGAAACCACTATGTAACAGGGCTAGGTATTGTTAGTGCAGTTTTAGTTTAAATCTTGCTTCCTTCTTGTAAGACCCCCTCAGGTTTACTAGAAACTTTACCTAACTGATGGTTTCCATGTCAGAGTGCCAGAGCCAGCTAACTACGCAAATAATAGATATTGTTGGGAGGTTAATTGTTTAATGTATCTAGGTAATAACTGTACAGCTGATTAAAAGCAAAGCAATGGATCTCTAGAAAATAAATCATGGCCAGTGCTGTAGCTCAAAGAATGAAACTCTAGTGAACCATCACGCCTGGATGCTCGCACCTCCGGCTGGCAGGGACATCTTGTAAGTAAAAGAACAGGTCAGAAAAAGGTCACACAGCTTGCCATGAGAAATTTCAGCTCAGCTCTATCTGCAGCCAAGGAGGCCCACAGCGGCATTCCTTGAACAGCCCTGCATCACACAGCCTCCGCCTGGATTGCAGCTTGGCTGCGTGAAATCACGGGATTCAAGAAATGTGTGTGATTGAAAACCAAGATTCACAGATAATACTATTGATTATTTAGACATATGCTTTATGTATTCTTACTTCTACCATGTATTTTATTGTGAACTCCTTTGATAATTGGTCAATGAAATTTTTCTTTGTGAGATTGTATTCCTTAGGATTTGTAATCTTGAAGATTTGCTGGCATTGTGTGTTGCAAAGTTCACATTGTTCTCCATTCCTTGTGTGGGATAGAGCTTCACTATGTTGTACATGAGGATATATCTTATTTCCTATGACCTCATGAAAAATGTATGCCTTATTCTTTTGTGCCTATTTTCATTAGTTTATTATCTAGGTAGGTTTTTTTTGTGGTTTTTTTTTGTGTTTATTTTTTTTACTTAACGAACATGTTTTAATGTATTACTACATTCAAATGTACCTTATACACTTTCAATAATAGTAGCTACTTTCTGGATTTGACATTACAGTTGCCAGTAATTTTTTCTCAGGCCTTGGAAAATATTATTCCATGCTCACCTGATTTTAATCTATGGATAAAGATTTGGTACTGCTGTATGCTAATATAATGTTGCGTATTTGATGGTAAGGAACAGGTCAAGAAACTGAAAAGGGATGTACACTGTTTCAGCACTTAGATGTGACAATGGGCAGACAGACCTGGGAGTCCATGAATCCAATCTCTGAGAGACGTTCCTAGGGAATGCTAGGCTAGAATGCTATGGTTTTCTAGTATTCAAGAGTCCCAGTGTATGAACACTACACAATTCTATTTGTGTTTATCTACTTTAAAAAGATTGTGATAAAACAAGTGATAGTAAATATTGACTGGAAGACTCAAAAGTGTGGAATTGTGTCTATTAAGAATCACGTGTTGGGTTGGAGTGATGGCTCAGCAGTTAAGGGTACTGACTGCTCTTCCAGAGGTCCTGCGTTCAAATCCCAGCAACCACATGGTGGCTCACAGCTATCTGTAATGGGATCTGATGCCCGCTTCTGGGGTGTCTGAAGACAGCTACAGTGAACTTACTTACATATAATAAATAAATAAATCTTTAAAAAAAAAAAAAAGAATCGCCGGGCAGTGGTGGTGCACTCCTATAATCCCAGCACTTGGGAGGCAGAGGCAGGCGGATTTCTGAGTTCGAGGCCAGCCTGGTCTACAGAGTGAGTTCCAGGACAGCCAGGACTATACAGAGAAACCCTGTCTCAAGAAACCAAAAAAAAAGAAAAAAAAATCACGTGTGTATTTGAGGAAATGTTAGTTCTAAGATTTAAAGTCGAAGGCCTAGTGTTCATATAGATTTCATGGTAGAAGTACGTAAACCCATGGGTTATTCTTCCCATTCTAGTATTAGCTCTTTTTCAGTCTTTATGCCGTGGAAGATGTACTTTTCACATTATACACATAGAAAAAGTAATTACATGAAACTTCATTTTATATGTTTTCTACTGTTGAAATTAAATCAGCACAGATTCTGTCACTAGAGCAGAAATTTTTGATCTGTTGCTGGTAGAACTGTCAGCAATACTCAGCCTGTGTGTTACAGGCAAGAATCATAAAGTGACATGCTTTGAAAAATGTCCTGATTACTCCCTGAAAATTCATGTATTCCTATGCCAATGTTTAATACCCACTTGATGCTGTCTACAAATGCCCAAGACATCAAGTTTTACATATTTTAAATTCATAACAGCATTATATTTTCCCCTGCATCACTAATTTCTATTTTAGAGAAGTTTCCTATTGTCAGTAAATTTTCTACCATATGAATTAGTGATTATACTATTTTTTTCATGCATATTACAATTGTGAGAATATTTACAGAGAAACATTCTGATAGAATATTTGCATTATCTGTTTTCTTTGGTATTGCAGATGTTGCAAAGCTCCTAGAATTTATTTTAATCTGTGCTATCTAAATCCCTAGTGTGTCCCATCCCTTGTTATTCTTGTTTTCATTATATCCTTGTTTCATGTATGTTCTGAGGCAGGATTTGGATGGGTATCCATGCTGTCATATGTTCATAAGCCCGTGTTCATGTTACATGACAATATGTGTTTCCATAACTCCACTTCCTCCTTTATTAGAGGCTTCCCTATGCCCCCACTGCTGGCTTTTTACTCAGCATTATCTGAATTTTCAGTTTTCCTTTATGAACCATGCTTTTCTGACTTAGGCTGAAAGCACCACCATGCTATTGTGTAGACAGAACAATTTAAATGCGTATCCACTATTTCTACATATTACTGTATGTATGTTATATATTTGCTTTTGGGCCTGTAATCTTCAGAGTGATTTTAACCATTTTCAAGTGTCATATCTGTATTTATGTTGTAGGCTGACCTCATTTCAAATCAGTAAAGTTTCTTTTACCTACTTATCACTACTACACTGGTAGACATACATAGTCAAACAGTTTGGTATTACAGTAAAAGCATATGCTATCTAGGGAGAGTGATTAATGACTCCTTACCCCCATAAGCCTACAGAGCCCTTTTTAGCAGTTTGTAAGCTAAACCAGCATATTCCTAATCCTTTTAGACACTGAATGGTTTTGTAACTTCTCAGACTATTCTTTAGGATTGTGTCAAACCAAATGATGTTTTCTTGTATTTTTCTGTAGCTTTTTAAGTATTATGAGATTGGATTATGCTCTTGGGATATTTGTAGCTCTTGAGCTGAAGAATTATGTTTCTTATGATTTCAGAAATGCCTTCCTCATATCCTTATTTGAACATTGAAAATATTCTAAGTCTTACTTGCTCTTTGTAAGCACTGCTGTACTGTGGTAAAATAGTGTGGAGACTTTGCACATCCTTTCTGTCTTCTGAATAAAATAGAATGATGACAGCTGTCTTTAGTTTGTGTAATGATAGTTTTATTCTGTTGGTTATTAACTTCATTAGATTCAGTGATTTTTCCTTCTGTTCCATAGTATTCTCTGTGCAAGATTATTGTGGGATTTGTAAAAGAAATTTGTGAACTCAGTGCTGCATCTATTTATTCCTCAGACAGTGTTAGAAGAAATACTAGAAGTCTGGGTTTCCACACTTGCTTATTGCATGACCTAGTGTCATGACATAGAAAGATTTCTTGTTCACTTGTTCCTAGGGCATCATTATTTTCCTTGTTAATTCTCATTAATTGAATATGACTTTCCACAGCACTGCCTCATCTGCTATTTCCCAGTTTCAATATAAACTAATGAGGCAGGGGCATGAAAAGATACTACCCATATACCTTTTAAATGCCAAGAGAAGTATTTTGACATGAGAGAAGAATAAGGTCAATGTGATTTGCTGAATATTGCTTACACCATGATCATGACAATTTTGTGTAGCATTAGTATCTTGGCATTCAGAATGATTCTTATGTTTTTATATATGCACAAACTGGTGTGTGTGTGTGTGTGTGTGTGTGTGTGTGGTGTGTGTATTTATATCAGGAGACCCTTGTCATAAATTCTTACTCAAGTGTGGAACTACAGAACTACAACACAGTTAACAGGGAGAATCTTTGTCTGTACTCCAAGACAACAGGACACACATAGAACATAGGTATATTGTATCTGCTTGGTAGAATGAAGTGGAATCTCATCAAAAAGTCAGGTATTGTATTCTATTATGATGACTAATGAAATACCATTCAATTCTAGGTATCAATCATAGTAGTTACTAGCACTTTGTCCTTGCTTCTAGACCCAGGAAGAGAAATTCTCAGTAATAACTCAGAAATTCTGAGTAATAATGTTTTATAGCAGGTATGCACCTGCTCTGTATTTGTCATGATGTTTGTGCATGACTAGAAATCCTAACTAACACACCACTCAAAATATTTCGCTCCATTCTCTCATGTATGTAGAAATGTTGACAAGATTCCTTGTAGTATCATTTTGCTTTTAATGACATTTTATGTGGTTTAGCATTGTCCATTATGTAGTTGTAGTAATTTCATCTTTGTATTTTTCAAACCCTGTTGTAAAATTTCTTTTTTTTTTAAGCTTTATTTGTTATTATATGTAAGTACATACCAGGAGAGGGTGTCAGATCTCATTAGGGATGGTTGTGAGCCACCATGTGGTTGCTGTGATTTGAACTCAGGACCTTCGGAAAAGCAGTGTGTGCTCTTAACGGCTGAGCCAGCTCATCAGCCCACCAATGTTAAATTACAAGAAGAGTTCCAATATTTGAAACTAGGACAAGAACAAAACAAAACAAAAAAAAAAAAAAAAGAATGAATTTTTCTCTGGTAAGCACGCCACAGGTCAGTATGCTGCCCAAAGTTTTTGAAAAATCCCATTTTTATTCAAAACATTCAATAGCTCTGATTTATATGTGATCATGTTTTCTAAAGGGCTTATTTTCTATGATTTTCTATAATTTTCTTCTGGGAAAAGGAAATTTTAATGGTTAGGTCATTATCATATATAACACCATCATATTTTACCTGCATTTTTTTACTGTGAGGACATAACAATTTCCATGGACTGAAGCCGTTGAGAATCAAACACACAGTGTAGAAGTCACTAAGCTATAAAGTGCATGTGACATCTCTCCTAAGCTTGTTTTCTACTAACTGAAAAATAATGCTCTATGGAGGAAGAGTCTTGGATAAGTAGTCTGGGACTTTCACGTGTGGCCTGGCACTACATATGCCATATGTCACTAAGCTATTTCCTACATCCATTCCCCCACTTCTTGTCAGAAAAGAGTGTACTTCTCTTCCATTGAAGAGAAAACCCTGTGGTTTTACATTCTTGTTTTCCCTAGTGGTTATCTTTGACCACAGGTTCCGTTTGCCCTCTACAGATAAATACATTTCATGGATGTTTCTAGTTCTTAGGATGTTAGTGTTGTGTTAGTGTAAATGGACAGTGAAATGATGTTTTCTAGAATATAAATTATGTTGTCCAGATATCCACAGTGTGATTACATTGCATGACTCTATTGACATAAAATAAGCAAATGCTCCTGGCCTAATCTGAGTATTCAGAAAACTGGGGCAGGTGTACTCCTGTTTGTTTTGATCAGTTGAAGGCAGTGACTTAATCATTAAATGATTTTTCTGTACAGTATCCCATTCTTTCCCAATGTAACGCTTTTCTTTCTGTTCCGTAAACTCTGCATAGCTTTTTCTTAAGTCCAGCTAGAAAGACAGAAACAGGCAACAGAGAGACACATTCAGAGTACACACATAGACACATACACACACACAGAGAGAAGACATACACAGAGATAGATTTAGAAGACAGCCTTGAGGTAGTCCCAGATTCAAACTCATACAACCAACAGGATGGAAGGCACAGGGAACACGAAGTAGAGAATTCCAATATTGATGTACTCTTTTTTTTTCTTTTTTTTTATTGTATATATTCTATATTTACAATTCATTTCCCTTTTTCTGGTTCCCCACCCCCAAAGGTCCCACATGTCCTTTTCCCTCCCCCTGCTCCCGCATCCACCCCCTCCCACTTTACTGTTCTTGTACTCTCCCACAATGATGTTTTGGTCCATTCTAGCACCAGTGTCCACTCCTTTCTTCTTGTGAGACATCACTTGATATGTGATTTGTGTCTTTGGTGTTCCAAGCTTCTAGGCTAATATCCACTTATCAGTGACTGTATACCATGGGTATTCTTTTGAGACTGGGTCACCTCACTTAGTATGACATTCTCCAGCTCCATCCATTTCTCTAAGAATTTCATGAATTCATTGTTTCTAATGGCTGAATAGTACTCCATTGTGTATATATACCACATTTTTTGTATCCATTCCTCTGTTGAGGGACATCTGGGTTCTTTCCAGCTTCTGTCTATTATATATAAGGCTGCTATGAACATAGTGGAGCATGTATCCTTATTGCATGCTGGTGAATCTTCTGGGTATATTCCCAGGAGTGGTATGGCTGGGTCCTCCGGAAGTATCACGCCCAGTTTTCTGAGGAACTGCCATACTGATTTCCAGAGTGGTTGTACCAGTTTGCATTCCCACCAGCAGTGGAGGAGTGTTCCTCTTTCTCCACATCCTCGCCAACACCTGATGTCTTCTGAGTTTTTAATCTTAGCCATTCTGACTGGTGTGAGGTGAAATCTCAGGGTTGTTTTAATTTGCATTTCCCTAATGACTAGTGATGTTGAACATTTTTTAAGGTGTTTCTCAGCCATCCGAATTTCTTCAGTTGAAAAGTCTCTGTTTAGCTCTGTACCCCATTTTTGGATAGGGTTATTTGGTTTTCTGGGGTCTAACCTCTTGAGTTCTTTGTATACATTGGAGATTAGCCCTCTGTTGGATGTGGGGTTGGTGAAGATTTTTTCCCAATTTGTTGGTTGCCGATTTATCCTTTTGACAGTGTCTTTTGCCTTACAGAAACTTTGTAGTTTTATGAGGTCCCATTTGTCTATTCTTGTTCTTAGAGTATAAGCAATTGGTGTTCTGTTCAGGAATTTTTCCCCTGAGCCGATGTCTTCAAGGGTCTTCCCCAGATTCTTTTCTATTAGTTTTAGTGTGTCTGGTTTTATGTGGAGATCCTTGATCCACTTGGAGTTGAGTTTAGTGCAAGGAGATAAGAGTGGATCAATTCTCATTCTTCTGCATGTTGACCTCCAGTTGAGCCAGCACCATCTGTTGAAAAGGCTATCTTTTTTCCACTGGATGTTTTCAGCTCCTTTGTCGAAGATCAATTGGCCATAGATGTGTGGGTTCAATTCTGGGTCTTCGATCCTATTCCATTGATCCGTTCCCTGTCACTGAACCAATACCATGCAGTTTTTAATACCACGCCTCTGTAATATTGCTTGAGGTCCGGGATATTGATTCCCCCAGAAGTTCTTTTGCTGTTGATGATAGTTTTAGCTATCCTGGGTTTTTTGTTATTCCAGATGAATTTGAGAATTGCTCTTTCTAGCTCTATTAAGAACTGAGTTGGGATTTTGATGGGGATTGCATTGAATCTGTATATTGCTTTGGGCAAGATTGCCATTTTGACTATATTAGTCCTGCCAACCCACGAGCATGGAAGATTTTCCCATTTTCTGATGTCTTCTTCAATTTCCCTCTTCAGAGACCTGAAGTTTTTGTCGTATAAATCTTTCACATGTTTGGTTAGCGTCACTCCAAGATACTTTATATCATTTGTGGCTATTGTGAAGGGTGTCATTTCCCTAATTTCTTTCTCAGCCTGCTTATCCTTCACGTATAGGAAGGCTACTGATTTACTTGAGTTGATTTTATAGCCAGCCACTTTGCTGAAGTTGTTTATCAGTTGCAGGAGTTCTCTGGTGGAGGTTTTTGGGTCACTTAAGTAAACTATCATATCATCTGCAAATAGTGATAGTTTGACTTCTTCCTTTCCGATTTGTATCCCTTTGACTTCCCTCTGTTGTCGAATTGCTCTAGCTAGTACCTCAAGTACTATATTGAAGAGATATGGCGAGAGGGGACAGCCTTGTCTAGTCCCTGATTTTAGAGGGATTGCTTCAAGTTTTTCTCCGTTTACCTTGATGTTGGCTACTGGTCTGCTGTATATTGCTTTTACTATAATACCAAAATTAAACCAGGATCAAATAGATCATCTAAACAGACCCATAACCCCCAAAGAAATAGAAGGGGTCATAGACAGTCTTCCAACCAAAAAGAGCACAGGACCAGACGGTTTTAGTGCAGAATTCTATCAGACCTTCAAAGAAGTCCTGATACCGATACTCTTCAAATTATTCCACAAAATAGAAACAGAAGGAACACTACCCAACTCATTCTATGAAGCCACAATTACCCTGATACCAAAACCACACAAAGATCCAACTAAGAAAGAGAACTACAGGCCAATTTCTCTTATGAATATCGATGCAAAAATACTAAACAAAATACTTGCCAACCGAATCCAAGAACACATCAAAACGATCATTCACCATGATCAAGTTGGCTTCATCCCAGGGATGCAGGGATGGTTCAATATACGGAAATCCATCAACGTAATCCACTACATAAACAAACTCAAAGAAAAAAACCACATGGTCATCTCATTGGATGCTGAAAAAGCATTTGACAAAATTCAGCATCCTTTCATGCTAAAGGTCCTAGAAAGAACAGGAATTCAAGGCCCATATCTAAACATGATGTACTCTTTGATAAATACTTCTATGGGAATGGCTTTCATTTCTTTCTGTAAACTGGTTCACATTCATTATTTATCATCAACATGTTTAATCTATTCACATATGCAGCATCAATTAGCAGGTGTTATCTTTTTTTTTTTTTTTGAGTAAGCGTAATATGGGAAAGAATAAAACTTACCTCTATGGAAAACAAGGAGCCCTACCTTTTGAATGGTGTCCGTGGTCTCAGAACTATGTACTTTAAGGACAGACTCCCAGTTCTGGGCTTGGGTTTTTGAGCTCTCACTTCCATCATGAGCTGGACTCATTTTTTTGTTGTTGTTTTTGTGGATTTGTTTTTTTCTAGACAGGGTTTCTTTGTATAGCCCTGGCTGTCCTGGAACTCACTCTGTAGACCAGGCTGGCCTTGAACTCAGAAATCCGCCTGCCTCTGCCTCCCAGAGTGCTGGGATTACAGGTGTTCACCACCACCACCCAGCAGCTGGACTCAATTTTAATCTGTCTAAACCATCATAATAGTTTTGAACCTCAGTAGTCTCCTGAGAAACCTGCTCTTCATTATAATCATGAAAAGAGTTGATTTCCTAGCTAGAATCTCTAAAGAGACTTGGGTAATTCTGGAGGCTCTTTTCCCTAGCCTACACAGATACACATGCATATGTACATTGAGAAAGATAAAGAACAATCAGGAATCCATGTACGAAACAATGGTTAAACAGTGTAGTATCTATTATAGTTCTATTTGTAGTTGCTGTTTGTTTATTTGTTTTTAGAACATTCTGGGGAGTTTTCCCAAGGCATTTCTCTATTTTACTCCCCCGAAAACTACAAGCAGTAAATAATATTGTGCCATTATTTCAATTCATCATTTTCTTTGACTGAGGTATTCCAGCACCTATACCATGTGTTCAGGCCTGATATTTGTTTCCCACAGGAAGTTTTGGAGTTATTTTTCTTCAGCTCACAGCATTTTCATTTCATTTTGGGGGGGATGTTTTAATTTCCTCTGGAAGAGGGTATGCTTGTGTTTTTCCACAGGATGCAGACAGTCCAGTCTGGATCCCAGACAGCCTCATCCGGCCGTTTAACCAAAGGGCCTCTATCGAGGAATCAGAGGAGAAAGCAGAGACTGAAAAAAAAGAGGATGCTAAAAATGATGATGGGGCTTGATCTTGCTGTTCTACGGGAGACCTTAACTGTTGCTGAACCGTCACACGAGTCAAGAGAGGATCTGCCCACCTGGGGACAGCTGAGGAGACTCGCCCGAGAAGCGCAGCAGATGATCACTAGCACCAAAAAGCAGTTATCAACAGAAAATATGTTTCTTGCTATGTTTGTTATCCTTTCTATGCAAATGTGTCCTGTGTCTGCAGTTTCATATTGGTCTTATGTTCCACATCTCCCACTTCTTCATCCCGTGGCTTGGGGGGAGAATGTAAATATTAGAGTAATGACCAATGATACTGGACTTATGGGGGGACATGCTACTCTTTCCTCCCATCTAACCTCTACTCCATTTAGATATAAGGGGATGTCAGACTCTGCTCTGATTTGCATCGATTTAGCTAGATCGGGGTCTATGGGTTGTCTTTCTCTCACCTATAAAACTATTCTTGCTAATGCTCCAGATAAATCGCCTCCAGCAAAAGAACCTCCATATCATAGAAGATTTATGTAAGAAATTAAACTTAAGATTTTGGGGACTAATTTTCATAATGAAACCTTTGAAAAGTTATCTAAGGACATCCTTTAAATTCGTATTCCCGAAACTATAAAGATAAAGATAAGATGTGGGAGCCTCCTCAGAGTTATGAAAGACCAAGTTGGCTTAAATGTGGTTTTGAACATTGGGCTATAGCACATACTCCCTGAAAGAATCAAGAGAGGATTTATGATTATTCCGTAGCCACACCACATAATAACTATAGAGCTTTTCTTCTTGGTGAAAAATTACAATATCATAGATATAAACCTAAAATGTTTACTTCAGAACCTATTAATAGGTGATATACACCAGGATGGGTAGAACCTGTCTATGTTAGTCATTCTTCTTCAGGTGATGTTTTGAATACATTTCCAAGACTATTTAGACTTTTTGCTACATCTGATATAATTTACTTTAAGAGGCCTCTAGAGTCTAGATATCTACCTATAGCGATTAGATCTTGTTTGAGCTATCCTTATAGTATACTTGCTGAAAAGAATACAGATTTAATCATTACTAAATTAGGGCACTCTTATGAGGTTCACTGTTCTGAATGTATTTTGACTAATTGTATTGATCATAAGTTGATTGAATCCTACTCACACATTGTAATATTACGAAGGCCTTCCTACGTAATGCTTCCTGTAAATCTAAAGGATGAAGCTTGGTTTGACAATGAGGCTTTACAGGTAATTACAAAAATTAGTGAGCTTATTAGGCCAAAGCGTTTTGTAGCAGCTTTAATGTTAGGTATCAGTGCCTTGATAGCTATTGTAACTTCACTTACAGTTTCATCAGTTGCTTTAGTCTCAAAAATGAAGACTGCACACTTTGTTAATGATTTAAATAAAAATGTTTCTTTGGCACTGATAAAACAAGAGGTTATAGATAAGAAATTAGAAGCAAAGATTGATGCTCTAGAGGATGTAGTTCTGGAGTTAGAACAAGAAATAGAAAATATTAAGGTTCAGCTTTCCACCAGATGTCATGCCAGCTTTCGATACATATGTGTAACTCCATTAATCTATGACAAGCAACATAATTGGACTCTTACTAAAAATCATTTGTTGGGAATTTAAAAAGATAATGATATTTTTCATGATATGGCTCAATTAAAAACTCAAATTACAGTTATGAGTAAAGCACAAGATAGATCAGTTAACTTAGAGGATTTGGCTCAGGCTTTTAGTTCTGGTTTGAAGTCTCTGAACCCTATAACTTGGTTACATTGGATTGTTGTCGTTGCCGTGGCTGCAGGGGTAATCTTTCTTTTTCTTCTTATCCTTCCAATAATTTTCAAACTAGTCTTCTCCTCCATTTCTGCTGCCAAAAGAGATATTCATGAGCTCAAATTAAAAAATAAAAAAGCAGGAGATATCACACACATCTCTTGGACACCGTAATTTCACGCAGCCAAGATGTAATCCCGGCAGAAGCTGTGTGATATTTACTGGGAAAAGCCTTGTTTGGCAGGGCTGTCCAAGGTAAATGTCGCTGTGGGCCTCCTTGGCTGGAGGTAGGGCTGAGCTGAATTTCTCATGGCAAACTGTGTGACCCTTGTTTCTGACTTGTTCCTTTACTTACGAGATGTCCCTGCTAGCCGGAGGTGCGAGCATCCAGGCGTGATGGTTCACTGAGAGTTTATTCTTTGAGCTACAGCACTGGCCATGATTTATCTTCTAGAGATCCATTGCTTTGTTTTTGATCAGCTGTACAGTTATTACCTAGATACATTAAAGAATTAACCTCCCAACAATTTATATTATTTGTATAGTTAGGTGACTTTGACACTGTGACATGGAAAGCATCAGTTAAGTAAAGTTTCTAAGTAGGCCTGAGGGAGTCTCACAAAAAGAAAGCAAACATAGTGTTTCCAAGGACTCTTGAACTACTAGTTTATCATTAACTACAGAGGGACGCGATGGCTTTGTATGTATTCTCTAAAGTTCATACCTGATTGATTTTGTATTTCCTTGTGCCAGATACTCATGGTAACCATTCTTTGTAAACATTTCCCTGGATACATTTTTTCTTCAGTAATGTAATACCAACTTGTGTGTATAAAAGTTCCTGCCTCAGAACAGTAAAGTGCATTCAGACGCATTCAGATCTTGTGTGTGTCTGTCTGTCATTTCACGCCGCGACCAGTGCCTTCCTGCATACCAAAGACCCTGATTCCCCCATGTGTGTCCCGACTGTGTTGGTCCGTGGCAAGTTACCCTTTCTCTCTACCCATGACCGCCGTGACACCGCCCCATAGGTACACGCCCAGGCCCGGCATTCCCTGCATCTACTTCCACCTTAAGGCAGCTCCCCTGAGGGGTGCAGGGTCCATGGGCCCCAAGGGCGGGGCCTCACGTGTATGGGCGGGGCCAAATGTGAAGACCATCACTGAGCATGCTCACCGCCGGCCCCGCCCCCTCAGGGGGCCCTGCCCCAGCCCGCTGTCCTCGAAGGGCCTGCCATTCTCCCGGGCGGGCTACCACTTTATTCTTTAATTCTCCATGAAAATTGTCAATTTTAATGTGTTTATCTGAAATATTTTCCATGTAAATCTTTAATTTTATCATAAAGTGTTTTTACTTCCCTCTTCAATAAATAAAAAAATTTTTTAAAAAGGGTTTTTTGTTTGTTTGTTTGGTTTGGTTTGGTTTGGTTTGGTTTTGGTTTTTCGAGACAGGGTTTCTCTGTATAGCCCTGGCTGTCCTGGAACTCACTCTGTAGACCAGGCTGGCCTCGAACTCAGAAATCTGCCTGTCTCTGCCTCCCACGTGCTGGGATTAAAGTCGTGCACCACCACGCCCGGCTTAAAAAAAGGTTTTGAGAATTCCCAGTAGGTCAACATGGAATCAGACATATTCATTTATGTGCAAAGTGACCTTCCGTAATGACCCAGATGGGGCATAAGTCTTACCCAAGTAGGAACCATGGGAATTCAGACCCTAGCCTTCCTCCCAGAAGGAAGGAGACACTGGAATGAACGTGTCCTCAAACATCCACATGAAGTTAAACACAAACTCTTTTATCTTTCTGGACAAACAAGGGGGTCTCAGGATTCCCCTCGCTTCTGAAGTGGGACAAAGAAACCCCTGACCGCATATTGCATCCTCTGCCCGACTGTCTCTAGAATCACGTCTTCAGAGGGGTCTCAATCCCACAGTGTCTATTCAAAGTGACCCGGGTTTTCTCCTTCAAGTCAGGGGAAGGTCAGAACTGCTGCTCTTTCGGCCATGATAAGTGGAGACTGAGACTTTCCATGTCACACTGAGATGACAGCATTCTGTCTTAATATTTTGCATCAGAATTGAACAGCAGCATCTGGAACTTGATTTGTCAACTTGCAGTCAGGCTTTCAGATATGGAGCAGGTCCAGATTTTCAGCTCAGACTTGAGTGGCTGAACGGAACACGAAAAAGCTGACTACTCCATGGAAAATACAGCAGTCAAGTGTGGGGTGCATGGAGCTGAGACGTGGCTCAGTGGTTAGGGCACTGGCTGCTCTTCCAGAGGTCCTGAGTTCAATTTCCAGCAAGCACATGGTGGCTCACAATCATCTGTAACGGGATCTGATGCCCTCTTCTGGTGTGTCTGAAGACAGCAACAGTGTATGCACATATATAAGATGAATACATCTTTAAGGGGGGAAAAAAAGACAGGTGTTCACATTGCTGCCTGGCTTTTTGAAGATGTCATGGAAAATGTGGACACTCCATTGTTGTTTTTCTTAGATGTTTGTTCTCTTTACATTGTTTCTATATTTGTTTAAATTCAAGAATTTGAGGTTTTTTTCTTATTCACTTCTTGCCATGAAATATTCATAACCATAGTTCATAAAAATTTCTTATTTTCTACTATATTTTGCAACAAACCATATATTTACATGTTTGTTCTTAGTATTGCAAAGATGTATTACCATTAACTTCAAATTGTTGAATGTAAATAGTTTGAATAAAGTCATGTTCAGCTGTATACACATTGACTGTGCAGCATTATATTTGTGGAAATGGTATGAAAATCCACAGGATGTCAGTTTCTTTTGGCATCAATTAGAAGATCCACCCTTACCAATCAGTTCTAGAAAACCTATTACAGAATTTTGATTATGTTTTGATAACATTCAAATCAATATTCTTTCACCGGGAATACTTTGAGAAGAAATAGAATCTATCAGATTATTAGTCTCCATTAGAATGTCACTTTAATTATTTTAGTAATTAAAATGTTGGCAAGTTTTTAGGGTCTTTAAATCACACTAAAAGGTACTTCTGTCCCTTTAAAGTATTTTTTAAATTTATATCCTGTTAGTCACTGCGTCTTTCAGAGGAGGTCTGAAAATGTAAGGTCTCATAAGAACATTTTGCTCTGAGTTATTATAGTCTGATAGCCACTGTACCTAGTAAAGCAAACTGGGAGTAAAGTGTTGAACTAATATAAACTGGGAGATATAATTTCCTTCCTGATTCTTTATAGTCTTGTTTTACCCCAGGTTACACCCCTGTGGCCAGTAAGAGGAAAGTACAAAAATATAAATTATATAAATTTATAATGTAAATAAATATATAAATACAAATATAAAAATATAAGATATAAGATATGAAATATAAAAATATAAAAATTCATAATGTAATAGCTTTGGACTAGCCAGCTACTGTCATTGTGGATGGACAAACTAATGTAAAAGAATCCTCCACTTTCCAGAATTACAATAAGCAGGAAAGTTCATTAGCATCACAGTGGCACCATTTCCTGTTACCCACTCCTGGGAAGCCAGGCTCAAGCATGCCTATTTCAGGAATTTTCACATCGCTGTTCCATGACTCATTGTGTCTTTCCCAGGACCACATCTTCCTTGCTGGTTTCCAGTGAGATGGAAAGCCAGCTTCCTTTGGCCTCGCTCTCATTTCTCTAAGCTCTCCATTCTCACTCTCAAGTAGACTTCTCCTCCATCTTGCAGACATAAATATGGGTGAACTCTCTAGGGACTAATTGAAAGCCCTGAGAGCAGTGGGTGTTGTTATATCACTGGTGACATCACAGGGGATGCCCAGAGCTCTCCAGGATACACTAGAATGTTCAGATAAGGGATTGTTTATGTCATGGGGAACAGGCTTTGCCTTCCTGTTAATGCTCTCCCTCTACTGAACAGAAGCTGAGGAGCCCATCCCGGGAGACTTTCCTGGGACACAAATGTTGATCACCTCCCTTTCAAAAGCCAGAGGTCTCAGCCACTGAGATTTTTCAGGGTCAGAACAATGGGAAAGTGGTGTGCTTTATTTCCAAATGTGTTAACTATCCAGAACTGGGACAGGATGGAGAGAAGAGCCAGCCCATCAAGTTGGTAACAGCAAACTTGAGATATCTAATTTCTTCTTAGGCTTTGGCCACATGAAATTGTTAGAAGGCAGTTCCAGGGACACCTTCAGCATGTGGTGATTCAGGACAAGAGGGACATTCTCAGGATGGCCATGTTTGGAGATGTTGTCTGTGGAGAGGGATCAAGAAAACAAGGTGACTCAGGTCTGACACTATGTATTCCATGGTCTGTCAGTCAGGCTGTGAGATACAGATGTCCCTAGACACTCCCCACCATATGTGCATCCACATCTGTCAATGGATGTGAAATTCTACATGTCCCAAACAGCTCTTCTCTGTCTCCTAGCCTTAGAAATAAATACAACAATGTTTTAAAATTGAAGATTTTCATGGAAAATAATACACATAAAATGGTAGACATATTAAAATTTTCTGAACTAATTGAAGAGGTAAGTAGAAATATTTTTTGATAAAATTGTAGATTTTAATGGACAATATTTCTGATAAAATTGAAATATGTAGAAAATAGTATTAAAATTGAAGATTTTCCTGGAAAATTATACAGATAATATGGAAGACATAGAAAACATTTCTAAAGTAAATAGATAAGTAGAAACATTTTTGATAAAATTGAATGGAAAATATTTCTGAAAATATTGAAAAAATATATAGAAAAATGTGTTAAAATAGAAGAATTTTGGCAAATAATAATGTTAAAATAGAAAACATAGGAAATATATCTTAACTAATTGACAAGGAACACTGAAGCATTTTCTGATTAAAATGAAGATTTTAATAGAAACATTTTTGATATAAATGAAGAAATATATAGAAAAAATCTTAAAATTGGAGATTTTGATGGAAAATGATACAGAAAAAATTGCTGAAACATTTAAATATTTCTATAATTATTTAAGTGGTAAGAAGAAACAATTTCTGATAAAATTGAAGATTTACATAGATACTATTGTTTGATAAAATTAAATATATAGAAAAGGTTTTGAAGAATTTCTTGGAAAATAATAATGGTAAAATAGTAAACTTAGAAAACATATCTTTACTAATTGACCAGCACATAGAAGCACTTTACTACTATTATTTCCCAATAAATTTTCAATTTTAACACATTTCCTATATATTTCTTCAATTTTATCAGAAATATTTTCCATGTGCCTTCACTGTTATCAGAAAATGTTTATACTTCCTCTTTCAATTTAATTAGAAATGTTTATTATGTCTAAAGTTTTATCTATATAATTTGTCATGCAAATCGTCAATTTCAATGTGTTTTCTATATATTTCTTCAATTTTAAGATTTCAGATCATTTAGTCATCTACAGGGAGCTCATTTGTCACCAAAGACACTCTATGAACTATCACTTGGAAAGACAAGTAAGATGATGTCTCCAAACCACAGAGTTATTGTTTCCCTCCAATACCAAATATCCCAGCATAGATAAGGCATCCTCTTTAGCCTGAAACCTTAGGGAAGAGGAAACTCCCTCTTGGGCTAAGAAAGATTTTTCCAAGTGAAAGGGAGCATTTTCTCCAGAATCCAGAGATTTCTGTCTTTCTTGTTTATATGGGTCAGGGAATCACAGTGAACATGGATGTATTATTTTATCTGTATAATTTTCCAGAACAGTAGTGTATTTTAATGCGTTTTTCTATATGTTTCTTCATTTTTTCAGAAATATTTTCCACATAAATCTCTACTAGTGTCAGTAAATATTTTAACTCAACTTTCAATTAATTTAGAAATATTTTTATGCCTACCATCTTATCTGTATAATTTTCCATGATAAACTTCAATTTTAATTTTTCATATTTCTTCAGTTTTTTCATAAATATTTTTAATCTTCTGTTTTTTCATAAAATATTTCTAGCTCCTTTTTCAATTAATTTATCCATGTTTTTATGTCTACCATTTTATCTGAATAATGTGCCATGAAATTCGTTAATTTCAATGAGGTTTTCTGTATATTTCTTCAATTTTATCAGAAATATTTTCCACTAAAATCATCCATTTTATCAGAAAATGTGTATAGTACCTCCTTCAATTAATTTAGAAATGTATTTTAAGTCAACCAATTTATCCATATTATTAATAATCACCTTCAATTTTATCAGATGTTTATAAGTCATCTTTCAATTAATTTAAAAGTGTTTTTGGCCAGGTGGTGGTGGCGCATGCCTTTAATCCCAGCACTTGGGAGGCAGAGGCAGGCTGATTTCTGAGTTCAAGGCCAGCCTGGTCTACAGAGTGAGTTCCAGAACAGCCAAACTACACAGAGAAACCAGGTCTCAAAACAACAACAACAACAAATTGTTTATGATGTGTATTTATTTATATTATTACCATCCATGAAAATCATCAGATTTAACAACTTTTTTCTATATATTGCTTCAATATATTATTTTTGTTAATAGTCTTCAATTTTATCAGAAAATGTTTATAATTCCACTTTCAATTAATTTAAAAATTATTTTTGATGTCAAACTATTTATATTATTATCCATGAAAATCATCAAATTAAACACTTTTTTCTCTATATTTTTTCAAGTTTACCAATCATACCTTCCATGTAAATCTATTTTTTCACAGAATATTTCTACTTTATTTACAAATAACTTAAAAAGTTTTGTGCCTATATTGTATCTGTATAATTTTCCATGAAAATCAATTTTAACTTGTATTTCCCTATGTTTCTTCATTTTATTAGAAATATTATCCATGTATCTTCAATATTATCAGAAAATGTTTATTTTTTCAATTAATTTAGAAACTTTTTCTTTCTACCATACTATTTGTATAATTTTCCATGAAAATTGTGAATTTTAATGTTTTTCTATATATTTCTTGAATTTTATCAGAAATATTTTCCATGTAAATCTCCAATTGTGTCAGTAAACAATTATAATTAGTCTTTTGATTAATTGAATAATATTTTTATACCTACAATTTTATCTTTATAATTTTCAATGATAATCTTCAATTTTAACATATTTTTCTATATATTTCTTCAATTTTGTAATATTTTCTATGTAAATCTTCTATTTCATCACAAAATAGTTATACTTACTTTTTCAATAAATTTAGTTTTTTTATGCCTACCATTTTATCTACATAATTTTTCAATGAATTTGTCAACTATATCATGTATTTCTATGTATTTATTCAATTTATTTGAAATATTATCCATGTATCTTTAGTTTTATCACAAAATGTTTATATTTCCTTTAGCAGTTAATTTAGCAATGTTTTTATGTCTACCATTTTAGTTGTATAATTTTCCATGAAAATTGTTATTTTTAACGTACCTTTCTATATATTCTTTAATTTTGTCAGAAATATTTTACATGTAAATCACTAATATTTCAGTAAATATACATATTTCCACATTATATTAATTTAGAAATATTTTATGCCTACCATTTCATCTGTATAATTTTCCATGGTAATCATCAATTTTAACAGGTTTTTTTTATATTTCCTTAATTTTATCATAAATATTTTCCATGTATCTTCAATTTTATCAGAAAAAGTTTATATTTTCTTATTCAATTAATTTAGAAATGTTTTAAAGTCAACAAATTTATCCATATTATTTTCCATTACAATCTTCAATTTTAATACTTTTCTATATATTTCTTCAATTTATCATGAATATTTTCCTTTTAAATCTTCAATTTTATTAGAAAATGTTTATAATCCACAATCAATTAATTTAGAATAGTTTTTCATGTCAGCCAATTCATCTATATTATTATCTGTGAAAATCATCAAATTTTACATGATTTTCTACATAATTCTTAAATTTTATCAAAAGTACTTTCCATGTATACCTTTAATTTTTCGTCGAATATTTCTACTCCATTTTTCAAATTATTTAGCAATATTTTTAAGCCTACCATTTTATCTGTAAAATTTTCTATGAAAATTGTCAATTTTGAAATGTTTTTAAAATATATTTATACAAATTTATCTGAAATATTTTCCGTGTATCTTCAGTTTTATCAGAAAATGTTTATGCTTCCTCCTTCAATTAAATTAGAAATGTTTTTTGTTTGTTTTTTCAAGACAGGGTTTCTCTGTGTAGCTCCGGCTGTCCTGGAACTCACTCTGTAGACCAGGCTGGCATTGAAATCAGAAATCCGCCTGCCTCTGCCTCCCAAGTGCTGGGATTAAAGGCATGCACCACCACCGCCCGACTAGAAATGTTTTTTTTAAGTCAGTGGTACATCTGTATTATTACATGAAAATCGTCAATTTTAACATTTTCAATATATTTCATCAATTTTATCAGAAATATTTCCATGTTAATGTTCAGTTTTATCAGAAAATGTTTAATTCACTTTCAATTATTTTACAAATTTTTTTGCTGGTTTACAGTGAGATGGAAAGCCAGCTTCCTTTGGCCTCTCTCATTTCTCTAAGCTCCCCATTGTCACTCTCAAGCTGACTCCTCCTCCATCTTGCAGACAGAAATATAGGTGAACTCTCTAGGGACTAATTGAAAGCCCTGAGAGCAGTGGGTGTTATTACATCACTGGTGACATCACAGGGGATGCCTAGGGCTCTCCAGGATACACTAGAATGTTCAGATAAGGGATTGTTTATGTCATGGGGAACAGGCTTTGCCTTCCTGTTAATGTTCTCCCTCTACTGAACAGAAGCTGAGGAGCCCATCCCGGGAGACTCTCCTGGGACACAAGTGTTGATCACCTCCCTTTCAAAAGCCAGAGGTCTCAGCCACTGAGATTTTTCAGGGTCAGAACAATGGGAAAGTGGTGTGCTTTATTTCCAAATGTGTTAACTATCCAGAACTGGGACAGGATGGAGAGAAGAGCCAGCCCATCAAGTTGGTAGTAGAACACTTGAGATGTCCACTTTCTTCCTAGGCTTTGGCCACATGAATTTGTTAGAAGGCAGTTCCAGGGACACCTTCAGCATGTGGAGATTCAGGACAGAAGGGGCATTCTCAGGATGGCCATGTTTAGAGATGTTGTCTGTGGAGAGGGATCAGGAAAACAAGATTACTCAGATCTGACACTCTGACCGAGAGAAGAAAACAAAAGGTGTAGTGTGTCTCTGTATTCCATGCTCTGTAAGTCAGGCTGTGAGAGAGTCATCTCACCAAACACTCCCCAACAGCTGTGTACCCAAATTTGTCAACAAATGTCCAAATTCTCCATTTCCTTAACAGCACTCATCTGTCCCTCACCCACTTCCAACCTATTCTATAACTGAATTAACCACAGTATACCACACGCGACTGCCTCCAAGTGTGGTCTAGATGTCTCAAGTCTAACAACACCCCATTACTCTATGCAGATCCCAGCTCCTATTATCCAGAATATAAGTGTTTTCTGGAGAGAGATAATGACCACCAAGCCTGAGCATGGACAGTGGTCTCTAGCCTGGTCTCTAGAGTCCTTCCTTGCATGAGAAGGATATAGCTGGGAAGCCCTACGTGGCCATATAGTTATAAATTTCATATTCTTATGAAAAAGACATTATTTTGCCCTTGATGGTTAAAATCCTAATTAAAATCTCAATATTAATCATGTTAATATCAAGAATGATATCTTCAGCAGACCCAGTCATAAAATTAATTTTATTGAACAAACGACCAAAAAGGGACCATGTCCAGATAAGCATCATGAAACACTTATACAAGATGGCCACATGATGTGATGGTGCTCTGTTTTCAGAGCTGTGGATGTCTTCTCTACACCTGCACAAATGTTTTGGAATTGTGAGTGAAACACACACACACACACACACACACACACACTCACACACACACTCACACACACAAACATTATTTTTAATATGCCTTAATCCATGTATTGGGTGAATATTTTTAAACCTTTTGCATATAAAATACTGATATAATTGAATATTTATATTGAATATATTTCTGATAAAATTGAAGTGTATAGAAATATTGTTAAAATTGAAGATTTTCTGGGAAAATTATACAGATAATGTGGAAGACATAGAAAAGATATCTAAACTAAATAAAGAGGTAAGTAAAAACATTTTAAGATAAAATGTAAAATGTATATGGAATTATTTCTGAAAATATTGAAGAAATACAGAGATAAAAGTGTTAAAATAGAGTGACTTGTTGGTAAATAATAATAGTAAAATAGAAAACATAGAAAATATATCTTTCTTAATTGACCAAGCACATAGAAGCATTTACTGTTTAAATGGAAGATTTTGGTGGAAAATATTTTTGATAAAATTGAAGGAATATGTAGCAAAAATGTTAAAATTGAAGATTTTCATTAAAAATTTAAAGAAAATTTGTAGAAAAATGAAATATTTCTCAACTTATTGAAGTGGTAAGCAATATTTTCTCATAAACTTGAAGATTTACATTGATACTATTTTTGATAAATTGAAGAAGTATATAAAAAAAGGTATTAAAATTGAAGAATTTGTTGGGAAATAATAATGGTACAATAGTAAACATAGAAAATAAATATTTACTAATTGACCAAGCACATCGAAAATTTTCCTGATGAATTTGTAGATTTTGATGGAAAATATTTGTGATAAATTTGAAGTAATATAGACAAAAATGTGTTAAAATTGAAGATTTTCATGGACAATAATACAGATAAAATGGTAGACATAGAAAATATTTTGAAGCTAAATTATGAATTGAGTCAAAATATTTTCTGATAAAATTAAATATTTACATCAAATATATTTCTGATAACATTGAAGAAATATATACAAAAATATGTTAAAATTGAAGATTTGCATGTAGCAATACAGACAAAATGGTAGACATTAAACCTTTCTACAATAATTGAAGAAGGAAGTGGAAATCTTTTCCGATAAAATAGATTCACAAAGAAAATATTATTGATAAACTTGAAGAAAAAAATAGTTTGAATAAGTACTGAGAAAATGTGTTGAAATTGAAGAATTTGAAGAAAAATAATAATGGTAATATGGTTAACATAAAAACTATATCTACACTAATTGACCAAGCACATAGAATATTTTTCTGATAAAATTTAAGATGTTGATGAAAAATATTCCAGATAAAGTAGACTAAAGGAAAAAGGTGTTAAAATACAATTCATGGAAATAATACAGTTAAAATAAATGGTATACATAAAAACATTTCTAAACTAATTAAAGAGTTAAGTAGAAATCTTTTCTGATAAAAATGAAGATCTTAATGGAAAATATTTGTCATAAAATTGTAGAAATATATACACAAAAGTGTGAAAATTGAATATTTTCATGGAAAATAATACAGATAAAGTGGTAGACATAGAAATAATTTCTCAACTAATTAAAGAGTTAAGTAGAAACATTTTCTGATAAAATTAAAAATATACATGGAAAATATTTCTGATAAGACTGAAGAAATATATAGAAATTGTTAAAATAGAAGAATTTGTTGGAAAATTATGATGGTAAAAAGGTAAACAAAACAAATCTTTACTAAATTATCAAGTACATAGAAAACTTTTCTGATAGAATTGAATATTTTGATGGAAAACATTTCTGACAAAATTGAAGTACTATAGAAAAAAGTGTTAAAATTGAGGATATTCATGGAAAATAATACAGATAAAATAAAAATGGTAGATATAGACACTTCTAAATTAATTAAAGATTTAGACAGAAACATTTTCTGATAGAAAATATTTCTGGTAAAATTGAAGAAATATAAAGGAAAAGTGTTAAAATTGAATATTTTATGGGAAATAATACAAATAAAATGAAAAATATTTCTATTTAATATTTCAATTATTTTGAGATGTTTTTAATGTACACAATTTTATCTGAATTATTTACCATGGAAATCTCCAATTCAATACTTCTTTTCTACATATTTCTTCAATTTTAGCAGAAATATTTTCAATGAAAATGATCAATTTTATCAGAAAAATTTTGGTATGGGCTTGATCATATAGTAAAGGTAATTTTTTGTTTATCTTTTTACCATTATTGTTTTCCAACAAATTCTTGAATTTTAACACTTTATTTTTCTATTTATTTTAAAATTATGAATTTGCCTATTCAATAATTTTAGATATGTTTTCTTTGTCAACCTTTATAAGTGATTTATCTTCAATGCCAAATCTCAATTTGGGGCACTGTGATGAGACAATGGGGCATTGTGATGGGACAATGGGGAATTGTGATGGGACAGTAGGGCATTGTGATGGGACAGTGGGGCACTGTGATAGAAAAATTCAAAATGTAAGGTTCAAAATGCAAAGCATCACAAAAAAGTTAAATGAAGCTAAATCTGTTATCAAGGACGTTCAATGGTATTAAAGGAATTACATTTGTGCAAGAGTTCATCCAGCTAAACTTAGGGATTTGCAGTTTTATGAAAGAGAAGTGTATCATGTTAGCAATTATTATTACCTGGTTATTGTTTTTATGTGGACATAAGAAGATGCAAGTATGTGTCAAACTGGCAAGGGATGGATTTTGATTGCTATTCTGGGTTTTCAATTTAAGATCTAAAAGGAAAAGCTTAGATTCAGGCATGATGTTACATGATTTTTATCCCTGCAGTCATGAGACAGAGCCATGCAGAACTCTGATTTCAAGGTTAATCTACTGAGCAAGATCCAGGACTGCCAAGCTTAGGCAGTGAAGTTTATGAAAAATAGAAAGGGGGTGATAATGTAATAGAAGTGGTCATCCATGTTCCAGCCCCAGCAAGCAGCAGAACTCAGCAGCTTTTCCCATGTGGCTCTATATTTAGAGGTAAGAATAGAAAGGACAACTGAGACAATTGATGCTCGCTAGCTGAAGCTAATAATTTAGAGGTGATGAAGAAGAAATCAGCATCACTGATTTGAAATCTTCTCAGTAGTGTTTTCTGGGTGACAAGAATCTATAGATATCCCAGGTTGGACCTAGTGGTGCAGCTGGTCTTAGTCATGTGTAAAAATCACCCAGGAGGTACTGGTTTAGAGTGCAGGAAGTTTTCATGCAGAGCATGTGAGGCTCGGCACCATTGCCTGAGCATAATAGAGGCTATGGGTCAAGCCTAGTTGCAGCAGAATAACCCAGCATACTGAAGATGCAAGTACCATGGGATGAGCAGCAAGAACAGTAGGAGCAGTAGAGTGGAGTCAACCAGAGCATAGAGCGATAGAGAGGGCAGTGCTGGAAAAGTGAACCAGTCTCTTTGGAGGAGCAGAGAAGATAATGTGTGGATTCTGGAGATTGAAACAAGAAGCTGTAATATTGAAATTACCTTGGATACACCAAGATTTTGAGATGTTAGAACGGTGGGATACCTGCTCAGGAAAACTGCTTTCAAGGAATAAAACCACTCAAAGAGAAAGAATTGTGCTACAGTAAAGAAGGCAGAAAAGAGTTATAGATCAGAGGAATGCTTGGATATCAGACCTGGATATGCAGAATTTGTAGATTACTTAGCTGACTTTTGATCTTCTTTAGGTACAGGATTTCCCCACAATGACCTTTAGGAATGCTGAAGTGTATCCTGTTTATATGAAGACATATGATGTGCTTTTTGTTTTTTAAAATATATGAGATTACTATTACTTGATAGGATTCATCTCAGAAGAGTCTTTGAACTTTGGACTCAATATTTTTGAGACTGCTTTATTTTAGGACTTTTGAAGTTGGATCTCATGTATTCTACATCATGCTTTGGTTACATGTGGTGTCTATACACTCACATGTTTGAACAATCATATGTGGGCCAGGCAGTCGAAAATGTTAGAATAAATATGCATGGCTAAGGGAGGGGCATTATTAGGAGGTGTGACCATGTGGAAGGAATTGCATCACTTTGGCTGTGGGCTTTGAAGTTCTACCTAGTGCTGAATAGATGCTCCTATTAGGTCCCTGGAAGACAGTATCTTCCTGGGTGCCTATAGACCAGCTTCTTCTCCAGCACCGTGTCTGTCTTCTTACCTGCCACATTTCCTCCTTTGATTAAAATGTACTAAACCTCTGAAACTGTAAGACAACCCCAATTAAATGGTTGCTTTCATAGGAATTTCCTTGTTCATGATTTCTTTTATAGTAGTGGAAATGCTAAGACAGAAACACTGTGAGTGTATGCAATGTGGTCAAATCCTTGGATATTTCTTTAGTCTTCATGTTCATGAAAGAATATGTGCTAGAGAAAATTCTTATGATAGGGTTTAGATAAAGGAAGACTTTGCAAAACCTTTATAGTCTTCATCATTATGAAACTATGCATACTGGAGAGAAAATTCTATTAATATTAGCAATGTGGTAAAACCTTATGTCATGGGATCCATTGAGTTCCAATACAATTCAAACACCAGGACAATCCAAATGCCAAGAGTTTTTTGTAGTGAAATTGATACTCATTAGTCAGTACCACAAAAATACATTCAGAAGCTTAGCCATTGATTTTTGTTTTTATTTTTTTAGTTAGTCATGTGTCCAACAACTTTTCTCAAAGTGTTTATCAGCTCAGGAATTGCCTTTGGGAAATTTTGGTTCACTTACGCATATGACCATGTCATCTTCAAATAAATGTAATTTTATCTACTCATTTATAATTCATATTGCTTTCATCCCTTTCAGTTAAATTGCTCTAGTTAAACTTTTAGATAGTAATTTGAATACACATAGAGAGAATGAACCACCTTGTCTTGTTTGTGAATTAGTGGAATTAATTTAAATATCTCTTCATTTAATTTAATGTGAGCTATAGGCTTGCAGTAATGTGATCCTAGCCTGTGTAGGTATATCCTTGTATTATTATTTACTACAAGAATTTTTCCATAAAGTGGGGTTGGATATTGTCAGAGAATTTTCATCACCTAATGAGATGATCACTTGTTATTTACTCTTTATACTTTAAGCACATTGTGTTGAACCATTACTGCATTGCTTTAATGAAACCTATCTCATTGAACATGGTGAATGACCTTTTGATGAATTTTCTATTTTATTTTAATTGTTTAGTTTTTTTTACTGGATATATTTTATATTTACAATTCATTTCCCTTTTTCTGGTTCCCCACCCCCCAAAGGTCCCACATGCCCTTTTCCCTCACCCTGCTCCCTCTTCCACCCCTTCCCTCTTCCCTGTTCTTGTATTCCCCTACACTGATGCTTTGATCCTTTCCAGCCCCAGTGTCCACTCCTTTCTTCTTGTCAGACATCATTTGGTACATGAATTGTGTCTTTGGTGTTCCAAGCTTCTAGGCTAATATCCAGTGACTGCATACCATGGGTATTCTTTTGAGACTGGATTACCTCACTTAGTATGATGTTCTCCAGCTCCATTCATTTCTCTAAGAATTTCATAAATTCATTGTTTCTAATGGCTGAATAGTACTCCATTGTGTATATATACCACATTTTTTTTGTATCTATTCCTCCTTTGAGGGACATCTGGGTTCTTTCCAGCTTCTGGCTATTATAAATAAGGCTGCAATGAACATAGTGGAGCATGTATCCTTATTGAATGCTGGGGAATCTTCTGGGTATATTCCCTGGAGTGGTATGGCTGGGTCCTCCGGAAGTATCATGTCCAGTTTAGTTTTGTTTTATCAAGTTTTTTTGTATTTATGGTTTTAAGGAATATTTGTCAGTAATTCTCTTTTGTTGCTTGGTCTTTTTGACTGGATATATGAACAAACATGGGTTCACAAAATAAATTAGCTAATGTATTTGTAGACAGATATTGTTCAAATTTGAGTTTATCATGTGCTATCTTATTTTTCCATTTGTGTTGATTAAATTTTTTCTATATACAATTCTCTGGGCACCTGTAGTTTCTGCAGCATGTGTTCAATACTTTCTGGCATTAACAGACTCCAGTGAGGGTCAAAATCATGAAATGTAATGCTATTATCACTTTTCTAAGTGAAAATTTAATTTTCATGTAGATGAACTTGATATAAAATAGGTGGTTTCCATACAATGAAATTTATTGTGGGGCCCACCCAAGGAACCATGATAGAAACAGAATGAATACTATGTAATTCTTTCCATCTTTATTTGTTTAAAAAGTCAACTATTTATTTCAAATGCATCACTGCTCTAATCTCTTGCTTGGTTTTATTCTCCTACAATTCCAGATCATTAAGAATTCCTTCATGAAATTGGGCATGTCACTTCCAGAGGACCCTGGCATACCACTCCTGGGCATGTACCCAGAGGATTCCTCTGCATACAATAAAGACACATGCTCCACTATGTTTATAGCAGCCTTGTTTATAATAGCCAGAAATTGGAAGGAGCCCAGATATCCCTCAAAAGAGAAATGGATACAGAAAATGTGGTATATTTATACAATGGAATACTACTCAGCAATTAAAAATAATGAACTCATCCAATTTGTAGGTAAATGGTTAGATCTGGAAAATATCATCCTAAGTGAGCTAACCCAATCACAAAAGAATACACATGAAATGCAATCACTGATAAGTGGATATTAATGAGCCCAGAAGCCCTAAATACTCAAGGCACAATTAGCAAGTCAAATGACTCCCAAGAAGAAGAAAGGAGAGGACCCTGGGCCTGTAAAGATTGGATCCAGTATTGTAGACCCAGAACAGATAAATCGTGGGGGGGGGAAATGAATGGGGAATAGCAGGGGGGAGAGGAATTATGGGACATATGGTGGGGGGTAACTGGGAAAGGGGAAAGCCTTTGGAATGTAAACATAGAATATAGAAAATAAAAATTAAAAAAAAAGAATTCCTTCATGTTTTTTTTCAAGTACTATTGATTATTTATTTCTGTACACAGAAATGTTGCCTGTAGCTGAGGCTTTCTCTTTTTATGTAAATGAGAATTGCTTTTAGTATCCCATCATTTCCCTGCTGCTCAGTGCTGGAAAGTGTGTCCTGCAACTCTTCCAGACTCTTCCTTGACTGTTGAGTGAAAATCAAATATAAAACAATAAGGGGGTTTCCGCCCACATCTCTTACATTTATTGGGGCTTAAAATGAAGAGGTGCCTGTGCAAGAATCAATTTCTAAGACCGACTTTGAAGCAGGATTAGTCACAGTACAAAAGGGTTGGAAAAAGAAGGTAAAAGCATCCCTGGTTTGACTGTGATTGGTATTAGCAAGGAGTTGAGAGGTAATCAATTTTAGATGACCAATAAATGTCTTTTCTGGCCATTTCTTGGACCTGCACACTAGGCAATCAATAATCTGGATAAAAAAAACTGAATTTATGTTAAACCAAATTACTGTAGTTACACTAGTTCAACAAAAAGAGGATATCCAGGTATCATGATGTGGCACTATCTAAAAGGTCTATTTTCTAGATTTAAAATGTTCAGCCTGAGAGAATAATTATAAGTAAAACTTATGTGTCCTAATACAAGATCCTAGACTCTGGATGGCCATAAAGCCTGGTACATTTTACAATAATATTGGGATTATAGTTACATCATTTCTTTCCTGCCTTCCATGATTGCTTAATAAAGATGTCTAAAGCCTAATGCTGGGGAGAATAAAGGTGGATGGTGCTTCAGTTCCAGGGCTTGGTGTCTGGAGTTGAGACCATGAAGGAGAAAGAAGAGGAAGAAAGAAGAATGGGCCATGGGTCAGGTGGATTAGCCAGGAGAACTGGCCTGGGTGTATGAGCAGCCTAGGTAAAACATGGCAAGTGATATCTCACAGTTATTAACAGAAACTGTCCAAAATAGTTTGTCCAATTCCAGAGCTTTAAATCTTATTATAAATATTGCCACGGACCGACACAGTCGGATGTGGAAGTTGAAAGGCAGCCTGCTGTTCCCTGTAGTGGTGCATGCCTAAAATCTCAGAACTCAACAGACAAGGCAGAAAGATCATAGGGCCAAGACCCAGCTCAGCTATCTTATGAATTTGAGGACAGCCTAAGCTAAATTAAACTATTTCTCTTTTCCACCTCAAATATTTTCATCAAGATTAGATAGAAAAAAATGTCA
Source organism: Apodemus agrarius (assembly GCA_964023405.1). Taxonomy (NCBI): domain Eukaryota; kingdom Metazoa; phylum Chordata; class Mammalia; order Rodentia; family Muridae; genus Apodemus; species Apodemus agrarius. Next base: position 10,381,286 of record OZ030009.1, on the reverse strand, counting down.
CCTGAATACATACATTCACACATATCCCTTTCTACTTTCTGTTTTTATATCTGTATAACAACATAAGGAGAATAAGTAGAATCAATAATATATTATTAAAATGAATTTTGATGGGGGAATTTAAGTTTACTTTTCCTTCTGCATTTTCACTTTTTCATCTGTATTTAATCATTCTTTGTATCAGATTCCTTGTGCAGTTTAATCAAAAGTACAAGCTGTGACAAATAGTCTACACAAGGTGTGTCCTATAATGTGTAATAATTTCATTCTAATTCCTATGGATTTAAAAAATAATTATTAAATACACATTTGTGTTGCAGCTGCAGAGGTCACACGTGGATCTCGAGGGTCTCTAGTAGGGGATGGCCAAAAAAATCTGCAGTGTAAAACATAATCACATAATGGCCAATATTTTTTGTTTTCTCATTAAGCATCAGCAAACTTTCATCCAATAGAGGGTTAATATCTAAAATATCCAAAGAACTCAAGAAGGCAGACTACAGAGAACCAAATAATCCTATTAAAATTGGGGGACAGAGCTAAATAGAGAATTTTCAAGTGAGGAATATTGAATGGCTGAGAAACAATAAAAGAAATGCTCAACATACTTAGTCATCTAGGAGTTTCAAATCACAACGATCATGAGATTCTACCTCACACCAGTCAGAATGGCTAAAATAAAATTGTACGTGACAGCAGATGCTGGTGAGGATGTGGAGAAAGAGGAACACTCTTCCACTGCTCATGGAATTGGAAGCTGGCGCAACCACTCTTGAAATCAGTTTGGTAGTTCCTCAGAAAACTGGACATAGTACTACATAAGGACCCAGCTGTACCACTCCTGGGCATATACCGAAAAGAAATCCCAACATATAACTATGACAAATTTTCCACTATGTTCACAGCAGCCTTATTTATACTAGCCAGAAACTGGAAAGAACCCAGATATTCCTCAAAAGAGGAATAGATACTGAAAACATGGTACATTTACACAATGGGATACTAGTCAGCTATTAAAAAACAATGAATTAATGAAATTTGAAGGCAATTGAATGGTACTAGAACATATCATCCTGAGTGAGGTGACCCAGACACAAAAGAACACACATGGTTTGTATGCACTAATAAGTGGATACTAATCCAAAAGCTCAGGTACACATGATACAACCTAAAGAGCATATGGAGTGCAGAAGAAAGGAAGATCAGGGGGTGGATGCTTCAGTCCTGCATTGACAGGGGTACAGGACAATTGTGGGGGATGGAAGGAGAGTGAGACAAGGGAGTGAGAAAGGAGGAGGAGGAGGAAATAAGGGTGGCAGTATCAAAATCTGGAAGAGACATGAGAGATGTACAGAGGGCCAGGAAATTGAATAAAATAGGTAGTAGGGGGAATGAGGAGCTGGGGATAGCCACTGGAGAGTCTGAGACACCAGAAAATCATGAGGCTCCCAGGAACAAATGGGATTGGCTTTAGTCATAATGAACAAAGAAGGGGGAGATAGAACCTGTGGATACCAACTCTAGTGGATAGGCACTGCCTGTGTTCAAGGGTTGGTGCCACCCATCCATCTCATAGGTTTTTAGTTAGTTAGTTAGTTAGTTAGTTAGTTAGTTAGTTAATTAGTTTGTTGGTTAGTTTGTTTGATTGTTTTTGTCCAGATATGTTCCTGTCCAAAGGAAGAACAGGGTCAAAAAATGCAACAGAGACTGAAGAAAAGGCAAACCAGGGACTGCCCCACCAACAGATAAATCATGTCTGCAGACACCAAATCTATCACTTCTGCTGTGTTCATGAAACACTTGTGGAGGGTAACCAATTACAGCAGTTCCTGGGGACGTTGGGCCAGTGACTGACCAATACAAGGCAGATGCTTTGTGCCCACCATCATGCTGAATTTAGAGAACATGTTGGGGGTGCTGGCAGAACGACTGGAGGAGAAAGAGGGCGATTGCACCCCACTGGAAGTAGAACATAGGTTGTCCTAACCACCCAGTTATCCCAGAGACTAGACCACCAACCCAGGAGTGTACCTAAAGGACCTTTGGTCCAGATACATACGTAGTAGAGGATGGCCTTGCCAGACAGCAATAGGAGGGGAGGGCCTTTATCCCTGGGAAGTTGGATGGCCCAAAATAGGGGGATTCTGGAGCTTGGGGTGGGAGAGGTTAGGTATCTGGGATAGCACCCTCTTACAGGCAAAAGAGAGGGGGCAGATGTAGGTTGGGGGGCTAGCAGAAGGGTTACTGGGAAGTCAGATATCATGGGATGTGGGTTTTTTGGAGGGGGCAACTGGGAAGTTGTATATCATTTGAGATGTAAACAAATGGAATGATTAATAATGATGATGATGATGATGATGATGATGATGATGATGATAAAAGGAAAATTGTAAAAAAGAAAGTATGCAATCAATACAAATTACATTAAATACCCTAGAAGAGTAATTTTAACATGACCAGTTAAGGGGAGATCCCAATTTTAAGGAAACACAGAAGTACATGCATACTATTCTTTACAAAGCAAACAGAAATCCCATCACCAAATGCATTGAAAGTCACAGTTTTATTATAAGTTGGCTCCTCTGTCCAGGGAGATCCAAGCACGAGGATCTCCAGTCTGGACCACACTGCTGAACATAACAGTGGTAGGTCAGGAACAAAGGATCAGTCGAGTTCACAGTGTGCAGGAACCACCACCACCACCACCACCACCACCACCACCACCACCACCACCACCACCACTATCATCAGTAAGGGAATCAGTAGGAAGAAGGGATTGTTCCATTGGTTACACCAGCCTTACTGGCAACCACTGTGCCCATATTCTTCCATTGAAAACAACACAAACATGCCTTCCTCCCTATATAAGTACAGGGTCGGGTCCAGGCCATTGCCCTGTCTTAGGATTCTTCTATTTCACATAGGCTAAGTGTGATGGTTTGTATATGTTTGGCCCAGGGAGTGACTCTATTTGGAGGTGTGGCCTTGTTGGAGTAGGTGTGTCACTGTGGGTATGGGCTTAAAACCCTCACCCTAGTTTGCCTGGAAGTCAGTCTTCTACTAGCAGCCTTCAGATGAAGATGTAGAACTCTCAGCTCCTCCAGCACCATGCTTGCCTGGATACTGCCATGTTTCTGCCTTGATGACAATGGTCTGAACCTCTCAGCCTGTAAGCCAACCCCAATTAAATGTTGTCTTTTATAAAACTTGCATTGGTCATGGTGTCTGTTCACAGCAGTAAAACCCTAACTAAGACACTAAGTATGCAGAGTTGTAGGATTGCAGAGACAGTCAGCAGATAGTTCCTTGACATCCAAATGTTTAAAGACTTAAACTTGTGGTGTACCTGGCCATAATTACCCTTCTTTTATTCAATGAAGCTACTGTAATTTTGAAAATTAAAACCAATTTTTAACTGTGTAAACAATCCATTTTCTCTAAAATCAACACCAAGTTTATTAATTACATCTTACAAAGTTTGGCTACCAATCCTTAATTAATGATAGTGCAGCTTTAAATACCTCATTATTTTAAATCCTATCTTTTATAAGTCTGGTTTTTAGGACAGGAAATATATAAATTATTATCCCAATTTAGAGGTATCTAGTGTCTTGTATCACTGGGTTGGTTAATACCATATGTTGTTGTCTAAAATTACTCCAACTCCAAATTACCAGATTTAAGCCAACATTTGTAACCAATGTTACAAATTTTTAATCATACTCAATAATGTATAAGCCAATAATCTGTAACCAAGACATGAAGAACCTATTTATATATTAAAACAAACATGGAATTTACTTATTTATACTAGCCAGAATTTTCTTACATTTTCTAGCTGTAATTTCAAGGGAGGAGCACCTTGTCACCTGCTGATCACAATAATCACAATCACAGAAGTTTTCTAGGAGAAGCAACCATCAGCTTCATTTCCATAGAAGCTGGGAAGCTGAGTAGAGAGTTGTTCAACTTCACAAAGTGTGTAGGCTTGCTTGTGTTTCTGCTCTTTTGAAGTACAGCTTCAATCCAGGGTGGTCTGATAAGATACAAGGTGTTATTTCAATTTTCTTGTATTTGTTTAGATTAGCTTTGTGACTTTGCAATCATATTTGGAGACGGAACCATGGGGTATTGAGATGAGGATATATATATATATATATATATATATATATATATATATATGTATGTATATATGTATATATACATATATATATATCACATATATATACATGTGTGTGAGCATATATTCACACACATATATGTGTGTGTGTGTGTGTGCGAGAGAGAGAGAGAGAGAGAGAGAGAGAGAGAGAGAGAGAGAGAGAGAGAAATAGTGTATAGATGTCTGTTAGGTACAATTCATTCATAATTTCTGATAGTTTCATTTTTACTCTGTTTAGTTTATGTCTGGATGACAAAATTTGGGAGAGTGGGGCGTTCAAGTCTCCCACTAAAAGTCTGGCCTCAATGTGCTACTTAACCTTTAGAAATGTTTCTTTTACAAATATGGGTTTCCTTGTGATTGGGACATAGATGTTCAAAATTGAGATATCATCTTGGAAAATTTTTTCCTTTGAGGAGCATAAAGTGACCTTTCTTCCCTAATGGTTTGATTAATTTTGGTTGAAAGTCTCTTTTTTTCTTTAGATATTAGAATAACTACTAATGCTTGCTTCTAGGGCTTGTTTGCCTGGAAAACTATTTTTCAGCCCTTCACTCTGAGAAAATGCCTATTGTTATTTTTGAGGTGGGTTTCTTGTATGTATCAGAATGATGCATCTTGTTTTAACATGCATTCTCTTAGCCTCTGTGTTTTTATTTGGGAATTGAGTCCATTGATATTGAGAGATATTAATCATCAAATATTGCTATTTGCTGTTATATTAATTTTGTTGTTGGTGGTGATGGTGATGGAGGTGGTGGTAGTGGTATGTGTGTGCATTCCTCTTTTTTTCTGTATAATATTTCTTATTTTTTGTCTATTTGTGGATATATATATCTTTCTCAGTTTGGAGTTTCCTTCCAGTGTTTTGTGTAGACTGTCTGTAGACAGATATTGGTTAAATTTGGGTTTGACTTGAAACATCTTGTTTTCTTCCTGAATAGTGTTAATTGAGCATTTTGGGGGTGGTATAGTAGTCTAGGTTGGCACTTGTGTTTTCTTAGAGCTTGCAAGATATCTGACCAGGCTCTTCTAGATTTTAGAGTAGGTATAAGTCTAATAGATCTTCCTATAAAACCTATCATAGCTTATGTGATACATGGATTTTTCCATTACAACTCTTTTTTTTTCCATTTTTTTTTATTTTCTATATTCTTTGTTTACATTCCAATGGCTTTCCCCTTTCCCAGTTCCCCTCTCACCATATGTCCCATAAGTCCTATCCCCCCCTCGCAGCCCCCCCCCCCGCTCATTCCCCAATTACCCCCCACCCTTTCTCTGTTCTGGTACTCTCCTACAAAACTCAATCCAGTCTTTTCGGGACCAGTGTCCTCTCCTTCCTTCTTCTTGGGAATCTTTTGATTTGCTAATTGTTCCTTGAGTAGTCAGACCTTCTGGGCTCATAAATATCCACTTATCAGTGATTGCATTTCATGTGTATTCTTTTGTGTTTGGGTTAACTCACTTAGGATGATGTTTCCCAGATCCAACCATTTGCCTAAAAATTGCTTAATTTCATTATTTTAAATTGCTGAGTAGTATTCCATTGTATAAATATACCACATTTTCTGTATCCATTCCTCTTTTTAGGGACATCTGGGCTCCTTCCAACATCTGGCTATTATAAATAAGGATGCTATGGACATTGTGGAGCATGTGTCTTTATTGCATGCAGGGAAATCCTCTGGGTATATGCCCAAAAGTAGTATGACAGGGTCCTCTGGAAGTGTCATGCCCAATTTTCTGAGGAACCATCAGATTGATTTCCAGAGTAGTTGTACCATCTTGCAATCCCACCAACAGTGGAGGAGAGATCCTCTTTCTCCACATCCTCACCAGCACCTGTTTTCTCCTGAATTCTTAATCTTAGCCATTCGGCATTTCCCTGATGACTAATGATGTTGAACATCTCTTAAGGTCCTTCTCAGCCATCAGAATTTCTTCTGGTGAAAATTCTTTGTTTAGCTCTGTACCCAATTTATTAATAGGGTTATTTGGTTCTTTGGGGTCTAACTTCTTGAGTTCTTTATATATATTGGATATTAGCCGTCTGTCGGATGTGGGGTTGGTGAAGATCTCTTCCCACTTCGTTGGTTGCTGTTTTGTCCTTCTGACAGTGTCCTTTGCCTTACAGAAACTTTGTAATTTTATGAGGTCACATTTGTCAATTCTTGATCTTAGAGCATAAGCTCTAACGAGTTCGGCAGAATTCCTTCCGTTTCTATTTTGTGGAATAGTTTGAAGAGTATTGGTGTTAGGTCTTCTTTGAATGTCTGATAGAATTCTGCACTAAAACCATATGGTCCTGTACTTTTTTTGGTTGGAAGACTTTCCATAACCCCTTCTATTTCTCTCGGGGTTATGGGACTGTTTACCTGATCTAGTTGACCCTGATTTAATTTTGGTATTTGGTATCTCTCTAGGAAATTGTCCATTTCCTCCAGATTCTTCAGTTGTGTTGAGTATAGGCTTTTATAGTAGGATCTGATGATTTTTTTAATTTCCTCAGTTTCTGTTGTCATATCCCCCTTTTCCTTTCTAATTTTGTTAATTTGGTTAGTGTCTCTGTGCTCATTGGTTAGTCTGGCTAAGGGTTTATCTATCTTGTTGATTTTCTCAAAGAACCAGCTCCTGGTTTTGTTGCTTCTTTGTATGGTTTGCTTTGTTTCTACTTGATTGATTTCAGCCCTTAGTCTGATGATTTTGTGTCTTCTACTCCTCCTGGGTGAATTAGCTTCTTTTTGTTTCAGGGATTTCAGGTGTGCTGTTAAGCTGCTACTGTATGCTCTCTCCATTTTCTTTTAGGAGGCACTCAGGGCTATGAGTTTTCCTCTTAGCACTGTTTTCATTGTGTCCCGTAGATTTGGATAGGTTGTACCTTCATTTTCATTGAATTCTAAAAAGTCTTTGATTTCTTTCATTACTTCTTCCTTGACCAAGGTGTCATTGAGTAGAGTATTGTGCAGTTTCCACGTGTATGTGGGCTTTCTGTTGTTTTTCTTGCTGTTGAACACCACTTTTACTCCATGGTGATCTGATATGAGGCAAGGGAGTAATTTGATCTTGTATTTGTTGCCATCTGTCTTGTGACTAATTATATGATCGATTTGGAGAAGGTACCATGCGGTGCTGAGAAAAAGGTATATTCTTTTTCTTTGTGATGAAATGTTATATCTATATATCTATATCTATATCTATATCCATATCTATATCTATCTATCTATCTATCTATCTATCTATCTATCTATCTATCTATCTATCTGTTAAATCCAATTGGTCCAAAGGTTCAATTAGTTTCACTGTGTCCCTGTTTAGTTTCTGGTTTCCTGATCAGTCCATTGAGGACAGTGGAGTGTTGAAGTCACCCACAATTATTGTGTTGGGTGTAATTTGTGCTTTAAGCTCTAGTAGAGTTTCTTTTATGAATGAGGGTTCCCTTGCATTTGGAGCATAGATGTTCAGAATTGAGAGTTCTTCTTGGTTGATTTTTCCTTTGACCAGCAATAAGAGTCCTTCTATGTCTCTTTTGATGGCGTTAGGTTGAAAGTCAATTTTACCTGATATTAGAATGGCTACTCCAGCTTGTTTCCTGAGATCATTTGCTTGTAAAATTGTCTTCCAGCCTTTTATTCTAAGGTATTGTTTGTCTTTGACACTGAAGCGTGTTTCCTGTATGCAGCAAAATGTAGGGTCCTGTTTACGTATCCAGTCTGTTAGTCTATGGCTTTTTATTGGGGAATTGAGTCCATTGATGTTAAGAGATATTAAGGAATAGTAATTATTACTTCCTGACATTTTTGATGTTATTTTTTATATTTGTCTGGTCATCTTCTTTTGGGTTTGATGAGAGGAGGTTACTATCTTGCTTTTTCCAGGGTATAGTTTCCCTCCTTGTGATAGTGTTTTCCCCCTATTATCCGTTGTAGGGCTGGGTTTGTGGAAAGATATTGTGCAAATTTGGTTTTGTCATGAAATACCTTGGTTTCTCCCTCTATGGTGATTGAGAGTTTTGCTGGGTATAGTAGTTTTTGCTGGCATTTGTGTTCTCTTAGAGTTTGTATGAGATCTGCCCAGGATCTTCTAGCTTTCATGGTCTCAGGTGAGAAGTCTGGTGTAATTCTGATAGTTCTTCCTTTATATGTTACTTGGCCTTTTTCTCTTACTGCCTTTAATATTCTTTCTTTGTTTAGTACATTTGGAGTTTTGATTATTATGTGATGGGAACAAAGTATTTGTCAGTTTCAGACATCTTTTTTTTTTCTTTTCTATTCTTCATTAACATTCCAAATGATTTTCCCTTTCCTGGTTTCCCTTCCCTCTAAGTCCCATAAATCCTTTTCCCTCCACCACTTCCCCAATCAACCCCCTTCCACTCCTCTGTCCTGGCAATCCCCTACAATGCTCTATCAAGCCTTTACAGGTCCCGGGCACTCTCCTTCCTTTTTCTTGGGAATGATTTGATATGTAGGTTGTGTTTTGGGTATTCTGAGCTTCTGGGCTAATATCCACTTATCAGTGACTGCATTCCATGTGTGTTCTTTTGTGAATGAGTTCCCTCACTGAGTGTGATAAATTTAAGACTTGACAACACAGCCCAGAGGAAACACTAGAGCTAAAGATTCCAGATTTTATCATTCAAAAGAAGCAACAGAAATGGGAAGATAAAAGTTGGAGAAAAAAGCTGGAAGAGATGCAAGAACAGAATTTCTAGAAGTTTAGAGAAGAGACTGAGCAACAGAGAGATAAAGTTGAGACTTGGCAACAAGGCCTAGAGGGAACACTAGAGCTAAAGGTTCAGAATTTCATAGGTTAAAATAAGCAACAGAATCTTGAAACACCAAAGACACATTTCACGTACTAAATGATGTCGGACAAGAAGAAAGGAGTGGACACTGGTGCTGGAAAGGAACAAAGCATCAGTGTAGGGGAATACAAGAACAGGGAAGAGGGAAGGGGTGGAAGAGGGAGCAGGGGGAGGGAAAAGGGCGTGTGGGACCTTTAGGGGGTGGGGAACCAGAAAAAGGGAAATGAATTGTAAATATAGAATATATCCAATAAAAAAAAAAGCAACAGAAAGAAGAGAATGAAGGCTGGAAACAGGAGCTGCAAAAGATTCTAGAAAAAGTAGTAAACAATTCACAGATCTGACTGAACAGTAAGGAGATAGAGATAAAATTTGAAAACAAAATCTAGAGGATAATTTACTGAAGCTAGTAAATCAAAATAAGGTTGATGGTACAATATCAGAATTACAATGTAAAGAGAAGCTTAAATTATGGAAGCAGAGACTGGAACACAAGATACAGGAATTTATAAATTAAAGACATGACAGTGTGGCCTAGAGGAAACACTGGAATTGGACTCAGAAAATTATAGTTCAGAATAAGAAATAGAAAGATAAAAATGAAGGTGGGAGATAGGAGCTGGAAAGGATGCTACAACAAAGGATACAATAGTTCACACATCAGACAGAGCAGCAAAGAGATAATAATGAGGATTGTAAGCAAGGCTTGGGGAATAACCTTTAAAAATTAATCAAACAGCTGGGCAGTAGTGGCACACGCCTTTAATCCCTGCACTTGGGAGGCAGAAAAAGGCAGATTTCTGAGGTCAAGGCCAGCCTGGTCTACAGAGTGAGTTCCAGGACAGCCAGAACTATACACAGAAACCCTATCTGGAACCCCCCCCAAATTAACCAAACAAAATAAAATGGACAGCAGAATATTACTGTTAAAATATAAAGAAATATTTTTAATGTGGAGGCAGAACCTTGAACAGAGAATTCAGGAACTCAAGTATCAGTAGAGGCAACAAAAGGACATATATGAAACATGGACACAGACCTTAAGGGAGGAATTTAAATTTTCAATTAATGAAAATACACAGGTAAAGATAAAGAAAGCCAATAAAATCATACTAGAATAAAAACTTTAGTATATAATGTTAGTACAGAACACAAATATCAAAACTATAATTGACTCCCTGCAGCCTCGCCATCTTCCCAGCTGTTCCGATCCAGCCTGCGGAACCAACCCTGAGATTACACTTCACCCCAGTCAGAATGGCTAAGATTAAAAACTCAAGCTACAATAGGTGCTGGTGAGGATGTGGAGGAACAGGAACACTCCTCCACTGTTGGTGGGATTGCAAAATGGTATAACCGCTCTGGAAATCAGTCTGGCGGTTCCTCAGAAAATTGGGCATGTCACTTCCAGAGGACCCTGGCATACCACTCCTGGGCATATACCCAGAGGATTCCCCTGCATACAATAAAGACACATGCTCCACTATGTTCATAGCAGCCTTGTTTATAATAGCCAGAATTTGGAAGGAGCCCAGATATCCCTCAAAGGAGGAATGGATACAGAAAATGTGGTGTATTTATACAATGGAGTACTACTCAGCAATTGAAAATAATGAACTCATGCAATTTGTAGGTAAATGGTTGGATCTGGAAAATATCATCCTAAGCGAGTTAACCTAATCACAAAAGAATACACATGAAATGAAATTACTGATAAGTGGATATTAATGAGCCCAGAAGCTGTAAATACTCAAGGCACAATTAGCAAGTCAAATGATTCCCAAGAAGAAGAAAGGAGAGGACCCTGGGCCTGAAAAGATTGGATCCAGTTTTGTAGATCCAGAACAGAGAAATGGTGGAGGGGGGGGTGATTGGGAAGTAGTTGGGGGAGTGGACTTATGGAACGTAAGTTGGGGGGGGGAACTGGGAAATGGGAAAGCCTTTGGAATGTAAACAAAGAATAAAAAATTTAAAAAAATCATAATAATGAGAAATTAAAATGGACAATTCAACAAACAAAAAAAAAAACTATAATCATCCATAGAGTTATCAGGAATTTGAATGGCAACCCATCGTTGTATTAGAAGTAAGAAAATCTAAGGAATGTGTCACTAATTTTGGAATGCATGTGCCATTTTTACAACAAATCCTGACTTCTTAGACTACTAAAAATAGTACAACCCCCCCCCCAAGTCTGGAAGCATATGGCAAGAGCAGTACAAGAACCTGCATCACACTTCCAGTGTTTCTCATGGTGGAGAGAAGAAGCAAAGGAGATATCATGATGCAATAGATCCAAGGGTAGAGAGACTTTCAAAGATCAGGGACTTGGTGAAAGTTGTTTTGCTGAAATAGTGGTGCAGGCTGTATATGGTGAGGAAACTATGATATTGTATCTATTGGCAGCCTAAAATGCTTGGGGGAAAGTTTCAGAATCAGGCAAAAGACCTGAACCATTTCCATAAATCATGCAAGGTGCAAAAGAAACCTCTGACTTTTTGCAAAGATTGACCTCAGTTGTGGAAAGGAGTGTATCAGATCCAGCAGCAAAAAAGAAAATAATCTAATTTGTAGCCTTTAAAAATGTGAATACTGAATGCAAGGAGGTGATCAGATTACTGAGGGGAAGATCAGCATTAAGAGATGAGTGGATTTCATACAACTGATGTTAGACATTGTTCGCCTGCTGTGACCTTAATCAGAGAGGCTGCCATTAGAAACCTTGAAAAGGTCCAAGGTTTCAAATATTTTAATTGTGGTCAGCAGGGTCATCACAACATAAACTGAAAAAACAACAACAACAACAACAACAACAAATTAATCCCCAAAGTAAGCCTACGCTTTCTGAAATATGTCAAAGAAGTGGTAATGGCCAACATTTGCCTAGAGAATGTAGAGACACAACATACAAATGGGACAACACCTTACCAAAACACTTCCAGGGGATCCTTCTGCAGGTCCCAAAGTCAAGCAGGAAGAGTTCTCCTCAGAACAATTAAACATCACTGCTCTAAAACTGATAGTGTGAAACCAGATAACAAGGCCAAGGCTAATTCTATACACAATACAAACAACCTAAAATGGGAACAAAACCAAATGTTTTTGCAAACTTCTATAGAGGATTAAAGGCCAAAGCTAAGAATATTGGAAATCAATATTGATATTAAAGGAATGGTTGACCCTATTGACTGTTATATATGTTTAATACTAACAAAAAAAGCACATTAATGGCAGGAATCTTTCCTAAAATCATTTTATCCTGGACCTTGCCTACTGAAGCTTCATGATAAATTAGGTATTCTAAGGTGAAATCATCTCAGGAAGATCACTAGCTTGTCCAATGATACTAGGACACATTATCATGTCCTATGATGGCTCCTGACACCCAAACGTGTCATGGCCATCATGCATCAAGATCTGGATCAAAAGCATGTGTCATCAAATGTCAAGTTCTGGGTCAGAAGCCTATGTCTTAGAGACTGAGATCTGAATCACAAATGTTCCCTCTATTTCTGGATGTTAGTAGTTTCCAGATATAGTCAAGTAGACAACAAGTAGTAGCCACCTCAATAATATATGATTTTAAAAAATCTGAAAGGAATACTCCACATAAATATCTCCCTGTATACCAAAAATATTTTTGAGAAAATACAGGGTTGTTTTGATTTGCATTTCCCTGATGACTAATGATGTTGAACATCTCTTAAGGTGTTTCTCATCCATCTGAATTTCTTCTGGTGAAAATTCTTTTTTTAGCTCTGTACCCCATTTTTTGATAGGGTTATTTGGTTCTTTGGGGTCTACCTTCTTGAGTTCTTTGTATATATTGGATATTAGCCCTCTGTCAGATGTCGGGTTGGTGAAGATCTTTTCCCACTTTGTTGGTTGCCATTTTGTTTTTCTGACAGTGACCTTTGGCTTACAGAAACTTTGTAATTTTATGAGGTCCCATTTGTCAATTCTTGATCTTAGAGCATAAGCTATTGGTGTTCTGTTCAGGAACTTTCCCTCTGTACCCATGTCCTCCAGGGTCTTCCCTAGTTTCTTTTCTAATAATTTCAGTGTGTCTGGTTTTATGAGATTCCAAGTCGCACCAGTCAGAATGGCTAAGATTAAAAATTCAAGAGACAACAAGTGCTGGCGAGGATGTGGAGAAAGAGGAACAATCCTCCACTGTTGGTTGGATTGCAAAATGGTAAACCCGCTCTGGAAATCAGTTTGGCAGTTCCTCAGAAAATTGGGCATGTCACTTCCAGAGGACCCTGGCATACCACTCCTGGGCATATACCCAGAGGATTCCCCTGCATACAATAAAGACACATGCTCCACTATGTTCATAGCAGCCTTGTTTATAATAGCCAGAATTTGGAAGGAGCCCAGATATCCCTCAAAGGAGGAATGGATACAGAAACTGTGGTATATTTATACAATGGAATACTACTCAGCAATTAAAAATTATGAATTCATGCAATTTGTAGGTAAATGGTTAGATCTGGAAAATATCATCCTAAGTGAGTTAACCCAATCACAAAAGAATACACATGAAATGCAATCACTGATAAGTGGATATTAATGAGCCCAGAAGCCCTAAATACTCAAGGCACAATTAGCAAGTCAAATGATTCCCAAGAAGAAGAAAGGAGAGGACCCTGGTCCTGAAAAGATTGGATCCCGTTTTGTAGACCCAGAAAAGAGAGATCGTGGGGGGGGATGATTGGGGAATAGTTGGGGGAGGAGAGGAATTATGGGACGTATGGTGAGGGGAGAACTGGGAAAGGGGAAAGCCTTTGGAAAGTAAACAAAGAATATAGAAAATAAAAATTAAAAAAAAGAAAATACAGGACTCATTTTTGGTAAGTTATGGAAAGAGAGGGGATACACTGGTAATATCTAAACACAATATAGGTGATATACAGCAAACCAATAACAAATACTGAATTAAATGGAAAGAAATTTAAAGCATTTCCACTAAAATCAGGTACAAGACAAGTCCGCTCTTTCAATATCTCTTCAATATACTACTTGATATTCTAGCTACATCAATAACACAGATAAAGGAGATGATGAAGATACAAATAGGAAAGGAAGAAATCAAAGTATCACAATTTTCAGATAATATGACAGTATATATGTGTGGACCCACAAATTCTACCAGAAAATTACAGTTCATAAAAATTTTAGCAAAGTGGCTGGATTGAAATTTGACTCAAAGAAATCAGTAGGCCTCCTCCACAGAAGCATGTTCTACCAATAGAGTGGTCTCAGTGAACATGGGTGTACAACTGAAAAGGAATGTATTTATTATGTAAAGATTGTAAAAAACAAAGATTTGTTTCAGCAGGAATGAACATTTTGACAAAATATAAAAAGGAATGTTAAAATAACATGTAATTTTGAGAAAGCAGAGTTCAAAAGCATCCAGTTTAGAATAAAAATGAATATTTAAAATAGAATAGGGCAAATTATTGACTATTGGCTGAGAATTACAACAGAAAACAGCAATAGAAACTCAATGGAGATATTTTACAAGTTTGTGCATATACTAAACAATTTTTATCAAAGTTATTAAGGGAATGGTAAAATTGAACAAAAAATGAGCAGTGCTTGAAGAATCCTCCAAGTCTTTCAGAGAGAAAAAAAATCTAGAAACATGATTTCTCATGATGTTACAATATGCCACAATCATTACAATAATCATTTAATACTGTTTTTAAGTCACAAATGGATATGCATAGAATGGTAACATCTATACTAATATGCACACCTCAATAAATTATAATTTCCCTAATATTAATGGAAGATCATGGATACCATCACACGGGGAAAGGACAGGATAGTGTACAGAAATCTTTAAAAGAGTTTTAAAAGGAGTAACCCATTGTTTCCAAGTCAACAGGACAACAAATATTTATAAATACCACTGTTTATCAAGCATATTGATTTTTGAAGGCTGTTTTAACCCTCTGTATATCATGTTTTCAGCAAATGATACTCATGCCGTTTCTGGGCAGGGCATGGAAAAGTGTATACGTTACAATTATAGTTATGCATTAGGTTAGGTTTTAAAAGTTGATAACAAGTGAAATCCAAGGAAAGTAAATTTTGCTTTTACATTGTTCTCTGACAGAAAAGAATGTTAAACCACCAAGTTGACTACACAGTAGAATAGCATTTTAAATATGAAAGTTCCTAAAATTGCATTAATTATGGCGATGAGGTCCAGAAAAATTCCCACTGTATTAGAATGTAACATCCATTTTGTATAGTACATTGCTATACTTATGGTTCTGCCAATGCATAGGAAAACATCAGAGGGCAAGACTTAAAGGAGTTCTGCTACCTACATTCTTTAAAATGTTTGTAAGAAAAATAAAATTGAAAAGTACTATCAGATTAGTGTGTGAAGGTGATTCAAATGAATTCTCTGAATACTGAAGTTGATTCTTTCTTGTTCACTGGATTACACCCAACTGAGTTGTCCAAGGGTATCATGAAAATACCCCAAAAAGTCAGGCCTTTGACAACCAAAGGGGATGTTTTTCACAAACTGACAGCAAGTCCTCATTGCTAAAAACAAGACTGACAAACCTCATTGTATATGAAGAGGTAAAGCTGGTGCCTGCAAGAGCCTTCACTCTTATATTCCAGGCTCCTTGTAATGGGAAGGTGGTTTGCAAGGTACACAAAGACAAATGTATACAGTGAACCAACCAAAAATGCTTTTGATCAATAATCTGTCCTGGTAAAATATGCTAGGTCAATGATGTCATGAATTTATTGAGGATAATCAATGACTGATTTGACTAAAATACCAAAGGCACACTTATTGTTTATACACACACACACACACACACACACACACACACACAGAAATGTGTATGGACATGAGTATAGGTAAATAAATGGAGGCAGTAAGTCTCCCAAACAATAATTACAATAGAAGAATAAGTAATTTTTACAGCACTGTGGAAAATCTAATATTGCTCAGTATAAAACCTCTCTAGAATGTAAGAAGTAAAAAACATATTCCTCAAAACACAAGAAAAAGAGACACAGAATTGAAGCAAACAGTACAAAAAACTTCAACAGTAATTATAATATTCTAATCAGGACTAATTCCACAGTCCATCAGTAAGAACACACTTCAAGGACAGGAATACATTTAGAGTGGACAGAATAGGTAATTCAGAAAGCAAGTGATGATCTGGAGAAAAACTCCAAAAAAAAAAAAAAATCAGATCATTGACTCTGTCAGCAAGGATCATAGACTCCCTGAGGACAGCATTCATAGGGTCAAAACTGCTATGCAAATGGGGATGACAGGCAGGGTTGTCAATGGCCATAACCAGTTCTGCGTCCTGTGAGCTACAATCTTAGTCTGCCAGACAAGGCGTGGCCACTGGTCTCATAGTGACAAGACTATGTGTGGGGAACAGATGGGTTTCTGGTTCAAGATGAGGCCAAATGCACAAGGGAAAAAACACATAGTTAATACTGGAGGTCTGGCTAAAATCCAATAAGGAATGTCACAGTCCATGGGAGGGAACTCTAATACTGACGATTGTTTCACTGGTAAACAACTTTTCACACCCATAGCCTGATGATGCTTTCGCTCTGGCTAAAAGAAACATTGTTTTCAATGGGAAACAGCTATATCAGACCCTCAAAACGAATCAAATTTTGACATAAAGAGACTGCAGCTTTCACTGCCTACCATGGGATATCCATGTCATCACTTCTAACATTGTTCTCAGTGAAATTTTCCAGAGTCATAAATGAAATAGAATCTGGCAAAATCAAATCTGTACCCTTGTTCTACTGATAGGAGAGACTCACACTACGCCCTGTTCAATCAGTATAACACACCTGGATCCTTTGTTAGAATCTCCTTAGCCTTTACCTTCCAGGGCCCTTAGTTTTAATTTACACTTATGCAAGTTTGGCTGTTCATATTGGTACATGAAAATGGGGAAATAGTGTTCAGAAAGAACATGGAACATTTCATGGAACAAAAATGAAAGACACCAATACCTGGCAAAAGCATAAACATGAAGGAAAAAGAAGATATCATGAGAATGTCTCTTTTTCTATGAGGATTTCAGTTTACCCTATGAGATGTGAGAGTCAGTCACAAAGTTAACACACATAGAGTCTTTTACCCAGCAACACTGAGGAGGAGCAAGGAAGAATGCAAGAGACTATCCTGATGCACAGAATGCAGACTGTGGAAAATGTTCAACAAGAGAGAGGTCTCTGAAAAAAAGTCCTGACTGCAGGGTCTGAGCATTCCCAGAACTGAAAGAAGTTGACAATGCTAAAATCAATGAGCCATGAATGTGCATGGGCAGAGTGCGTTTCATGAAATATGCACACATTTTTACTATGTAAGTGAGCAATCATAGTTATTCAAAAGGTGCTAATTCTGGATTAATCTATAGTAACTTTTCAACTTTATGCAATATCTTGGCCTGACCTCATCATCTCACAGCATGCTGACCTGAACATTGGAAGAATTCAAAGAAATTCAGGAAAAATTGCTACCTGTGGTGCCTATTGACATATCAATGCACACGATGTTGGCTCCATGCTTTTTTGGCCCCTGGTTCTTGGTTGGTTAAACCCTCCCTTCTCCTCCTCAACACTGCCCCTATCTCATGGCCTGCTTCTTTCTGCACCCAACCAAATAACTTTGACTGTTTTCTCTCTTACTGAAAGGCCAAAAATTGACCTCTAAGCACCTCACACTCAAAAACAGGTATCTGCTTGCAACAATGAAGGTTGCAAGTCT
Source organism: Apodemus agrarius (assembly GCA_964023405.1). Taxonomy (NCBI): domain Eukaryota; kingdom Metazoa; phylum Chordata; class Mammalia; order Rodentia; family Muridae; genus Apodemus; species Apodemus agrarius. The sequence continues at coordinate 10,363,532 of OZ030009.1, read as the reverse complement.
TAACAAAATAATAAGCCTCACAGGAAACCCTGTAGCATGTGAACAAAGTCCATCTCTTGGGTAGGATGTAATATTTAGTAAAACTTGCCACATGGTGTAATTGGTTTTTCTCTGGTGATACTCATGGTTAACAGAACCTACAATCTATCTTTTCTTCAGCCATACCTTGCTGCAATCCTGTCTTCACTTTTCATTCAAATTACATGGCAAATGGAGGAAGAGGGGAATTAAGGAACATAGGTGAAGTTGAATTTGAGGAGCTTTATTAAGACTTTAGCAAAGAGAACTCCCATGTACAAACTTCAGATACTGCAAAGGACCTACAAGATTATTTTAGAAACATGTCTGGCAACAATAAAATTAATTCAAACATCACCATATACCACAGTCATATAATCTCAAACTTCCAGACAGTGGTGACATATCCACAACAGAATTGTGAGAGTAGCAGCAGGAAATGTACCCCTGCTCCACACCCCTGCTCAGGGCCTGCCTGTTTCCCAGCCCAACAGCTCCTCTGATGTGGCAAGTGACAAGAACAACTTCTATTGTCTTAGGAGACCAGCACAGTGCCAGTGTTAACAGCTCTGAAACGAAATGTCTCCTAGAAGTTAGAAAACAAGACTTGACACAAATTTAACACTGGCACTGGGCACCTTTTACTGAGTGCTGCATGAATTTCATCAGGAATAACCCATCACACACCCACTACCAGTGCTGAAGGGCTTACAGAATGGTAGAGAACTAGATTTCCTTTTTGTCTTGCAGATTGTTACATGAGTGTTTGCAGAGACCCCCAACACCTATATCACACCAGTAATCACCAACCTTATTCTTTCATGCTGACCAATAAACTCAGTGTTAAACACAATCTTTCTTCCCATTTGAAACTGTAGTGTTTTGATGTATTTTTTTAGAGTGAACCATCAAAGATATACTTTATTCCCACCCAGCAAAATGTTTCCTTGGAAATTGCAGAAAAGCAGACCAGAAATTTGATACTACAATTGATGGTACCCAAATGCCTGTACCCAAATAATAAAGATGATGTTCATAGTGTGCATCAATGTTAGTAAAACTAGAGGACTTTGAAATGTAGAACCATGGTCAATTTTGCCAAGTCTGTGGGGGGAAAACAGTCTTTTCATAGACTGCAAATGTGGTTTTCATTACTATGAAAGTGGATGAGTTTGAGTGGTCTGTTAACAGCAAAGAACCAAGGAAACTGAAGAGGAGAGAAATGAGCAGTCTGCAGTAGAGGGTGTGGTTATTGGCTCTTTAAATAGGAGGGACTTGGTGATTCACAAAAACACCAAGAATTAGAGACCTGAAGGCAGTATCACATAGAGAGAGGCACACAGGCAAGAGAGTATTTCAAAGGATCTCGACAGGCCAGAGATGTTATAGTTTTAGGAGGCAGTCGTGATACTCTGTGATAGTATACCAGTTCTCTGAATACTTCACACATTAATCCACTTGTGCACATGTGATAGAGAGAAGGAAGTTTCACCACTGCATCTTTGCATATCTTATCAACAGGACAACTCTGACACATAGGTGGGTGAAGCCTTTCTACATACACAGGTTTTGCAGATTAGTGTGTAACTGAAGGACACTGCTATACAACAATATTTTAAATTAAAATATCCATCATCTTCACTGATTGAAATCTAAGAAATTTTTTTTAATTTTACTAACTAAGGTGTGCATGTTGCAATGTTATTATTGTTGCTAGAACCACACATTTCTTAGTACATTCTGGATAATTGAGTAGAGTACACCTCCCAGTCAACTACCATTTTGATGCCTCAGAAAGATCAGTAGCAAATTGCTATCACAGTATGAAAGGTGAAGATCTAGGGTTTGTGTGATAAGTTTTGCCAGGACTGCCTGTCCAACATACTAATCTGGCTCACAACAAGCTGGGGAAGAAAGTGGATAATTATATGTCAATGTATCTGGACAAACAGAAATGCATTCTTGCAAGGAACAAGAAATGGTCATGAAATGGGGTGAGGCACAGCACAGTTCAAGGTAGTAGATATCAAATTAAATCATGTCCTCAGGCTACCCATACAGAGTAATCCGTAATAAGATCCTGACAGCTAAGGAAAAAGAATCTATCCCAGCTTACTCTGCAGGTCGTACCACAATAGAGTTGGTGTACCTTGAATGTTTTTTTCTATCTTGGTATTGGTCTTTAAAATCTCGTTTTCTCGCATGGTCATCTCATTAGATGCTGAAAAAGCATTCGACAAAATTCAGCATCCTTTCATGCTAAAAGTCTTGGAAAGAGCAGGAATTCAAGGCACATACCTAAACATAGTAAAAGCAATCTACAGCAAACCAGTAGCCAACATCAAAATAAATGGAGAGAAATTTAAAGCATTCCCACTAAAATCAGGGAGTAGACAAGGCTGCCCTCTCTCTCCATATCTTTTCAATATAGTACTTGAAGTTCTAGCAAGAGCAATTAGACAACATAAGGAAGTCAAAAGGATACAAATTGGAAAGGAAGAAGTGAAACTATCATTATTTGCAGACGATATGATAGTTTACCTAAGCGACCCAAAAAACTCCACCAGAGAACTTCTACAGCTGATAAACAACTTCAGCAAAGTGGCAGGTTATAAAATTAACTCAAGCAAGTCAGTGGCCTTCTTGTACTCAAAGGACAAGCAGGCTGAGAAAGAAATTAGGGAAATAACACCCTTCACAATAGCCACAAGCAACATAAAATATCTTGGCATAACTCTAACCAAACAAGCGAAAGATCTGTACAACAGGAACTTCAAATCCTTGAAGAACGAAATCGAAGAAGACCTTAGAAGATGGAAAAATATTTCTTGCTCCTGGATTGGCAGGATCAATATAGTAAAAATGGCCATCTTGCCAAAAGCAATATACAGATTCAATGCGATCCCCATCAAAATCCCAACTCAATTCTTCAGAGATCTAGAAAGAGCAATTCTCAAATTCATCTGGAGCAACAAAAAATCCAGGATAGCTAAAACTATTCTCAACAATAAAAGAACTTCTGGGGGAATCAATATCCCTGACCTCAAGCAGTACTACAGAGCAATTGTGTTAAAAACTGCATGGTATTGGTATAGCAACAGGCAAGCAGATCAATGGAACAGGATTGAAGACCCAGAAATTAACCCACAGACTTATGGTCACTTGATCTTTGATAAAGGAGCCACAACCATCCGGTGGAATAAAGATAGCCTTTTCAACAAATGGTGCTGGTTCAACTGGAGGTCAACATGCAGAAGAATGCGAATTGACCCACTCTTATCTCTTTGCACTAAGATCAACTCCAAGTGGATTAAGGACCTCCACATAAAACCAGACACACTGAAACTATTAGAAAAGAAACTTGGGAAGACCCTGGAGGACTTGGGCACAGGGGAAAAGTTCCTGAACAGAACACCAATAGCTTACACACTAAGATCAAGAATCGACAAATGGGACCTCATAAAATTACAAAGTTTCTGCAAAGCAAAGGACACTGTCAGAGGACAAAATGGCAACCAACAAAGTGGGAAAAGATCTTCACCAACCCCACATCCAACAGAGGGCTAATATCCAATATATACAAAGAACTCAAGAAGTTAGACCGCAAAGAAACAAATAACCCTATCAAAAAATGGGGCACAGAGCTAAACAAAGAATTTTCACCAGAAGAAATTCGGATGGCAGAGAAACACCTTAAAAGATGTTCAACATCATTAGTCATCAGGGAAATGCAAATCAAAACAACCCTGAGATTCCACCTCACACCAGTCAGAATGGCTAAGATTAAAAACTCAAGAGACAACAAGTGCTGGCGAGGATGTGGAGAAAGAGGAACACTCCTCCACTGTTGGTGGGATTGCAAAATGGTAAAACCGCTCTGGAAATCAGTTTGGCGGTTCCTCAGAAAATTGGGCATGTCACTTCCAGAGGACCCTGGCATACCACTCCTGGGCATATACCCAGAGGATTCCCCTGCATGCAATAAAGACACATGCTCCACTATGTTTATAGCAGCCTTGTTTATAATAGCCAGAAATTGGAAGGAGCCCAAATATCCCTCAAAGGAGGAATGGATACAGAAACTGTGGTATATTTATACAATAGAATACTACTCAGCAATTAAAAATAATGAATTCATGCAATTTGTAGGTAAAAGGTTAGACCTGGAAAATATCATCCTGAGTGAATTAACCCAATCACAAAAGAATGCACATGAAATGCAATCACTGATAAGTGGATATTAATGAGCCCAGAAGCCCTAAATACTCAAGACACAAATAGCAAGTCAAATGATTCCCAAGAAGAAGAAAGGAGAGGACCCTGGGCCTGTAAAGATTGCATCCAGTTTAGTAAAGAAACCGAGGGGGGAGGGGGAATGATTGGGGAACTGTTGGGGGGGGGGGAGAGGAACTATGGGAACTATGGTGGGTGGGAACTGGGAAAGGGGAAAGCCTTTGGAATGTAAACATAGAATATAGAAAATAAAAATAAAAAAAAAATCTCGTTTTCTTTGTGCATCACTACTTTGATGTCCTACTTGTTTCTATACCCAATGTTTCCCAGTCATTAAGTATTTCATTCCTTGGCTCAATCTTTTTCATATTTGTTCTTGTTTGAAGCAATCTTTCCTGTAGTTCAGGCTTTCCTCAAGCTCTAAAGACTTGTGTCATAGGGTTTTACTGTTGTGAACAGAGAGGTGACCAAGGCAACTCTTTTAGGATAATATTTAAATAGGGATGGCTAACAGGTTTAGAGTTTCAGTCCATTAATCAAGGTGGGAGCATGGCAGCACCCAGGAATCCTTGCACATCCCAGATCAATAGGACCTCCTACAGCTCCATGTTTCCATTAATTTGTCAAGCCCTGTAGGCTCTGTTTCCCACTCATAACTGGACCAACTGTCCTTTTTCCCTGCTCCTCCTGTCTGCCATCTAGGTCTCTCCCTACCTCTGCCTTCACTGATAACTTAATCACTGAAGAAATAAAAGGAATAAGAGTAAGAGTAAGAGGAGGAGGAGGAGGAGGAGGAGGAGGAGGAGGAGGAGGAGGAGGGGAGGACGAAGAAGAAGAAGAAGAAGAAGAAGAAGAAGAAGAAGAAGAAGAAGAAGAAGAAGAGAAGAAGAAGAAAACTACTACTACTACTACTACTACTACTACTACTACTACTATTATTATTACTACTACTACTACTGCTGGGCAGTGGTGGTGCATGCCTTTAATCCCAGAACATGTGAGGTAGAGGCAAAGGGATTTCTGAGTTGGAGGACAGCCTGGTCTACAGAGTGAGTTCTAGGACAGCCAGAGCTACACAGAGAAATCCTGTCTCAAACACAAAACAGAAAACAAACAAACAAAAAACTAATTGATGGTTGAGAGGCCCAGGCAGGGCCATTATCAAAGGCCAAGCAGCACTCACAAACATCACAGCAGTTTTCATAACCTTGATGGTGTGGGAGTCTTTTTTCTCCCATCAAGAACACAGTAAGAACTGTTCAATTGGCTGCAATTTCCAGACTCTTAAGAGTTATTCCAGACACATAAGTTCCAATGGCCTGGTGCTTGGGTTTCAACATCGTTGATGCAATTGACAGAAATTACCTATGATCATTTGAAAGGAAGATCTCCAATGCTTCTACAACTAGTAAAATTCTAACAACAAGGTCCTGTATCAACAAATTCAAATACTGAGAACAATGCAATGTTATCACTTACTAGTGTCTCACAAATTAAACAATTTTTTGTTTTTTTTAGAGCAAGGAAAAATATGTAGTTATCCGGTTTGCTCATTGTAATATACACCTTTTTGTTCGATCCTACAATTTTCTGAGCCGTTCTGATTTTAGTTTAAGTATTCTAATATAATGCATTAGATTGGAAAAAAAGACTTTTTCACCTTTTTTCAGTACTTCCAATTGTATTTCTAGGATGTATGGATTTTTAAACTAAACATGAGCATGTACCTCATCTACTATTTAAAGGACATTTCAGCTGCGCGGTGGTGGCGCACGCCTTTAATCCCAGTACTTGGGAGTTCGAGGCCAGCCTGGTCTAGACAGTGAGTTCCAGGACAGCCAGGGCTACACAGAGAAACCCTGTCTCAAAAAAAAACAAAAAAAAAAAAACAAAACAAAAAAAAAGGACATTTCTTTGAAGATTACATATTCATAATATTTGTATGGATGGATCAACATATGAATTTAAGATAAATATCTTAGTAGTAAGTTGTGGGGTTTTCTTCAGAATGTATATTATGAGGTGTATATAGTTGTACCATTCTGTAAATGATTTTTGAAAAGAATTGAAATGAAATTCATTCCCGGTAATAGAGTATTAAGGCACAAGAAGATACCACACCACAATAATTTAGAAAATGTGTTTATTTGTGGGTGTCACTGTTCTGTGTGTCATTGGAATTTTGTTCAATTAAAGGGAATTAATGACTACAGAGCCATGGATGTACAAAACACAGCCTCAATGACTGCCCATGAAAACTATAAAGCCATATTACCAATTATTTTTTAGAATGCTTTTCTCTTATTCCCTATTGAAACCAATAGAGAGAGAAGGCTTATTGCTGAGGCTCTATTTTCAGCATTTTTTAAACTTAATATAGTACTATTACGGCAGTAAGACTGCAACATTGAATGAAATCTTCCCTGTTTTAGTTAACATAAATCAGCATCACTAATACAGTGTTTCAATATTTTGTAAGGCTAAAACCTGAAATACCATTCAAATTATTTGTATATGGGAAGACTAATATGGTGTTGAACAAATGATTTCTCAGTTCTAAGACCATTAGAAATATATGCATTAAATTTATCTTAGGCAACACTTGTGACAAAGTCATTCCAGCACCTAAGGGATTGATACCTACCTATTGAAAATCACTATTGTTAAGTTTACAGTGCAGATTTACAAAAAAATATTCATGACTTCAGTATATGATTCATGAGGAACATTTCCAGGAACGATGCAACATATATTCATCTAAGTATTCCAAATGTAAACTGAAAACAACCAAATGAAACTTGTTGAATCATTCAACTTTATTTACAGGACAATGGGGAAGAAGCTGTTGACCAGAGGAAAGGGACTCATAAGTCAGTTGTTACATTGAAACATGAAATGAACATTTGATACAAATTATTAATACTGGATACTCAAAGCACATTTCACATCTCTAGGCATACATACAGTTTTGGTGGCTCAGTTTCTCAAATATACATTTAAGTACAATCTGTCTGAATTTGTTAATTTGAATCTTATATACAGAATACTACCAATTTTATTAGTTATTTTAGGTACTACAAACTTTAATTAGGTTCCCTTTGGAATACATTATTTCTATCTAAAAGAAACTTTCACACAATTGTATATTCTTATGGCATTGCCAAGAAATTTTTACACAATATTATATTCTTATGGATTCCCCACCTGTCTTCATTTGTAATATTTGAAAATGAACAAGTAAAAGTTCAAAGAAAGCTATACTACATAGTCACATATTCAGAGTTTCTCTCTGCATACACAGTTGCCATTATCTAAGATTGGAATATTGCAAGAAGGTTTTCACAAGTTTTTCAAAATCATACTAATTATCTTTTTTGAGCCCTAAGTGTTTCAAAGAATAAACCCTGAATAAAACATATGCCACATTTACTGAGCAGAAATACTTTCTCCACCAAAAAATAAAATAAATAAATAAAAAATTACATGTTTTCCCAGAGCTGAAATGAAGTCAAATATATTTCTGTATATATCTGTTAAGATTCTTCCCTGTATACATTCTCTGTTAAATTCTAAGAGATAGGCCAAACTAAAGGATTCATATCTTCAATGCATTTCAAAGATTTTTTTCTCTCCTGTAAGGATTCTGTAATGAATTTTAAGATGATAATTCTTCATAAAGGATTCACCCATTTACTTCACTAATACATTTTTCTCCACTGTATGAAATCTCTGATGATTTCTCTGAATGACATTGTGGTAATGCATTTGTACACAATATTTGTGATATTTTCTCATGGATGAATTCTCTGATGACTTTCAGATGGTGTTCTGGGGTAAACATTTGTGACACTAACTACATTTTTAAGATTTGTCTCCTGTATGAATTTTCTGATGACTTCTCTGACTGCCTTTATCAGTAAAGCATTTATCATATTCACTACATTTGTAAGGTTTCTCTCCTGTATGAATTCTGATGAATCTTAAGATGGGATAGTCAGGTAAAGCATACATCACATTAACTGCATTTGTTTCTCTCCTGTATGAATCTTCTGATGAATCCTAAGTTGGGATAGTCCGGTAAAGCATTTATCACATTCACTGCATTTGTAAGGTTTCTCTCCTGTATGAATTCTCTGGTGAATTCTCAGACTAACTTTGTGCCTAAAGCATTTGTCACATTCACTGCATGTGTATGGTTTCTCTCCTGTATGAATTCTCTGATGGATTCTCAGACTGGCTTTTTCAATAAAGCATTTGTCACATTCAGTGCATGTGTAAGGTTTCTCTCCTGTATGCGTTCTCTGATGAATTGTCAACTTGCTTTTTTCAGTATAGCATTTATCACATTCACTACATTTATAAGGTTTTTCTCCTGTATGAATTCTCTCATGATTATTCCGAATGGATTGTTGGGTAAAGCATTTGTCACATTTACTGCATTTGTATGGCTTCTCTCCGGTATGAATTCTCTGATGAATCCTGAGATGGGACTGTAGGGTGAAGCATTTGTCACATTCACTACATTTATAAGGTTTCACTCCTGTATGAATTTTCTGATGACTTCCCAGACTACCTGGATCAGTAAAGCATTTATCACATTCACTACATTTGTAAGGTTTCTCTCCTGTATGAATTCTCTCATGATTACTCAGACTGGATTGTTGTGTAAAACATTTGTCACATTCACTGCATTTGTAAAGTTTCTCTCCTGTATGAATTCTCTGGTGAATTCTCAGAGTGGATTTTTTAGTAAAGCATTTGTCACATTCAGTACATGTGTAAGGTTTCTTTTTTGGATGAATTATTTGATGGATTCTCAGAGTGACTTTTTCAGTAAAGCATTTGTCACATTCACTGCATTTGTATGATTTCTCTCCTGTATGAATTTTCAGATGATTATTAAAATGGCCTTTGTGGGTAAAGCATCTGTCACATTCAACACATTTATACAGTTTCTCTCCTGTATGGATTTTCTGATGACATCTCAGTGTTTTTATGTGGCTAAAGCATTTGTCACATTCACTACATTTGTAAACCTTCTTACCATTATTGTTTTGTTTCTGCTTCAGTTTATGTTTAGGAACAAAACCGATAACAAATTCTGTATTACTTTTTTCTTGCTTTGCTATATGTATTCCTTGATTTACACTAACGAGAGTCCACTCATTTAAGTTCTTTACACAGTCGTAATATTTACAAACTTCTCTGGTTTTCCCAGTTTTATATCTTTGCAGGTTTGAGGATTGAAGAGCAACACCTCTCTCATTAGTTTGATAAGATGTGCTTTGGTTGGATTCATTGATCATGTTACTAAGACCATTATATTTAGAAGGCTCCTTTTGTATCTTCACATGCTCTTGGACAATGCACTCTCTGTCTTGGTCTAAGACCATCCCATGTTTTCCACATCTGAGATGATTTTCTGAAAAAAAGTGCAAATAGAGATGACAGGGATTACTGCACTGGGGAGAAAGAGACTGAATAATGGGTGTTTGCTGACCTTTCAGGTTAACTAGACCTTCTACAGCATTCACATTCACTAGTGACTTTTTGCTTTTTTTCATAATGATTACATGGATTCTCAGAAGACCCTCAATTATGATCTACATCTACTGATGGGAAATGATAATAGCATTCTAATCCTTATTTTAAAAGCCGTACCTTGCAGAAGCCAGGCCAAAAAAAGTGATTGATCAGTTTTGAATTGTCACAAATTATATCTCTGAACAAAGTAATTCTAATTTTTCACTATGGCTTGATTCACAGTGAAATTGTGCAGCTTTGGTCAGCTAATAATTCATGATATAGAACGAATCCTCTACATACACTTGTCTCAGCATCCCAGATGTTGGATAAAGATCCATCAGTATCAGCACTAAACAAAGACCATATTTCCAAATGTAAATAAGTAAGGAAAACAAAATTTCCCAAACCAACAGCTCTGCATCCACTGAAAACCTTGAGCATTATTTAAAAAAAAAATCATAAATAAGGAGATTGACAGCTTCTCTGGGGACAATCTTCTCTGTGGTCTTGGGGACTCCAGAAGGTCCGCAGTATGTAGGGCAACAAGTACAGTCACAACCACTGGGATTCCCAAGGATCCCATTGTTCTCAGGCCCCATCATCTCCCAAAGCCACTGTATCCCAAATTCCACTCCTCTTCAGTCAGCAACATCTGCCTACTCCAGCTTGACTGCTCCTCTGAATGCACCACAGTCTCAAAGCCTTTAGGATGCCCACAGCACACAGGGCAAGGGCAACTGTTCTGCTTCACAACAGACCCCACGGTCTAAAGACCTCACAGGAAAACAACAACATGCAGGGCAAAACCTTCACTGCTCTTCCTAAAACCTAATAGTGTGAAAACATCCCTGGAAATCTGATGCAGCCAGGGCAACAAATCAACACCTTGCCTGTCCCTCTACAGATGCCATGGTCTGAAGGACTCACAGGGTGTCTGCTATAGCAAAGACCACAGGTCTATCAGGAGATTGGAAGCAACCCAGGGAAACAAGAAGCAGACACCAGACAGAAAACCCAGACCAGCTATCACTAGGTATAGCCAAATGATCAGAGGCAAGCACAAGACCACAAGGAATATGAAAATCCATTAACATAATCCACTGTATAAACTAACTCAAAAAAACAAAAAAACAAAAAACCACATGGTTATCACATTAGATGATTGAAAAGTGATTTACAAAATACATCATCCCTTCAACATTAATAGTATTGGTATTGGAGAGATCAGAAATTCAAGACTCATACCTAAACATAGTAAGAACAATACACAGGAAGTCAACAGCCAATAATAAATAAATGGAGTGATACTTCAAACAATCCCACTAAAACCAGGGACAAGGTTGACCTCTCTCTCCCTATCTATTCAATAGAGTACTTGAAGTTCTAACTAGAGCAACCAGACAACAAAAGGAGATACAAATTGACAACAAAGAAGTCAAGGTATCATTATTTACAAATGATATGATAGTATACATGAGCAATCCAATAAATTCAACCAGAGAGCTTCTACAGTTGAGGTAGCAGAATATAAAATTAAGTCATGTAAATAAATAGCCTTCCTGTATAAGAATGAAAACTGGCTGAGAAAGAAATTAGAGAAACAAGACTCTTCAAAGTAGTCACAAATAATATAAAATACTTTGGTATAACTAACCAAACAAGTGAATGATCTGTATGAAAAGAATATTAAGTCTCTCAAGAAAGAAATTGAAGAATCCCTCAGAAAATGGAGAAATATTCTATGAATGTGGATTGGTAAAATTAACACAGTAATAATGGCCATTCTACCAAAAGCAATCCACAGATTTAATGCAATCCCTACTAAAATTTAAAACGCAATTCTTCAAAGTTTTGGAAAAAGTAATTCTCAAATTCATCTGGAAAAATAAAAAATCTAGAATAGCTAAATATCCTTTGTTAATTATAAGCAATCAGGATTCCTGAACTCAACATATACTACAAAGTAATAGTGATAAAAACAGCATGGTGTTCATATGGAGAAAGAAACCTTGATTAATGGAATAGAGTTGAAGGCCCAGAAATAAATCACACTTACAGACACTTGATCTTTGACAAAGATGCAAAAAATATAGAATGGAAAAAGAAAAACATTTTCAATAAATGGTGCTGGTCTAAGTGGCAGTCTGTATGTAGAAAAATGAAAATAAATATACATGTATCAATGTGCATAAAGCTCAAGTCCAAGTGGATAAAGGACCTCAACATAAAAAAGATACAATGGCCGGGCGGTGGTGGTGCACGCCTTTAATCCCAACACTTGGGATGCAGAGGCGGGTGCATTTCTGAGTTCGAGGCCAGCGTGGTCTACAGAGTGAGTTCCAGGACAGCCGGAACTACACAGAGAAACTCTGTCTTGAAAAAAAAAGAAAAAAGAAAAAAAAAAAAGATACAATCACTGTCAAAAAAATCAATTCTTCATAGATCTAGAAAGACCAATTCTCAAATTTATCTGGACTAACAAAAAAACTAGGATATCAAAAACTATTCTCCACATCAAAAGATCTTCTGGGGAAATCACCATTCCTGACCTCAGGTTCTACTAGAGAGCAATAGTAATTAAAACTCTTTGGTATTGGTATGCAGAAAGGCAGGAAGATTAATGGAATAGAATTGAAGACCCAGAAAAGAACCCAAACACCTACAATCACTTGATATTTGACAAAGGAGCTAAAAAACATTCAGTGGAAAAAAGACAGCATTTTTAACAAATGGTGCTGGATAAACTGAAGGTCTGCATGCAGAAAAATGCAAATTGACCCATTCTTATTTCCTTGTACAAATTTCAAGTCCAAGTGGATCAAAGATCTACACATAAAACCAGACACACTGAAGCTTGCAGAAGAGAAAGTGGGGACAAATATTGAACACCTGGGCACAGGGGGAAAATTCCTGAACATAACACCAATGGCTTATGCTCTAAGAACAAGAATAGACAAATAGAACCTCATAAAATTGCAAAGCTTCTGCAAGGCAAAGGACGGGGTCATTAGGACAAAATGGCAACCAAAATATTGGGGAAAGACCTTTACTAATCCTACAACCAATAGAGGGCTAATATACAATGTATAAAAAGAACTCAAGAAATTAGTCTCCAGAGAATCAAATAACCCTATGAAAAAATGGGGTACAGAGCTAAACAGAGAATTCTCAACTAAGGAAACTCAAACGGCTCTACAACACCTAAAGAACTGTTGAGCATTCTTAGTTATCAGGGAAATGCAAATCAAAACAACCCTGAGATTCCACCTTACACCTGTCAGAATGGCTAAGCTGAAAAACTCAGGGGACAGCAGATGATGGAGAGAATGTGGGAAAAGAGGAACACTTCTTCATTGTTGGTGGGATTGCAAACTGGTAAAACCACTCTGGAAATCAGTTTGGTGATTTCTCAGAAAATTAGACATAGTACTACCTGTGGACCCAGCTATACCACTCCTCGGCTACCCAGGTGCTCCTACATGTAGGGACACCTGCTCCACTATGTTCATAGCTGCCTTATTTATAATAGCCAGAAGCTGTAAAGGACCCAGATGTCCCTCAACAGAGGAATGGATACAGAAACTGTGGTATATTTACACAATGGAGTACTATTAAGCTATTAAAAACAATGAATCCATGAAATACTTAGGCAAATGGATGGAACTAGAAAGTGTCATCCTGAGTGAGGTAACCCAGTCACAAAAGAACACACAAGGAATGCACTCACTAATAAGCGGATGCTAGTCCAAAAGCTCAAAATAAACAACTTACAATTCACCCACCACAGGAAGCTCAAGAAGGAGGACTTAAGTGAGGGTGCTTTGGTTCATCTGAGAAAGGGAACATAATACTCACAGAAGCAATAAGGGAGACAATGTGTGGAGCAGAGACTGAAGTAAAGGCCAACCAGAGACTGCCCTACCTGGGGATTCCTTCTATAAACAGTCAACAAACCCCGACACTACTAAAAGAAGCATATACCAAAAGGAGCATGCCATGGTTGTCTCCGGAGGGGCCCTGCCAGAGCCCTGCAAATACAGAGGCAGAAACTAGCAACCAACTATTGGACTGGGTGTGGGCTTCACAATGAAGGAGCTGAAGGGTGGTCCAGAGGAGCTGAAGGGGTTTACAGCTCCATGGAAAGAACAATGACTTGGGCCACCCAGATGCCCCAAGACTCCCAGGGACTGAACCATCCACTAAGGGGTAAACATGGTTCCAGCCAAAAATGTGGCAGAGGAAGGCCGTGTTGGGTATCAGTGGGAGGAGTGGTCCTTGGTGAGGTAAAGCCTCAATAGAAGCCCCAACAAAGGGAAACCAAGGAGGGGGGAGGTGGTGGGAGTGTGTCAGGTAGAGGGGCATATATGTGGAGGCAATGTAAATGAAGACGATATTCAATTAAAAAAATCAGAAAGAAAATCACTGCTTTAGTAGTATGACCACTGGAGAGTCAGGTGTGCTCCAATGATTACCTGTACAATCACATTCAATGATCCACAAACAACTAAATAAATCAAAGCAAAACAAAACCCCTGAGTTCCTATTAATTGAAACAGTTGGGAAGATAATAAAAGAAGATGTGTGGTAATTGTGACAGAATGTATTTCATACATGCATAAATTTGTTAAAGATTACAAAGACCCGATGTGTGTGGCATTCTTATATAGATATGAATGGACATTCTTTTGTTGTATGGAGTATTTCCATAACTTAGTCAATGTGTAAGAGCATTAATGACAGTTAAAAAGCAATTCTTCTCTACTCTCAGCTGTGAACAACCAATGTTACACTTTTTTCAAGTGTATGACCTTCACAGATGCCTTTTATGAATGAAAACATGAAAATTTTGTCCTATTTACACTTTAGATTATTTAGTAGGCTTTCAAGTTTTAATCCATTCTCTTTGAAATGTCATGAAGCCAAACCTAGAAATATCTGTGCTTCTTTGAATGGAACTTGATGTAGCTCTTATGTTGCTATTTTTTGATCTGCTTTTGTCCTTCTTCACATATGTACATTCCACTTTCATTATGTATCTTTGTCTATTTGTTGAAAAGGTACTTACTTCTTAAATTTTTCTCTTTCTATCCCAGATGAAGTCTACATTTTGTGAGTTGTAGAGATTTGCTTAATTATACCCAAGTGTTTTGATAATAAAAGCAATATTAAGGCTGAAAACATAGCAAATAATGATTTGGTGTAATATTAAAATTAAGTTCCCCAGTTACTATGTGTACAGACATATAATTCCTTGCTATGAACACTTGATATTTTTCAATTGAGATGATTCCATTTAAAGATAGATAAGAGGTATGCAAAGATCTCAAAGAATACAGCAAGAAAATTCAAATAAAGATTCAGAAAATCAACAAGAAGTGTAGTCTTACCGACAAACAAAAGATTGTTGTAATTCTCCAACATCACATCCATGTACAACGCCCTCTGAGCAAAATTGAGAGATTCCCATTCCTCCAGTGAGAAGTTCAGAGACACATCCTTGAAGGATAACACACCCTGTAATGGGAAACTAGTTATTTCCTCTGGACAAAATTGCTTTTCTATATTAATAAAAATCACTAAAGAATAGAAGATACTTTCTGATACAGATTAGGAAAGGAAAATATTGAAGGACAAATCTTTTCTCAAAGTTTCATAGAAATGTGACTAACGTTATGAATTGCTGCTCCTATATAGACAATCTACAGGATGACTTACTATAATGTTCTCATTTATGAAGGCTCTCCCCGTCATTAATTTTCTGTGGTTTTCTGAGATCTTAGCAGCAAATGAAATATTTGCCAAAAGAACTACGTTAAAAAATTTTGTGCGCAGATGTGATTGTATAATATCTTTGAAAGTCCTCTATTATAAAATTTATATCCCAGCAATCTCATGACACTACACGATGGATTTTTAATCCCAGTTCTTTAAAATCCAGTAATCTCTGCTGGAACACCACTACCAGGAAAACTATACAGCACATATGCATAATTTCAGGTAAATGTTACCAACATTATACAAAAAGATGCTTACTCTAATAAAATATACTTTCTAAAATAGTCATAGATTTCCTTCTGTTTATATCTCTCTGAGAATGCATGTTATAATCACCTCAAAAGCACCCAAACTTTATAGAATATACTAGGTACATTTGATAGCTAGATGTAAAAATGTACTTTGACGAAAAAAGCATTAATATCAAAGACAACCCTAGTGTCACATCACAGATGGTCAAGTCATGATAAGGAAAAATATGCTTTCAATTCTACAAAGTCTACCTTTTGAAATATGGAAACCAGTTCAATCCTGTATGAAGCTGTGTCTCATGACTGCATTGTAACATATCTATTTGAGACCGAGGTAAAAGGCTACAAAATTCCTATAACAAACAGTTAGAATATTAGATGGATAATTAATGGATATACTAAATGTGACAATTTTTTCTTTAGTCAGAAAAGGACTGCAATGTCAGGACATACATTAACATTCCAAATGACACCTAGAATCTAATAGGGAAATTATTTTATGAAAGTTTATTCACAACCAGGAAATAGAAAAGCCACTATTAGAGAGCATTAAGTTATTTAAAGTTATAAGAAAGCTGGCACAAGAAATATAAATAATTAATATTTCATAAATTCCATATGGTCCTTCATAAAAGAATATTTAGGTTTGTATGGGTAAATAAATTGTATATGTTGCAATTCATTTCAATGAAGTAGAATAATTTCTTAATCAAATCTTTTAAATTGAGGGAGAATTATGCTAACACTTCATAAACATGGATTACATTATTCACCATAGCATTGACTTAATGGAAAATTTCAACCTTGTAATTTTATCATCATTTTCTTTCTTTGGTATATGACCTTATTTGTGTATCAGAATGGTAGCTTCCATAGATAACTATTACCTTTAATTCTTCCTTTGTGGTGGGCAGTGGTGGTGCATGCCTTTAATCCCAACACTTAGGAGGCCGAGGCAGGCGGATTTCTTAGTTCGAGGCCAGTCTGGTCTACAGAGTGAGCCCAGGACAGTCAGGGCTACACAGAGAAACCCTGTGTCAAAACAAAAACAAAAACAAAAAACAAAACCAGAAAAAGAAAAAAACAATAAATAAAACAAAATAAAAAATCTTACTTTGTTTTTAAAAAACAGTGATACACAGGTTATATATTATGTCTATTACAGATGAGTATAAGTAATATAAACCAGGCATAGGAAAAAATGATTAAGAGGTAAAAGTGCTTGCTTTGACTTCAGTCTCAAGGGTTTGGTACAGAGCCCAGGGATCTAAGGACATAATGTATCATTCAGTGTATGGAAAAACACGCAGATGAACTTAAGCAATATTGTACTTAAGAAATATATACTTAAAAAATAGTGTAATGAAAAATTATATCATCAACAAAATCCTTTCAGTTTTTCTATATGCAACACATTATTATATCAGGGGGGAAAAGGAAAAAAAGTAGACAAACACTGCTTCTTTCTAAAGAATAGAATAGCCCCACCCCAGCCCTACAGCAGGGACCACAGAGCCCTGTCTGCAGGCCAGGAGCAGGGCCTCATATAACCCAAGGTGACTCTAAGTTCCCTGCATAGCTGAGGATGACATTCAACTTGTGCTTCTCCTGCTCCCCCCACCCCCACTAGAGTGGGTGGACCTATGACTGGCTTTATAAGAACTTTTGATATATAGGCAGAACAAGGATATCTCATTATTCTACAGGAGTTTTTGATATTTTTTTCACAGAAGACCTATGAAAAACATGTGAAATATATATCTACACAAGTTGAAAAAAATAAAAGAGAAAAAATTTGGGAAAAAAATAATGCAAGGAGATGGTCCCCAAAAACAATTTGCAGTAGCCAGTCTAATATTGAATAAAATTTACTTTCAATCAAAAGTTATCAAAAAAGATAAGGAAGAACAATACTTCATACTCATCAAAGGAAAGTCCTACCAAGATGGACTCAAAATTCTGAACATCTATGTCCCAAATGCAAGGAAAACCACATTTGCAAAAGAAAGTTTACTAAACCTCAAAGCACACATTGAACCTGACACAGTAAGAGTAGGAGACTTCAGCATCCCACTCTCACCAATGAACAGACCATGGAAACAAACTTAACAGAGACACAGTGAAGCTAACATAATGTGTGAACCAAATGGAATTAACAGATGTTTATAGAACATCTCATCCTAAAACATTGTGTGTGTGTGTGTGTGTGTGTGTGTGTACACATATTCTTCTCAGCACCTCATGGTACATTATACAAAATTGAACATATAATAAACACAAAACAAGTGCTAACTGATACAGGAACATTGAAATAATCCCATGCATCCGGTCACATCATCATGGACTAAGAATGGTCTTCAATATCAACAAAACAACAGAAAGCTCACATACACATGGAAATTTAACAACTCTCTACTCAATAACTTGGTCAGGGAAGAAATACGGAAGGAAATTAAATACCTTTGAGAATTTAACAAAAATGAAGGAACAACATATCCAAACATTTTGGATACAATGAAAGCATTGATAAAAGGAAAACTTATAGCTCTGAGTGCCTCGCTAAAGAAATTGGAGAGAAAGCAGGGAGTGGTGGCACATGCCTGTAATCCCAGCACTTGGGAGGCAGAGGCAGGCAGATTCTGAGTTCGAGGCCAGCCTGGTCTACAGAGTGAGTTCCATGAAAGCCAGGACTACACAGAGAAACCCTGTCTCGAAAAACAAAAAACAAAAAACAAAACAAAAAACAAAAACAAAAAAAAAAAACCCACGAAAGTCGAGAGATCACTAGCAGCTTAACAGCATATGTGAAAACTCTATCTAGGACAAAACAAGCAAACATACCCAGAAGGAATAGAAGGCAGGAAACAAATGCAGAGATGAAATCAACCAAGTAGAAACAAAGAAAACTATACAAGTAATCAATCAAGCCAGTAGCTTATCCTTTGAGAAAATCAACAAGAAAGATAAACCTTTAGGCAGACTAACCAGAGGGCACAGAGACAATATCCAAATTAACAAAATCAGAAAAGAAATACATAGCAATAGAAACCGAAGAAATTAAAAAAAAATCATGCGATCCTATAACAAAAGTTTATATTTAATAAAACTGGAAATAAATGATTTTCTAGACAGACAACAGGTACCAATGTTAAATCAGGATCAGATAAAGCATCTAAACAGTCCCATAACCCCAAAATAAATAAAAGTAATCATTAAAAGTCTCCCAACTAAAATAAGCCCCATGCCCACATGGGTTTAGTGCAGAATTCTATCAGACCTTTAAAGAAGACCTATACCAATACTTGTCAAATTCTTCCACAAAATAGACTCAGAAGGAACACTATTTATTTCATTCTATGAATCCACAGTTACACTGATATCTAAATTAATCAAAGACCCAACAAGGAATGAGAACGTCAGACTAATTTTCCTTATGAATGTCAATGCAAAAATACTCACTAAAATTCTAGCAAACTAACTCCAGAACAAATCAAAATGATCATTCACCATGATGAAGCAAGCTTTATCCAGGGATGCATGGATGGTTCAATATACAGAAATCCATCAACATGATACAGTGTATCAAAAACTCCAAGAAAAAAAAGTAAATGATCATCTCATTAGATACTTAAAATGGCTTTAAAAAAATACAACACCACTACTTGTTATAAAAGATAAGTAATTCAATGCTCATAATAAAACATAGTAAAAGAAATATACAGCAAACCAATAGCCAACATCAAACTAAATGGAGAACAATGAAGCACTCAACCAAAAGCAGCATCTACATAAGGCTGCACTTGATCTGTCTCTCTATTAAACATAGTACCTGAAGTTCTAGCCAGAGGGATTAGACTACAAAAGGAAGCAAAAGGGATGGAAACTGGAATGGAAGAAGTCAAGATATCACTATTTGCAGATGATATGATCACATAAGTGACCCTCAAAATTCCACCAGAGAATTCACAGAGCTTGTAAGAAAAAATGGCAATGTTACCAAAATTAACCTACAGACTCAACACAACACACATTAAAATTCCAACTCAGTTTTTCACAGATATAGAGCAATTCCCAATTTGATCTGTAAAAACAAACAAAGAAAAAAACCCAGTATAGCAAAACCTATTCTCAATAATATGAGAAATTCAGTTGGAATTACCATCTCTGACCCGAAGCTTTACTACAAAGCGATAGTGATAAAAATCACATGGTATTGGTACACAGAGAGGCAGGCAGGACAATGGAATATAATTTAAGACCCAGAAATAAACACACACACCAAAAGAAAATGGGAAATAATCCATTGAGAACTTGTCATAGAGCACCACACTGGGCAGTATCTCTCTTGAAACAAATACATTTCAGGTGTAAAAACACCCACGATCATTGCATCACATAAAATTCCAAGAGAACTCAAAAAAGTCAACAACCTGAAGGACCCAAATGAGGACCCCTCAGTCCCACTTGGGAGAGACAAGAAAGCAATCACAAGTGGGGAGGGAGGAACCTTGGATGGATAGTGGACGGGGAGTGAATGGGCAAGAGGAGGGTCTGGTATAGGGGGAGGAAAAAGACTGAAGCCCTGAGTCCAGTGGAAAAAAAGGAAAAAGGCAACCTCAAGAGGTAGGAGGTTAGAGAGACCCTCCAGAATGCACCAGAGACCTGGGAGGTGAGAGAATCTTAGGACCTCTAATGAAATATCTAACAGTAGGGAGAGGGAACATATAGAGCCCACCTCCACCTGGAAGACAGGACATCAAGTGAGGGAAGGGGTTGCCATCCCGCAGTCAAAACACTTACCTATATTTTTTCCTGTCTGAAAGAACTGCAAGGAAGTAAGTTGAGAGGAACCTGAGTAAAACAAAGTCCAGCAACAGGCCAAAGGTGTAATCCAGCTCTAGGATAGGTCCAAAGGCCTGACACTATTACTGAGGCTATGGAGCACTTACAAAAAAGGACCTATCATGACCGCATTCCAGAAGACCCAAGAAGCAGCTGAAAGTGTCAAATGCAGATATTTGCACCCAACCAGTGGACAGAAGCTGCTGACCTTTGTGATTGAATTATGGAAGGGTTGGATGAAGCTGATGAGCAGGGCAATCCTGTAGGAGGACCAGCAGTGTCAATTAACCTGGACCCCTGAGATCTCTCTAACACTCTGCCACTAAACTGGCAGCATGCCCCAGCTGATAAGAGGCTCCTACCTCATATAAAACAGAGGACTACTGGATCTGTGTTCAGGCAGAGAAGATGCACCTAACCCTCAAGAGACTAAAGGACCTGGGGAGTTTAGTGGTCTGCTTGAATGGGAGCTGGGGCAGGGGAGGAGTTATGGGATGTGGAATAGTCATGGGGGAATGGGGAGGTAAGGGAGAAAAAAAATCTGGAGCGGAATAAATAAATAAACTTTTTAATTAATGAAAAAATGTTGTAAAATTTAAAAAAAAGTACTGCAATCTCTATCTGCTCACAAACACATCAGTGTTATAGCAAAAGAAAGACAATTATCCCTGTCATCTTCTGTTCATCCAGAATGCTATAATAGGATTCCAGACAGTAGGCTCTTAATAATTTTATACTTCTACAAGTTGTTCTCTTCCATATATTGCTCAGTTTCATCAGTCTCCACATATTTCTATATCCACAATCACAAGCTTTTGTCTGGAACCCAGGCCATATCTGAAATGCAACTTACGACACATGAGACTTTCCCTCCACATTAATATAATACACAACTTCATCCAAAGTAGAAATTAGACATCACTAATGTTTTTAAGAATCATTTACAATATTCTCTTTCAGACCTGCAGGTCTTCAGTCCATGGAAATTCTATGACCTCACAGTACAAAATCTAGTGAATATATAATGGAGTTATCTATGTGAAAGGCCTAAACATTAAATTTCCATTATCCCAGAAGAAAATGAAGATCATAGAAAATAAGACCTTTGCATAATATTACCACATGTAGATGCTAAAACTTTTGAATGATTTGAATGATAAAGAGATTTCTAAAACAAACAAAAAAAATGTGGACAGCACACTGACCTGTGGAGTGTTTACCAGAGAAGCACTCATTCTTCTTGTTGTTCTTCTCCCAGTTTCAAATATCAGAACTCTCCTTGAAATTTCACAGCAGGATTTGAAAAACACAAAGGTGAAATTAATACAACTATATTATGAACAATGCTAAACCACATAGAAATACATTACAAGCAAAATAGTATAAGGAATCTTGCCAACATTTCTACAGGCATGAAGGCATGGAAGGACATATTTAGTGTGGAAAAGAATATGAGTATAATCTGAGACCTCTTTCTAACATCAGCGGGCACAAGCAAAACCAGGGAGTACATGCACACCTGCCCTAAAACACTATTACTCAATTTGTGAGAACTTCTCTTCCTGGGTCTATAGCATCAAGCACACAGGGCTAGTGGCTACCATGATGGATACTTAGAATTGAATAGTATTTCATGAGCTATCACACTAAAATACGTAAGATATCTGACTATTTGATGAGATTCTACTTCACTGTACCAGGTAAATATAGTATATCAATTTTCCATGTTTGTCTATTGTCTTAGAATAAAAAGATTCTAACTGCCAAATATCATGGCCTTTGCAAAAGAATACATTGAAATCTGATTTAGCAATAGTCATTTTCATTATCATCTAAGAAGGCCATGAGATAAAACATATATTTCCAACTTACTTCTCCTTTGAATATGGCCCTGATTTCTACCTCCCACAAATACCTTTGTATGCATTGATTTTGATCCCTTGACATCTACATGAAAGCATCAATGTATAGAATATTAAAATTAAATCCACAAATGTCTTTAAATAAAATCAATTCTGCTAAAACTGTAAGGCCATGTGAGTTCCTCTTATCTAATGTGTGGTAAACTTTTATTACAGTTCCAGGAACTCATAAATTGATGCATCTATATGTTTAAGAACCACAGGCAGCAGTTCCCAGGACCATAAGAAAAATGTGGTCAAGGGAAAAATCCACCAAGAACTTTCAATTCTGAACATCTATGCTCCAAATGCTGGGGTACTCTCATTCATAAAAGAAACTTTACTAAAGCTCAAAGCACACATTGCACCTAACACAATCATTTTGGGTGACTTCAACACTCCACTCTCCTCAATGAAGAGATCAGGAAAACAGAAACTAAATGGGAACATGGTGAACCTAATTCAAGCTTTGGAACAATTGGATTTAACAGATATACAAAGAACATTTCATCCTAAAGCAAAAAAATATACCTTTTTCTCAGCACCTCATGGTACCTTCTCCAAAACTGACTATATAATTGGTCACAAGACAGACCTCAACAAAATAAAAAGATCGAACTAATCCCATGCCTCCTATCAGATCAATATGGAATGAGTGGTCTTCAATAGCAACAAAAACTAACAGAAAGCACACATACACATGGAAACTGAGCAATAGTCTACTCAATGATACCTTGGACAAAGAAGATATAAAGAAATCATGACTTTTAGATTTTAATGAAAATGAAGGCACAGCATAACCAAATCTATGGAACTCAATGAAATCAGTGCTAAGAAGAAAACTCATAGTCCTGAGTGCCTCCAAAAAGAAACAGGAGAGAGCATACACTAGCAGCTTATCAGCATACCTGAAAACCCTGGAACAAAAAGAAGCTAATTCACCCAGGAGGAGTAGAAGACAGGAAATCATCAAACTCAGGGCTGAAATCAATCAAGTAGAAACAAAGAGAAGTGTACAAGGAATCAACAAAACCAGGAGCTGGTTCTTTGAGAAAATCAACAAGATAGATAAACCCTTAGCCAGACTAACCAATGGACACAGAGACAGTATCTAAATTAACAAAATTAGAAATGAAAAGGGAGGGGCTGGAGAGATGGCTCAGAGGTTGAGTGCTGTCTGCACTTCCAGAGGTCCTAAGTTCAATTCCCTGCAACCACATGGTGGCTCACAACCATCTGCAATGAGATCTGGTGCCCTCTTCTGGCCCGCAGGCTTATGTACAAGTAGAACAACATTAACACAATACACTAATAAATCTTTAAAAAAAATGAAAAGGGAGATATAACAACAGAAACTGAAGAAATTCAAAAAATCATCAAATCCTACTACAAAAACCTATACTGAACACAACTGGAGAATCTGGAGAAAATGGACAATTTCCTAGACAGATACCAAATACCAAAATTAAATCAGGATCAAGTAGATCCTCTAAACAGTCCCATAACCCCTAAAGAAATAGAAGGGGTCATAGAAAATCTTCCAACCAAAAAAAGTACAGGAACAGATAGTTTTAGTGCAGAATTCTATCAGACATTCAAAGAAGACTAACACCAATACTATTCAAATTATTTCACAAAAGAGAAAGAGAAGGAACACTACTGAACTCGTTCTCCGAAGTCACAATTATGTTGATATCAAAACCACACAAAGATCCAACAAAGAACTACAACAACAAAGGAGAACTACAGTCCAATATCCCTTATGAATATTGATGCAAAAATACTCAACAAAATTCTTGCCAATCAAATCCAAGAACACATCAAAACAATCCTTCACCATGATCAAGTACGCTTCATCTCAGGGATGCAGGGATGGTTCAATATACGAAACCTATCAACACAATCCTCTACATAAACAACCTCAAAGAAAAAAACCACATGGTCATTTCATTAGATGCTGAAAAAGCGTTTGACAAAATTCAGCATCCTTTCATGCTAAAAGTCTTGGAAAGAACAGGAATTCAAGGCCGATACTCAAATATAGTAAAAGCAATATACAGCAAACTGGTAGCCAACATCAAAGTAAACAGAGAGAAACTTGAAGCAATCCCACTAAAATCAGGATCTAGACAAGGCTGCCCCCTCTCTCCATATCTTTTCAATATAGTACTTGAAGTTCTAGCTGGAGCAATTCGACAACATTAAGGAGGTCAAAGGGATACAAATTGGAAAGGAAGAAGTCAAACTATCACTATTTGCAGTATTATTATAGTATACTTAAGTGACCCAAAAAACTCCACCAGAGAACTCCTACAGCTGATAAACAACTTCAGCAAAGTGGCTGGTTATAAAATCAACTCAAGCAAATCAGTGGCCTTCCAATACTCAAAGGATAAACTGGCTGAGAAATAAATTAGGGAAATGACACCCTTCACAATAGCGACAAACAATATAAAGTATCTTGGTGTGACTCTAACCAAACAAGTGGAAGATCTGTATGATAAGAACTTCAGGTCTCTGAAGAAGGAAATGGAAGAAGACCTCAGAAAATGGAAAAATCTCCCATGCTCGTAAATTGGCAGGATTAATATAGTAAAAATGGCGATCTTGTCAAAAGCAATATACAGATTCAATGCAATGCCCATCAAAATCCCAACTGAATTCTTCATAGAGTTAGAAAGAGCAATTCTCAAATTCATCTGGAATAACAAAAAACCCAGAATAGCTAAAACTATTCGCAACAATAAAAGAACTTCTGGGGGAATCAGTATCCCGGACCTCAAGCAGTACTACAGAGCAATAGTGATAAAAACTGCTTGGTATTGGTACAGTGACAGGCAGGTAGATCAATGGAATAAGATTGAAGACCCAGAAATGAACTCACACACCTATGGTCACTTGATCATTGACAGAGGAGCTGAAACCATTCAATGGAAAAAATACAGCCTTTTCAACACATGGTGCTGGCTCAACTGGAGGTCAGCATGCAGAAGAACGAGAATTGATCCATTCTTATCTAAGCTTATACTAAGCTTAACTCCAAGTGGATCAAGGCTCTCCACATAAAACCAGACACACTGAAACTAATAGAAAAGAAACTGGGGAAGAACCTGGAGGACATGGGCACAGGGTAAAAGTTCCTGAACTAACACCAATAGTTTATGCACTAAGATCAAGAATCAACAAATGGGACCTTAAAATTTCAAAGTTTTTGTAAGGAAAAGGACACTGGCAATCAGACAAAACGGCCACCAACAAATTGGGAAAAGATCTTCACCAACCCTACATCCGACAGAGGCCTGATATCCAATATATACAAAGAACTCAAGAAGTTAGACTCCAGAGAGCCAAATAATCCTATTAAAAAATGGGGTAAAGAGCTAAACAAACAATTTTCACCTGAAGAACTTCAAACAGCTGAGTACACCTTAAATGTTCAGCATCATTAGTCATTGGAGAAATGTAAATCAAAACCATTTGGTTTTATACATTCCTAAAGAATAGTCTAAGAAATCAGAACACCATTCAGTGTCTATGCTGGTTTAGCCTACAAACTTCTAAAAACAGTGCTGTAGGCAGATGGGTGTTAGGAGTCCATAATGGCTCTCCCTAGATGCTGACCCTTGTGCTGTAATACCAATCTATCTGACAATGTATAACTACGAGTACAGTAGTGACAAGTTGGTAACTAACATACTGCTGTATGTAGAAATAGTGGAAATGCATTGCAATTATTGGTGCTTTCAGCCTAAGTCAGACAACCATAGTTGTAAAGGGAAACTGCCAATTTAGAGAATTCTGAGTAAAAAACCAGTAGTGGAGGAAAAGGCAAGGCTCTGAAAGGAGGAGGAAGTGGAGTTATAGGAACCCATACTGTCATTTACTATGGAATATCGAACTATGAATATATGACGGCATGGATACCCACCCAAAACCTGCCTCAGAACATACATGACACACACAGGTATAATGAGAACATGAATAACAAGATAAGAAGGGATGGGACTGAGAATGATGAGATGGTACCTGCAAGCACTCTGGGGCACTTCATGTACAAAGGCCACTCACCTATAGTTGCAAGAACCAGTAGATTTAGACAGCACAGATTAAAATAATTTTTAGGAACTTTGTAATATCTGCAACAGCAAATTAATGAGATAATGCAAATATTCTATTAGAATGTTTCTCTGTAAACATTCTAACAGTTGTAGTATGCATGAAAAAAATGAGGATAATCCCTTATTCATGTGACAAAAAATTACTGACAACAGGAATTTCTGTAAAACAGACATTTGAGATGCCCGGAAAATTATAATGCTGTCAAAATTTTACAATATGGGGGCTGAAGAGATTACTCAGTGGTTAAGAGCACTGACTGCTCTTCTGAAGGTACTGAGTTCAAATCCCAGCAACCACATGGTGGCTCACAACCAGCCATAATTAGATCTCATGCCCTCTTCTGGCGCATCTGAAGACAGCTACAGTGTACTTACATACTAGTTTTCTTCTATTCATTCCTTTACTATATAATAAATAAGTATATAATTCAATTTTATAATATAATAAATAAATATTTTAAATAATATTTAATATGTAAAACTCAATGCCCTGGGCATTTATAGACAGCATCAAGTGGGTCATAAATAATGGGCATAGGAATACATAAATTTTCAGGGAGTAATCAGGACATTTTTCAAAAGCATGTATGTCACTTTATGATTCTTGACTGTAACCTCTAGGCTGAGTATTGTTGTCATTTCTACCACCAACAGATCATAAATTCCTGCTCCAATGACAGAGGCAGTGCTTTATATTCAAAAGAAGTAAATATATAAAATGAATGTGTATCATGGAATTATTTTGTCTATGTGTATAACAGGAAGAGTACACCTTCAATTTCATGGAGACTGAACAAGAGTTCATGCTAGAATGACAAGAATAACCCATGGTTTTACATACTTCCACCATGAAGTCAATGAGAACACTAGGGTTCCAACTTTAAATCTTGGAACTGATATTTCCTCAAATACACACCTGATTTTGAATAGACATAATTCCACACTTTTGAGACTTCCAGTCAAAGATTAATATTAATTGGTATATCACAATCTTTTGACAGTTGAGAAAATCAAATAGCAATGTGTAGTGTTCAGACCCTGGAACCCTGGAGTACTAGAAGGCCACAGCATTCTAGCCCAGCATTCCCTAGGAAAATCTCTCAGAGACTGGATTACTGCACTCACAGCTGTATCTGCCTAGTTTCACATCTAAGTGCTGTAACAATGTACCCCTCTCTCCAGTTGTCTTGTACTAGTCCTTACCATCAAAAGAGGTGACATTATATTAGCATTCAGTAGTGCTAAATATTTATCCACAGATTAAAATCAGGAGAGCATGGAATATATTCCAAACCTGAGAGAAAATAACTGGCAAATGTAATGCTAAATCAAGAAAAGTGGCCACTAGTATTGACAGTGTATAAAGTACATTTGAACATAGTGATATATTAAGACATGTTTTTTAGTCAAAAACCTACTTAGCTAATAAACTGATGAAAATAAGCACAAAGAAATAAGAAATAAATTTTTCATGAGGTCATAGGAAATAAGACGTTTCTTGTGAAGAATGAATGAATGAATACAAGAAAACTAGGAAATATTCCTCATGTACAACATAGTGAAGCGTTGTCCCACACAAGGAATGGAGAACAATCTGGGCCATACTTTGGCACTCACAATGCCAGCAAACCTTCTAGATTACAAATGCTAAGACAATCTCACAAAGAACAGAATTTCATTGACCAATCATGAAAGAAGATCATAATAAAATCTTGGTAGAAGTCAGAATAGATGAAACAAATATCTACATAATGAAGAGTATTATTTGTGAATCTTAAGTTTTCAGTTCAGGAAAAAGAAATTCTGTAGAACTAAACTGACCAAATATTATGTAGGGATATTTGAACCTGTTTCAACTTCGGATGTGGTTCAGCCCATGGCACACAATTTTAATCACTATAGTTGGAATACAAGCATGCCCTTAGTACTCACTTTAATCCCAAACAACAAAAGGATGGTTACTAAGAAGGTGGCACCCATGTTTTAAAGTCTTGTCTAATTGAGTGGCAGAAAATGTGAAATGTCAGAGAAGGATCTGACAGAAGGGGATATGTGCAACTGTCCTGAGATGACAGAGGAAAGGGAAGCTAATTAAGGGAAAGAAAGACAGTACAGGAAGAAGAGAATAATAAAGGAATACAGTAGAGTACATGGGCAGCAGTACAGTACACTTGAGAGAACGGAGCAACAGAGAGGGAAAAAGAAACAGTTTTACTCAGAGAGATTTTATATAGTCCAATTGAAGAGAGAACATGCTAGTCACAGGTAAAGACAGAACTAGCAAGAGAAAGAGAAGGCCCCAAAGACTTAAAAAAAAGACATTACAGTTAATTTTAGGTGCAGCAGAGCATTTCAGTGTCTCAGAGAAGAATCAGATTGAATGAGTCAGTTGGGAGAGGAGTTTGAGCTGGAACAGCTGAGTAGAACCAGCCAGTTAAGAGTTAAGCATGACTTTACCAACGCTACATTTGACAGAGGGCTAATATCCAATATATACAAAGAACCCAAGAAGTTAGATTACAGAGAACCAAGTAACCTATTAAAAAATGGGGTAGAGAGCCAAAGAATTTTCAACTGAGGAATATCAAATGGCTGAGAAATACCTAGAGAAATGTTCAACATCCTTAGTCATCAGGGAAATGCAAATCAAAACAACCCCAAGATTCCACCTCAAACCAGTCAGCATTGCCAACACCAAAAACCGCAGGGGACAGCAAATCCTGGAGAGTATGTGGAGAAAGAGGAATACTCTTCCACTGCTGGTGGGATTGCAACCTAGTACAACTACTCTGGAAATCAGTTTGGTAGTTCCTCAGAAAATTGGGTATAATACTACCAGAGGACCCTACTATACCACTCCTGAGCATATACCCAGAGGATTCTCCAGCATGCTCCAATATGTTCACAGCAGCCCTATTTATAATAGCCAGAGAATGGAATGAACCCAGATGTCCCTCAATGGAGGAATGGATACAGAAAATGTGGTATATTTACACAATGGAATACTACTCAGCTATTAAAAACAATGAATTCATGAAATTCTCAGGCAAATGGGTAGAACTAGAAAATATCCTGAGTGAGGTTAACTGAATCCCAAAGGAATACAACTGGTATGCACTCATTGATAAGTGGATATTAGCCCAGAAGCTTGGAATACCCAAGACACAATTCACATATCAAATGAAGCCCAAGAAGAAGGAAGAACAAAGTATGGATATTCTGGCACTTCTTAGAAGGAGGAACAAAATACCCACAGAAGGAGATACAAAGTGTAGAGTCTGAGGGAAAGACCATCCAGAGACTGCCCCAACTAGGGATCCATCCATATAGAACTACAAAACCCAGACACTACAGAGGATGCCCACAAGTGCACGCTGACCAGAGATGGATATATATGTCACATGGGAGGCTCTGCAAGTACATGACAAATACAGAGGGACCACTCTCAGCCAGCCACTGAAGTGAGGAAAAGGTCCCCAATGTGGGAGCTAGAGAAAGGACCCAAGGAGCTGAAGGGGTTTGCAGCACCATAAGAGGAACAACATTATGAGCCACCCAGTATTCCCAGAACTCCCAGGGACAAAACCATCAACCAAAGAATACACATGGAGTTACCCATGGCTCCAGATGCATAGGCAGCTGAGGATGGCCTTGTTGGACATCAAAGGGAGGAGAAGCCCTTGGTCCTGGGAAGTAGGGGAATACCAGGACAGAGAAGCAGGAGAGGGTTGATTAGGGAACAGGGGGAGGGGAGATGGGTTATGAGACTTTCTGTGGGAGAGGGAGAGAACCAGGAAAGGGGACAACATTTGAAATGTAGATAATATATCTAACAAAAAAAAGAAAGAAAGAAAGAAAGAAAGAAAGAAAGAAAGAAAGAAAGAAAAAGAAAAAAGAGAATGAACAAGAAAGGGGGATCATATTCAGCAGGAAATTTCACAGGCTGAAAACACTGTATGTCGAGATAAGGTTGTATAGAGGCTGGAGTCTTACAGGCCTAGACCTAGGTAAATGGACAAATGTAATAAGCCTCCCAGACAATAATTACAGCAGCAAAATAAAACATACTTTTATAATGAAGTGGAAAATCTATCACTGCTCAGTGTAAAAGCTTTCTAGAATGTAAGAGAAGAAACATACCTCAGAATACTAAAGGAAAGAGACTCGAAACTAAACCAAACAGTACAGAAAAAGTCAACAGTAATTATTACACTCTAATCAGGACTCATGCAAAACACTGCATCTGTGAGAACATAACTCAAGGACTAAATATCATTTAGACTGGACAGAATATGTGATTCAGAAAGCAAGTGCAGCTTCTGGAGAAAAACAACTGAGATCAGATCATCCACTCTGTCAACAAACATTATGGATAAACTCTCTGGTGGTAGCATTTATAGTGTCAAAAACTGCTACGCAAACTGGGACAGGAGGCAGTTAACAAAAGCTATACCCAGATTTGTAACCTGTGTGCTACAATCTCAATATGCCAGGTAAGCCATGGCCACCAGTATCATGGTGTCAAGAAGATCTGTGGGTAACAGAAGATTTTCTTGTTGTAGATGAGCCCAGCTCCTCAGTGGGGGAAAATACATAGATTAAACTGAGAATCTGGCTAAAATCCAATAAGGCCCTAGGAGGGAAAACACTACTGATATTGTCTTCATGTGTAAGTGGCCATTGCCACACCCAAGATTCCATGGAGTTCTGATGGCTGCTTTCTTTGTAAGGTGTTTGTAAAAAACATTGAAAAGTGCCATCTTATAAGTGTATAAAGGTGATTCCAATGAATTCTCTGAATATTGAAAGTGGTGAAGTCCCAGTTGATCTTGCCTTTTCCCCTGGGTTACATCAACTGAGTTGTTAACCAAAGTGGCTTCATAAAATATACCCAAACAAGTCAGACCATTGACAACAAAATGGGTTGTTTTCCATAAACTCACTGCAAGTTCTTATTGCTGAAGACTGAAACAATTGATTGTATGAGTTAAATACCAAAAGCATCCCATTTAAATGTTATATATCTCTATGCACATGTGTGATGCACATGAGTATAGTGGGAGGTTTTGTGGACACATCAGTGTTATAAATAATGTGAAGGAGGTTTCTATAGAGTGTAAAGCACAAAACTTCCATTGGAGAACTCTCCCATCTGTCATTTAAATTTAAGACTATTCAAGCCTATGACCTGCCATGGGACTAGATCTTTACATCTCTGTGCCCCTCTTTCTATCGATTTGTTCTCGTCTCTTTCTTCCGCTAGATCTCCTCCATCTGCTTTCTCCTTCCTACATTACATTTTCTATCCAGAAATTCCACCTTCCAATTCCTATCTCAGAAATTGGATTTCAGGGTTTTTTTTCTTTTCCCACAAGCCCTGTGAAAAATCTAAGAGTGCTCAGTATAAAACCTTTCCGTACCTCAGAACACTAAGGGAAAGAGACTCTAAACCAATCTAAACCAAAGAGTAGAGAAAAGGTAAACAGTAATTATTCCACTTTAATCAGGACTAATTCAAAACACTGCATCAGTGAGAACACAATTCAAGGATTAAATATCATTTAGATTGGACAGAATATGTGAGTCAGAAAGCAAGTGCAACTTCTGGAGAAAAATAACTCAGCTCAGCTCAGGTCATTCATTCTATCAACAAATATCATGAACAGATTCTCTGGTGGTAGCATTCATAGTGTCAAAAACTGCTGGGGAAACTGGGGCAGGGGGCACAGTTATCTGTGGCCATACACAGATTTGCATTCTCAACCAAGGAAGGATTCAAAGATGCTGGGAGCCATTCTCACCTAACTTGCATGTTTATCTGCATGTGTGATACCTTGTTATATCATAGAATATAACACAATATAAAATGACTTTAAAAAAAAAGAGACAATAAAGCAAAGTACAAATTGGATTAAATCTTTGGGACCTGAAGGTCAAATAGGAAAATTGAGACCATACATGGCACATATAAGCCATTAATTTATGAGGAAGAGATAGGTTACAGCAGTGAACAACACAAATTAATATCACCCCAGTTTCAGAGTCTGGGTAGGAAACAGGTCAGGTTTCTAATGAAAAAAATTAAATCAGTTAATGAATGTTATCGAAGGCATTTAGAGACTGTCTAGGCTGTCCACAAGTAAGAAATAGCAGTGCCTGACAATTTAGCTTTACCTCAATGAGCCACTGCTGACACCAACAAAATTACCACTAAGGTGGTTGACTGACCAACCCATTTGGATTGATCAAAGTTCTATTACAAAGGAAAAACTACAGGCATTAGAACAGTTAGTCCAGGAGCAGCTGGAGGCTCAGCATATAGGAGTCCATCAGCCCTTGGAATTCTCTGGCATTTGTCATCTAAAAAAAATCTGGCAAATGAAGGTTGTTTACAGATCTCAGAGCAATTTATGAGATTATTCAGGCCTAGCTCACTGTTTCTCAATCAAGGCTGGTTTCTACCAGCCTTGGGAGAGATGTGACATATACCTTACTAATAGCTTGGTGTCCTCTACACTGGATGCTTCATGCTCTTCTAGGCCTCTCAGGTTTTGAACCCAACTTTATGAAAGACTCACATGTACTTTGCAAAAAAATTTTGAGGTAGTCACACTTTCATCTTCATTGTATACAGTGTATTGAGACAATTATTACCAAGAAATTTCTTTCCAAAATTACACCCTTCTTAATTATTTCTAAAATAAACCACCCTCTGGAGTTAGAATGTAGAAGTTTCACTTAACATTGGCTACTGAGTCTACAGAAAAAATGTATAGTTTATTTTCTAGTTTTAATAACTCAGAAACCCCCGAGTTCACTCAAGTTCAGGATGTAAAATCCCAGCAATCTTCAACTGGAGATATTTCCAATCGTGAAAACCCTACCCCCACAACAAAACTCTGTACATTGTTTGCCCCCCATTCAGTTCTCTTCTGCTTCTCACCTGAGGAGAGGTAGCGTCCCTCCAGTGTTTTTTCCCAGTAAATCCCTTGTGTGGCTTATTGTTCCAAGGGCTTTGTGGTATATATTGACTTCTGACTGCCAGGAGACCTCGTACTTCAGAGCAGTTAACACACGCACTGGGAACGCTTCTCCCTGAGTGCTGCAAGAATGTCACTGGCAATAACCCACACCACACCCACAACAGTGCCGAATACTTACAGTGTGGTATTGGACTACATTTCTTTTTGTCTCATGGATTGTTACTCTGCCAGACTTAGTGAGTGTGGAGTCCTCCACACTTATATCATCTAAACAGTAAACATCAATCACAGTCTTTCATTCTGACTAATAAACTCAGAGTTGAGCAACAAATTTCTTCCCCTTTGAAATTTTACCTTGATTGATGCCTAGAATTAAATGGCATTTCACTCTAGCCATCACACTAGAATACATAAGATATCTGACCCTTTAATGAGTTTCCACTTCATTCTACCAGGCAGCTACAGTATATCTATTTTCTATGTATGTCTGTTGTCTTTTAGAACAAAGATTCTATCTGCCAAATATCATGGCTTTTACAAAATAATAAGTTGTCATCAGATTTAGTATAGTCATTTTTATCATCATCTAAGAAGACTTTGAATCGGTCATGAGACTAAACCTATATTTCCAACTTATTTCTCCTTTCAATACAGCCCTGTATTCTAACTCTCATGCAAATATTTGTATGTATTGATCTTGATCCCTTGACATCTACATGAACACATTAATAAGTGGACCATTACAATGAAAGCCAGAAATGTCTTTAAATAAAATTAAATTCCGCTAAAACTTTAAGCCACTTTTCTCATGGTGTGGTAAACTTTTATTACCTTTCCAGGAAATCATATGTTGATTGATCGATGTGTTTCAGAATCACATCCACATTGAGAACAGGAGTGGTGTATTAGTTCCCAAGTCCATAAGAAGTATGTATTTTATAAAGGTTGATATTGGACATCCCTTGTCAAAGTGACAATTGACCACAAAAGTCACAATTCAAAGGTAGAGAACATTGATTCTAGGCAATGTGAAATGAAATGATGATCAGAAAAAATACCCAAAGTAAAACTAAGATAAAATGTCCTTGGATCAAACCACAAACCATATATGTTTTTCCTAAGAAGGACAATTTACTGGAGATCCAAGATAAAGAATGGAAAACCCAGAGGTATGATCAAAGAGATCAAAGTTTGTAAACCATGTAACTCAACTGAAAGAGGACAGGAACGAAATGATTTGTGGGAAAGGAAATAATATCAAATGCCTGAGGGAAATGAGGACATCATAGGATATGAAAATTGAGTTTAATAGGTTAGAAACACCAAAAAAAAAAAAAAAAAAAAAAAAAAGACGTTGAAAATAAAATGCAGTGAGCCAAATGATAATTTCTCATAGAGAACCTGTGCGAAACAAATTATCAAACTTGAAGAAAAGAGAGAGGAGATGGATTTCTCAGTCAAAGAAAATAATGAATCAAAATGTTAGGTTAAAGCGCAATATGATTTACTGCTTGAAGGGGGAGGTAAAATAGAGAGGCCATAAGAGGAAATGCAGGCCCTCAGGATGTAATGTCACTTTGATGTAAACTAGTCTGGCCTCAAATGAATGTTCTGAATGCAGATATTATGTCAACAGTATTTGAATGTTTTATGTCTATAGAGTCCTTCAATGTATTCACACATTGTTTATCTGAACAACATTGTTTCACTCTGTGTCCATTAACATTAACACAAAGCTAACATACAAACAACTACAAACTTCCATAAACTGTATCTTCTCTCTAAAGGGCAAAAATTACTTGGGGTGAAAGATAAGCTCTAGTGTAATCAGGAATGTAAAACCATATGGATTTTTCTTCAATGAAAGAGAAGCACACTCGTTTCCTGTCAGGAGCCATAATGGGACAAGCTAATATACTAGCAGATGTTCATCCTGAAATGCCTGCCTCGGATTATTATATAATCTGCGACAGGTGAGCCCCCATTCAGCAAGGCTGTGGGGGACTAATTTTAGGAAAGATTTCCTGCTATTTATATGCTTTTCCTGTTGTTATTATTATTATACATTTTTAATAATCAATAGTAATAGCACATTCCTTTGGAGCAGACCCTTGCAGATCCATGAAGATGTCTTATAGTGATGCTATGTAGACAAACAGATGACTTTAGTTTTAATGATGATCCTATAAGAATTCCTAAAATTATATCTGTGATTACTAAGCTCTTTTCTAATGGGACTGCTACTAGATCCCTCCTATAGCCAAACTGCAATGAGAACTCTGCCAGTCTCCCAAGTGTCACAAGCTAATTGCTCTTAGATGGCAACCAGACTTTCTCCTACTCAGAGCACATTCCAAGAGGTTGTAAAACAATTAACTAAAGGTCATAAAAAGGGAACTAGGATTTATTATAGGTGTTAGGACAGAAGGTAAAATATTGACTGGGTTTTTCTATACAAAACGTCACTTATAACTTAGTTATGGTTTTAAACTTTCTACGAACCTGTAGAGAAGACAAGTGATAGTTAGATAATTACTCCTAATGGATATGTATGTAAACATTCTCTGTTGTAAGCTTCTATTTCAATTTAGGACTTGGTTTTCTGTGTGAACTTACGATGAACTTTGTAACATGTGATCATGCATTCTGAAAGACGTTTAAGGGCGGAGGACAAAGAGAAGTCAGACCAGAAGAATTGAATGAGAGGGACAGAGCTGAGAGGAGAACTGAACTGAGGAGAAGTTTTTTAGTCAGAAGAGAACAAGATTAGAAGGATAATGCAGAGTGGAATAACTTAGAAACTATAGGTAACATAAACTAACTAAGAGAATAACAATGTGCAGGAGGCAGAGAGAAAGAGGAAAAAAGAAGATGTTGCAGAGAGTAGAAGGAGCAAGCAGGCTTCTCCTTACCATTGGAAAGGACAGGTCCCATGGTAAGGACAAAGCAGGCTTAGTCTTATTAAGAGAAACAAAGTCTTATTCTTACAAACATGGATTTAATTCATTTAGCATTGAAAGGGTGGAAGCTTTTTCTTTCTCCATGCAATAAATATCGTAGTCCATCTTTTATCCAGAATGAGTGAGTTCTTTCTGCACCGGTGCTTGGTCTTTGCTCCATATGCATATGTAAGTATGGATGTGTGTGTAAGTATGCAATTGTGGGAATGTGTGCATGTATGTGTGTAAGTATGAAATTGTGAGAATGCATGCAAGCTGGGCCCAGCTGACTGCGTGAAAGATGTATGTATGAATCTATGTATGAAGATGTATGAAGATGTATGTGTGAATTTATGTGAGATTATGCATATTCACGTATGTAGAAATTTTTTCTGTCTACAAGTGTTATTCTCTTCTCCAGGTTCATTAGAAGTTTATTGCTCCTAACTTCCCCCCTAGACTGACAAGCAAGAGGCATCTGGACAACAGGGAAAAGGCTCTAGCAATTAACCCTTTACTTAATCTCCTGCTGTTTTAGGATGAGGTGTTAAATGCCTGAGACTGCAGTCTCTGGCTCCAGAGGAACACAGAAGGCAGGTCAGCTATGTTAGCCTAGTAACTTAGATTTAGATGAGTAAACCTTTTATTATACAACAACCCTAAACTTTCTGTAAGACAAAGTCTTACCCCCGCCGACTCTCTTCCCCCCTCCGCTGCCTCAAGAAGGACCAAGAAGAAACACCTTTGCTGGGGTTGGCTCCCAGCAGTTTCCGACCAGAAGTGAGGGAATTGATGTAGAAAGCAGCTTGGTGACCTGCGGTAGATGTAGTGCCAGACCACACCTGAAAGTGCAAGATCATTAAATTTATCTCAGGCAGGCAGTTGTACTGCACGAATTTAATCCCAGCATTTGGGAGGTAGAGCCAGGCAGATTTATGAGTTCAAGCCCAGACTGATCTACAGAGTGAGTTCCAGGACAGTGAGGAATACACTGAGAAACCCTGTCTGGAAAAACGAAAAGAAAAAAATAAATAAATAAATAAAAAAAAAAAAAACAAGAAAAGAAAAGAGAACTCGGTAGGCATCCTTAAAGACAGAATGAGCAAGAGAAAGACAAAGGCCAGCAGATTAAAAAAAAAAAAAAAAAAAGATTGCTACACTTAAATTAAGGCCAAGGAGAGCAATTCAGTGTCTCAGAGAAAAATTGGATTGAATAAGGCAGCTGGGATATGAATTTGAGCTGGAACAGTTGAGTTGAACCAGCCAGTAAAGAGCTGAAAATGAACAAGAAAGGAGAAGCTTATCAGGAGGAAATTTCAGAGGCTGAAAACACCCTAGGTCTAGATAAGATTGTTTAGAGGCTAGACACTTCCAGGCCTAGGCCAAGGTAAATAGAGAGAGGCAATAAGCCTCCCAGAGAACAGATACAGTAGTGGAATGAAAGTTATTTTTACAGCCCTGTGGAAAATCTAATACTGCTCAGTAAAAAAGCTTTCTAGAATGTACAAAGAGAAGAAATATACCCAGAATACTAAGGAAAAGAGACTCCACCAAACAGTACAGAAAAGGTCAACAGTAATTGTTCCACTCTAATCAGGACTAATTCAACACACTGCATCAGTGAGAACACAATTCAAGGACTAAATATCATTTAGACTGGACAGAGTATGTGATTCAGAAAGCAAGTGCATCTTCTGGAGAAAAACAACTGAGCTCAGATCATTCACTCTGTCAACAAATATCATGGATGGACTCTCTGGTGGTAGCATTCATAGTGTCAAAAACTGCTATTCATACAGGGGCAGGAGGCAGTTATCCATGGCCAGACCCAGATTTGCATCCTGTGATCTACAATCTCAATCTGCCAGGAAAGGCATTGCCACTCGTATCACAATGGCAAGACTATCTCTGTGTACCAGATAATTTTCTTGTTCAAGCTGAAGCCAGACCCTCAGTAAATAAAATAGAATCAACTGAGAATCTGGCTAATATACAACAGGGAGGTCACAGGCACTAGGAGGGAATCCACTACTGATATTTGCTTCATGTGTAAATGGGTCTTGCCACACCCTGATGCTGATTTCACTGAGGCTAAAAGAAACTTTGTTTTCTGTGAGCATTTGCTAATTTAGAGCCTCAAAACTAATTAAATATTGACACCAATTGACTGCTGACTGCACTGCCTACCATGAGAAATACATGTTTTCACATCTAATATTATTCTCATTGAAATTTTCCAGAATCATTAATGAAATAGCATCTGGAAAAACCAAATTCATGTGCTCTTTCTACTGACAAGTGAGCTCCACCCCACCCCTTGTTCAATCCTTCCAACATACCTGGATCCTTTGTGAGAGACTGCTTGGCCTTTACCATCCAGGGCTCTTAGTTTTGATTTACAGTTATGCAGATTTGGCTGAGCACAAGGAGACCAGATAATGGGAAAATAATGTTCAGAAAGAACCTGGAACTTTTCATGGGACAAAAATAAAAGATGCCATCAACAGGCAAAAAGGATGAACATAAAGGAAAGAGAATATATCAGGAAAATTTCTCTTATCTGAGGATTTCAGTTTACTCTATGAGATGTGAGAGTCAGACACACACTTAACACATGTACAGAGTCCTTTTCCCAGCAACATGGAGGAGGAACAAGGGAAAATATTGTGACACACAGAATCCAGACTGTTGAACTTCTCCAACAAGAGCTCTCTGGAAAAAATGCCCTGAGTGCAGGGGTCAAACCTTTCGCACGCCTGCAAGAAGTCAACAAACCATGAATGTGCAAGGGCAGAGTGCTTTTCATGAACCTGAGACATTTTTCTATTTAAGTGAACAATCATAATTACTTCAAAGGTGCTATTAATTTTTGTCTTAATCCCTAGTAAGCTTTCTACTTATAAAAATATCTTGGCTGGATATCAGAAACTCACAGCATGCTGTGCTGAACCTTGGAAAGATTCAAAGACTTTCAGGAGGCAAGGCTAACAAGAGCCTGTTAACATATCAATGAAGACCTACTAAGTAAGTGGTTTCTTTTCTCCTGGTTGTCTCTTGCCCTGCCCCTCTATCCTCAGGCTCAGCTTCAATTCCCCTCCCCCCATCTGCAGGCTTGGTTCAGTCTGGACCCAACCAGTTAACCCTGAATGCTTACTCCCTCAATGCAATGCAAACAATTAACCTGACCACCAGCCCTAGAACCAGGAATCTTCTTTCAATGCAGCTGAATGCATGTCTTAGGAAAATAATAAAGCCTCAAAGGAAACCTCAATGACCAATAAAACCACCTGTAGCATGTGACCAAAGTCCATCTCTAGGTCAGGATGTAATATTTTATAAAGCTTGCCCACTTGGTGGAGTTCCTTTTCCTCTGCTGACACTCAGGCTTAAGAGAACCTACTATATATCTTTTCCTCAGTCATACCTTCTGCAATCCTATCTTCATTTTTTATTCAAACCTAAGGTGTAACACTGATGACTAAGCCTATGAAAACACATTTTTGAATGCTGTATTTACATCAAAATCTGCATATACCTCAATGTTAAATTAATGGAGAGTATAATAACTTCGCTTGGTTAATGTTAATATTTACAGCCATATGAACGTGGTTTGTAACGAAATTTTTCTAATTCAATCAAATCTACACTGGTCCACCATATGACAAATATCTACAAAGCTCTCTCAGGATGCCTATTCAATTAGTTCCTTGGAGAAAGGGAAATGAAATGGCAAAGGGAGGAACAGGGGAGTCGAGAAAGCATGAAGGAATTTGAATTCAAGGAGCTTTATTAATGCTTTTCCAAAGAAAACCCTCCTTGTATATAAACTCCAGATCCGGCCAAGGATCTATGAGGTTATTTTAGAAAAAATTTTCTGGCAACTATAAAACTGTATCACCATAACCGCAATTCACTGGATCGCAAACTTCCTGACAATGGTAAGATACCCACAACAGAATTATGAGAGTGGCAGCAGAAAACGCACCCCTGCTCCACACCCCTGCTCTGCCCCCACCCCCACCCCCATTTCCCAGCCCAGCAGCTCCTCTGACCTGGCAGGTGACAGGACCAGCTGCTGAATGTCCTAGGAGGCCAGCACAGCAACCGCAGCTCAAGGAAGTTTTCAGGTTCCGCACAGACTAGGCACTAGTCTCCCACCAAGACTTGCGGACCACGAGCCAAGATAAGTGGAGAAACCTGGAATGGTGGAACTTTCTGTCACTTCCTCCTCATTCCTCAGAGCCACTCCTTCTGGACCTGCCCAACACTCAGCAGCTTCCTGTAACTCTAAGCCCACCTACTTCGGGACCTTTTAATTAATTAGCTTCCCAATTCTATAAAGCAATTTTTGTTGTTTTGGATTCTTGCTTGCTTGCTTATTATTCCTTTGATTTTATTTTGTCTTTTTTTTTAAACTCATATAATCATGCAAGAGGCCCACCCTAGCCATCAGGAACCTCTCCTGCACACCTGTAAAT
Source organism: Apodemus agrarius (assembly GCA_964023405.1). Classification (NCBI taxonomy): domain Eukaryota; kingdom Metazoa; phylum Chordata; class Mammalia; order Rodentia; family Muridae; genus Apodemus; species Apodemus agrarius. Next base: position 10,322,468 of record OZ030009.1, on the reverse strand, counting down.
GCAAACAATTAAGCAATCACCATGAATTTGGCTGCTCAGACCAAAAACATATCTGCTGGCATAGTTCAGTCTGAATCCAACCAGTTAACTCTGAATGCTTTCTCCCTCAAACTAAAATGCCAAAAAATTAACCTCACCACCAGCCCAAGAACCAGGCATCTTCTTGAAATGCTTCATGCTGCGTGTCTTAGGAGAAATAATAAAGCCTCATTGGAAACTACAATGAGCTATAAAACCACCTGTAGCATGTTAACAAAGTCCATGTCTTAGACAGGATGTAATATTTTATAAAGCTTGCCCACATGGTGGAATTTGGTTTCCTCTGCTGATATTCAGGGTTAACAGAACCTATGATAGATCTTTTCCTCAGCCATACCTTGCTACAATCCAGTCTTCATTTTTAATTCAAACTTAAGGTTTAACATTAATAGCTAAGCCTATGAAAACACATTTCTGTATGCTGTATTTACATCAAAGACTGCATATACTTCAGTATTAAATTAAGAGAGTATAACGTTGCTTGGTTAATGTTAATATTTACAGCCATATAATGGTGCTTTATAAACGAAAAATTTCTAATTCAATCAAATCTGCACTCTTCCCGCACAGGACAAATATCTACAAAGCTCTCTCTGGATGCCTATTCAGTTAGTTCACCGGAGAAAGGGAAATGAAATGGCAAATGGAGGAACAGGAGAGTTAAGAAAGCATGAAGGAATCTGAATTTGAGGAGCTTTATTAATGCTTTTCCAAAAAAAGCCCTCCTTGTATACAAACTCCAGATACCGCCAAGGATCTATGAGGCCATTTTAGAAAAATATTCTGGCAACTATAAAACTGTGTCACCACCAGGGAGTGGTGGCGCACGCCTTTAATCCCAGCACTCGGAAGGCAGAGGCAGGCGGATTTCTGAGTTTGAGGCCAGCCTGGTCTACAGAGTGAGTTCCAGGACAGCCAGGAATACACAGAGAAACCCTGTCTCGAGAGGAAAAAAAAAAAAAAACCGACATCACTGGATCTCAAACTTCCTGATAAAGGTAAGCTATCCACAACGCAAATGTGAGAGTGACGGCAGAAAACGCACCCCTGCTCCACACCCCTGCTCCGCTCCTGCCCCTTTCCCAGCCCAACAGCTCCTCTGACCTGGCAGGTGACAGGACCAGCTGCTGAATGTCCTAAGAGGCCAGCACAGCAACCGCAGCTCAAGGAAGTTTTCAGGTTCCACAAACAGCAGGCACTAGTCTCCCACCATGACTTCCTGACCACGAGGCAGCCGAGATAAGTGGAGAAACCTGGAATGGCAATGGCGGAACTTTCTGTCACTTCCTCCTCATTCCTCAGAGCCACTCCTTCTGGACCCGCCCAACACTCAGCAGCTTCCTGTAACTCTAAGCCCACCCACTTCGGGAACTTTTAATTAACTAACTTCCCAATTCGTCTCAGCAATTTTGTTGTTTTAGATTTTTGTTTGCTTGCTTGCTTCTTATTCCATTGTTTTTAATTTGTCTTTTTCTTAAAGTCAGCTAATCTTGCAGAAGGCGCATCCTCGCCATCAGGAAGCTCTTCTCCACACTGCACACTGCACCTGGGTTCTGAACAGTTCAGGTACAACTGATCCTGCCTAACTTCTCACATTGTGCATCTAGTCCCTGAGCCAGAAATGCACACAATTAAGCAATCCCTCTGAATTCTGACACTCAGAACAAATACCACAGAAAAGGTAAAACCAAGATAAAAAATACTTGGATCAAACCACAAACCATATATTTATCCCTGAAGGGGGGGGGGGCAATTTACAGGACATCTAAGATAAACAATTGAAAACACAGAGTCACGATCAAAAAGATCATAGTGTGTAAACCATGTAAATCTACTTAAAGAGGGCAGGAACAAAATGATCTGTGGGAAAGAAAATAATAGCAGATCCCCGAAGGAAATGAGGACAACATAGGATAAGACTTTAATGGGTTCTTAGAAACACCAAAAAAAATATATATATATATATATATATATATATATATATATTATATATATTATATATATATATTAAAAAGAGTATAAAAATAAAATGCAGTAAGCCAAATGATAATATCTCATAAAGAACTTGTTGAAGACAGTTTATCAGACTTGAAGAAAAGATAGAGGAGTTGGATTTTCAGTCAAACAAAATGATGAATTAAAATGTAAGGCTATGGCACAATTTTACTGCTTGAACGTCAAGGTAAAATAGAGAAACTCGTTTAGAAAACTGACTAGATTTTTCTCAAAAAAAAAAAGGAAGGAAGGAAGGAAAGAGAGAAAGAAAGAAAAATAGAAAATAGAAATAGAGCTACAATACAGACTGCACTGTTTAGTCATTTTTATAGATGGTTCTGTGACTGTTCTCTATAATAGTTTATATATACCCATTCACATAAGCACATGCTCTAGAAAGGTCACTCCAAAATTACCCGTCTCTTTAGGGATTCTAGCTAGGAAATCAACTCTTTTCATGATTATAAGTTCCAGGATTCTCAGGAGACTTCTGAGGATCAGTAATTGTTATAATCATTGTGACAGGATAAAATAGATTCCATTTCAGCATCGAGGTGAGAGGTCAGAAACACAAGCCTATCACTGCGCATTTCTTGGACCCCGTAATTTCACGCAGCCAAGCTGCAACCCAGGCAGAGGCAGTGTGATATTTACTGGGGAACGCCTTGTTTGGCAGGGCTGTCCGAGATGAATGCCGCTGTGGGCCTCCTTGGCTGCAGATAGGGTTGAGCTGAAATTTCTCATGGCAAGCTGTGTGACCCTTTTCTGACCTGTTCTTTTACTTACGAGATGTCTCTGCCAGCCAGAGGTGCGAGCATTCCAGGCGTGACAGTTCATTCAGAGTTCATTCTTTGAACTACAGTACTGTCCATGAATTATCCTCTGGAGATCCATTGCTTTGCTTTTAATTAGCTGTACAGTTATTACCTAGATACATTAAAGAATTAATCCCAACAATTTATTTGTATGGTTAGCTGACTTTGGCACTCTGACATGGAAAACATCAGTTAGTAAAGTTTCAAAATAAGCCTGAGGAAGATAGCATACATAGTGTTTCCAAGAACTAATTACTAATTCCAATTACTAATTTATCATTGACTACAGAGGGACGCGATGACCTTGTGTGTAATCTCTGACTCTTGAATCACTAATTCATCATTGACCACAGAGGGGCGCAATGACCTTGTGTGTAATCTCTGGCGTTCATACCTGACTAATTTTGCATTTCCTTGTGCCAGATACTCATGGTAACTATTCTTTGTAAACATTTAAAAATACCTGCCTCAGAACAATAAAGTGCATTCAGACGCTTTCAGATCTTGTGTGTGTCTGTCTGTCATTCGCCGGACCTGTACCTTCCTGCATACCAAAGACCCTGATTTCCCCCACGGGAGTGTGTTCCCACTGAGTCGGTCCTTGGCACAAGCCCAGACTTGGGGGGGGGGGGTCTGTCTTTAAAGTACAGATTTCTGAGCTCATGGACACCTTTCAGAGGGCAGGGCTTCTGGTTTTCCTTTGTGGTAAGTTTTATTTTTTTCCCTTATTATGTTTACACAAAAAATTATATCGCAAGCTAATTGTTTCTTCACATATAAATAGATTAAACATATTGGTGATTAATAATGTATCTGAGTTAAGAAATAAACACCACCGCGCAGTGGTGGCACACACCTTTAATCCCAGTACTTGGGAGGCAGAGGCAGGTGAATTTCTGAGTTCAAGGCCCGCCTGGTCTATGGAGTTAGTTCCAGAACAATCAGGGCTACACAGATACACCCTGTCTTGAAAAATAAAACAAAACAAAACAAAACAAAACAAAGCACTTCAGCACCTCCATAAATATTTTTTGAACCCAAATAAGGCCAAATGATATCACTTGAAACAAAAAAATGCCATGGGTTTCATCTCTAGAACTCTCATACTACAAGGCAGACCATAGACACCAATCAGTGTTTCTCTCGCCGCCACATACACAGAATGTCACAGGTGCATAAACAAACAGTTCAAGCATTTTTCTTCAATTATTTGATTTGTTTTTATATATATACACAACATTCTGCCTGCAGGTATGCATGGATGGACACAAAGAGGGCAGCAGAGCTCAATGGTCATGAGCCATCGTGTGGATAACTGCTTATTTTAGCTTCTACAGGGCACTTGTTTCTGTGAGGACCCCCTTCAGCGGCCTGATGGGAAAAAGTGGTCCTCTGGACACTCATGGTCCCTCGCAGCTCAAGTCACTTCTCCAGTATTTGGATTGAAGAGCAAATTTAGGGTAAAGTTATCTGGCTATGGGACTCTATATGTTAATTGTGATTTTTACCAGAAAACCAAATCAACAATGTGGGCCATATGTAAAGTAATCATTTATTATAGGTTAAATGCAGACCAAGGGAGGGACCTTCATCAGGAACATTCCCCCAGAAAGGGCTAGCCACATATTCCAGTGGCTTATAAAGAATGAATTAGGACACCGCATTTTCCCATCACGATTCCTTACTTCCATAGAACTACAAATCCCAAAATTCCAGGGACTAACCTTGTTCCTAGGGCTGTGAGCCATACAAGTTAATTTTTGGAATTACATACACAACCTCTCCACCTTGATTTCAAGAGGAAGAGGGAGAAGTGCCCACTGAGTGCTGTGAGGGGAGCTCAGGCCAGCTCAGAAGTAGCAAGAAAGACACTGAGCCCAGGGTGACTGCGCACTATACCATCAAATAGGCAACATTATATTAGCATACACTAGTAATGAATCTTTATCTACAGATTAAAATCAGAAGAGCATGGAATAATATTTTTCAAGCCCTGAGAGAAAATTACTGGCAACTGTAATGTTAAATCCAGAAAGTAGCTACTAGTATTGACAATGAATAAGGTACATTTGAATATAATAATAATAATAATAATAATAATAATAATATAATAATTAAGACATGTTTTTTAAGTAAAAAAAAAACTGCCTAGATAATAAACTGATGAAAATATGTACAAGGCATACATTTTTCATGAGGTCATAGGAATTAAGATATATCTTGTGAAGAATGAATGGATGTGATAAAACTCAGAAATATTCCTCATGTACAACGTAGTGAAACTTTATCCTACACAAGGAATGGAGAATAACGTGAAGCATAGTTTGCAGCTCACAATGCCAGCAAACCTTCTAGATTACAAATCCTAAGAAATGCATTCTCACAAAGAAAATTTTCATTGACCAATCATCAGAGTATTTCACAACAAAATACTTGGTAGAAGTTGTAATAGATAAAACATATATCTATATAATGAAGAGTATCATTTGTGAATCTTGGATTTCAGTTCATGAGGAAGAAATTCTGAAGAACTAAATTGACCAAATATTGTGTGGAGATAACTGAACCTGTTCAGACTTAGGGTGTGTTTCAGCCCCTGGCACACAACTTTCATCACTACGGCTGGATGGCAAACAAGCCCTTCGTATTCACTTTGGTCCCAAAGAACAAAAGTGCAGTTCCTAAGTACAAAGAGGCACCATGTTTAAAAGTGTTGTCCAATAGAATGGCAGAAAGTGTGAAATGTCACAGAAAGATCTGACAGAACAGGATATGCTCAACTCTCCTGAGGTGAGAGAGGAAAGGGAAGCTACTTAAGGGAGAGAAAGTCAGTACAGGAAGAAGAGAATAGTAAAGGAACACAGTAGAGAGCATGGGCAGCAGTACAGTACAGTTGAGAGAGCAGAGCAACAGGGAGGGAGAAGGAAACAGTTTTTTACTCGGAGAGATTTTATATTTTCAAACTGAAGAGAGAACATGATAAACACAGTTAAAGACCCAGAAGATTTTTTTTTTTGCTTTGTCATAAGTTCAACTTATTAATAAAAATTTACATCTAGATAAGATAAACAATCTTCAAATTTATGAAACTTTAATAAGATTTTAAAAACTTGACTTTTAACTGAAAACATTCACATTTTGCACACAAATATTGTAATATGAATAAACTCCTACTCAATTTGAAAACATGTGAATCAAATTACAGTTTTAGAAGTTAGTAATTCTCATTTAAGCAAGTTACCACATTGCTGAATTCAGCCTTTGTAAGAAAGAGGCTTAGTGCATATTTTAATGGAACATTGTGACTGTGTACCAATTATTGATCTTTCACCTTATTAAATAAGATTATGTTCTTAAAAGTTGGTAAATAACGGCAAACCATTCTATTTCGAATGGTAACAGTTACATTGTGAAACATAACACTTTCTACAAATTTCTTTTCTATCTTAAAATTTCTAAAGGAATCATTATAATCATTGCATCAACATCAATTTAGAGAGAAAAATCAAACTTCATTGAAAATGCTTGCATACAAAATATATTGCCCTATAACCAAAAAAATCAATATAAAATCCAATTTGTTGTTGCTAATATCTAGAGAAAATTAGTACATAATAGATTTATATTTGTATATATTTGTACATATTAGAATTAGTACACTGCCGGGCATGGTGGCACACGCCTTTAATCCCAGTACTTGGGAGGCAGAGGCAGGAGGATTTCTGAGTTCGAGGCCAGCCTGGTCTACAGTGTAAGTTCCAGGACAGCCAGGACTATACAGAGAAACCCTGTCTCAAAAACACCAAAAAATAAATAAATAAATAAACAAATAAATAAATAAATAAATAAAAAAGATTTAGTACATATAAATATTAGTACAGTTAATTTAAAGCCAAGCAGAACATTTCAGTGTCTCATAGAGGAACCAGATTGGAAGAGTCAGCTGGGAGAGGAGTTTGAGCTGGGACAGCTGAATAGCACCAGTCAGCTAAGAGTTGAGAATGAGCAAAAAAAGGGGGAGCTTATTCAGCAGGAAATTTAACAGGCTGAAAACACTCTAGGACTAGATAAGATTGTGTAGAGGCTAGAGGCTTCCAGGCCTAGGCCTAGGTAAATGGACAGAGGCAGTAAGTCTCCCAGACAATAATTACAAAAGGAAAATAAAAGTTACTTTGCAGCCCTGTAGAAAATCTAACACTGCTCAACATAAAAGCTTTCTAGAATGTAAGAAGAGAAGAAATATACCCCAAAATACTAAGTAAAGGAGACAGAACCAAACAGTACAGAAAAGACCAACTGTAATTATTCTATTCTAATCAGGAATAATTCAACACAGTGCATGAGTGAGAGCACAGCTGAAGGACTAAATATCATTTACACTAGACAGAATATGTGATTCAGAAAGCAAATGCATGTTCTGGAGAAAAACAACTCAGCTCAGATTATTCACACTGTCAACAAATATCCTGGAGAGAGTTTATGGTATAGCATTCACAGTGTCATAAACTACGATGCAAACTGGGATTAGGAGGCAGAATTATTAAAGGCCATTCCTAGATTTGCATCCTGTGTGCTACAATCATAATATGCCAGGAAAATCATAGCCACTAATATCATGGTGGCAAGATGCTCTGTGGTTCACAGATTTTCTTTTTGGAGATAAGCCCAGCTAGCTCCTGGGGGGAGGGGAGGGAAATACAGATTAAACAGAGAATCTGGCTAAAATACAATAAGGAAGGTCACAGGCCCTAGGAGGGAAAACACTACTGATACTTGCTTCATGTATAAATGGCCCTTGTCACACCCATTGCCTGATCCTGATTTCAGTCTGCCTAAAAGAATCTTTGTTTTCAATGGGCAGCTGCTATTTCAGAGACTCAAAACTAATCAAATCATCGACTGACTGCTGACTACACTGCCTACCATGGGAAATCCTCATCACATACAATAATATTTTCAGTGAAATTTTCCAGGATCATAGATGAAATAGAATCTCGCAAAACCAAATACATGTCCTCTTTGTACTGACAGGTGAGCCACACCCCACCCCTTGTTCAAACCTTCTAACACACCTGGATCCTTGAGACTCCTTGGCCTTTTCTATTCTGGGCTCTTAGTTTTGATTTATAGTTATACACTTCTGCTGGAGTATATGGAGACCTGAAAACAGGAAAATATTGATCAGAAAGAACTGGAACATATCATGAGACAAAGATGAAAGATGCCAACACTAGGAAAAAGGATATACGTGAGGGAAAGAGAAGATATCATGAAAATGTCTCTTTTTATCTGAGTTAGGCCATGGCTGTTTGCACACATCATGTGTCCAGTGGAGGAAAGTGATTCCTTTTGGGGGGAGGGGAAGGGAGGGTGCAGTCCTTGTGGTAAATTGCCTTGCTGCAATTTGGATGCTAATTCTGCTTCCTCAAGAGGGGCTGCCCCAAAGAGGAGTCAACCATGTGCCTTGGTGATTTCATGTGAAACTTTTCTCCATTTTATTGATCAAATAAAGCCTGTGATTGGGCAGTGGAAGTGAAAGGCAGGCCTGGAAGTTTTACAGAGGGAGAAGAGACAAGGAGGAGAGACAGACAAGGAGATGGAAAAAATAGAAGAAGACAGAAGAAAAGGATGTGGAGCAATGATAAAGGAGAACCATGTGGCTTGGAGAAGCCACAAGAAGTAATGGATCTCATACCTCGGGAATAGAGTAGTGTAGTGGTAAATCTGTCCAGTCAAGGCATAAAGATTATAAATATTGTAACTGACTTGTGTGTTCTCGACACAGGCATATTGGAGTTGGAGATTTACTGCAACAAATTGGTGGCAAAAATATTGTTTAGAACCCATCTAACCTGATATGAAAGTCCACTGCCCCTCCCCCCACCCAATACAGAGCTCAGCAGCCTGTGGATTGAATTGCCAGGAAAGGACAGGGGCCCTGGACAGCAACTGCATGGGGGGTTGTAAGCCTGAAAGGACATTTCTGTGCTCTCTCTCTCCTCATAACCCCCGAGACTCCACAGGACATGGGATAGCCAGACTTGCCACGGACCGACTCAGTCGGAACACACACTCCCGTGGGGAATCAGGGTCTTTGGTATGCCAGCTAACTACACAAATAATAAAGCCAGCTAACTACACAAATAATAGATATTGTTGTGAGGTTAATTCTTTAATGTATCTAGGTAATAACTGTACAGCTGATTAAAAGCAAAGCAATGGATCTCTAGAAAATAAATCATGGCCAGTACCGTAGCTCAAAGAATGAACTCTAATGAACTATCACGCCTGGATGCTCGCACCTCCGGCTGGCAGGGACATCTTGTAAGTAAAAGAACAGGTCAAAAAAAGGTCACACAGCTTGCCATGAAAAATTTCAGCTCAGCTCTATCTGCAGCCAAGGAGGCCCACATTTCTGTGCTCTCTCTCTCCTCATAACCCCCGAGACTCCACAGGACATGGGATAGCCAGACTTGCCATGGACCGACTCAGTCGGAAAACACACTCCCGTGGGGAATCAGGGTCTTTGGTATGCCAGCTAACTACACAAATAATAAAGCCAGCTAACTACACAAATAATAGATATTGTTGTGAGGTTAATTCTTTAATGTATCTAGGTAATAACTGTACAGCTGATTAAAAGCAAAGCAATGGATCTCTAGAAAATAAATCATGGCCAGTACCGTAGCTCAAAGAATGAACTCTAATGAACTATCACGCCTGGATGCTCGCACCTCCGGCTGGCAGGGACATCTTGTAAGTAAAAGAACAGGTCAAAAAAAGGTCACACAGCTTGCCATGAAAAATTTCAGCTCAGCTCTATCTGCAGCCAAGGAGGCCCACAGCGGCATTCCTTGAACAGCCCTGCCAAACAAGGCGTTCCCCAGTAAATATCACACAGCCTCTGCCTGGATTGCAGCTTGGCTGCGTAAAACTACGGGGTTCAAGAAATGCGTGTGATTTCTTGAACCCCGTAGTTTTACGCAGCCAAGCAGGATGTGGAGCAATAAAGGAGATGGAGCAATGATAAAGGAGATCCATGGATGTGGAGCAATGATAAAGGAGAACCATGTGGCTTGGAGAAGCCACAAGAAGTAATGGATCTCATACCTCGGGAATAGAGTAGTGTAGTGGTAAATCTGTCCAGTCAAGGCATAAAGATTATAAATATTGTAACTGACTTGTGTGTTCTCGACACAGGCATATTGGAGTTGGAGATTTACTGCAACAAATTGGTGGCAAAGATATTGTTTAGAACCCATCTAACCTGATATGAAAGTCCACTGCCCCTCCCCCCACCCAATACAGAGCTCAGCAGCCTGTGGATTGAATTGCCAGGAAAGGACAGGGGCCCTGGACAGCAACTGCATGGGGGGTTGTAAGCCTGAAAGGACATTTCTGTGCTCTCTCTCTCCTCATAACCCCCGAGACTCCACAGGACATGGGATAGCCAGACTGGCTCTCCAGATTGCTTGTGATGAAGGCTGCCTGAGATCAGCACACAAACATAAGCTGCCAGCTACAACCTAAACAAAAGACAGAGAGCTGGCTCAGAAGTCCAGGACCTGCGTCTTTCTTTTTTTGTTCTTGATTTTTCAAGAAAGGGTTACTCTGTATAACCCTCGCTGTTCTGGAACTCTGTAGAACAGGCTGGCCTCAAACTCAAGAAATCCACCTGTCTCTGCCTCCCATGTCCTGGGATATAAGGCATGTGCCACAACTGCTCAGCTCTGCTGGTCTTTCTACAGTCAGCCCTGTCCTGTGAATAAAAGAATCTAATATAGCTGTCTCCTGAGAGGCTCTGCCAGAGCCTGACAAACACAGAGGCAGATGCTAGCACCATCCATTGGATTAAGGTCAGCGTCCCCAAAGGAAGAGTTAGGAAAGGACTGAAGCAGCTGAAGGGGTCTGCAAACCCACAGGAAGAACAACAATATCAACCAACCAGACCCCCAGTGTTCTCATGGACTAAACCACCAACCAAGGAGTACACATGGAGGGACTCATGGCTCCAACTCCATATGTAGCAGAGAACGGCCTTGTCAAGCATTAATGGGAGAAGAGCCCTTAGTACCATGAAGGCTCAATGACCCAGTGTAGGGGAATGTGAGTCCAGGGAGGTGTGAGTGGGTTGGTGGGTAGGTGGCACAACCTCATAGAAGCAGGAGGAGTGGGGAATGGAATAGGAGGTTTCTGGGGGGTGGGAAGTACTGGGAAAAATGATAAGAATTGAAATGTAAATAAAGAAAATATCCAATAAAAACGTAAATATCTATCATCAGAAGAATTTTAAAAATTTGTTCTATAAACATAATGGAATGCTTTTAAGCCTTAGAAGAAGGAGAGGAAATCCTTTTTTTGTTTTGTTTTTCAAGAAAGTGTTTCTCTGCATATCCCTGGCTGTCCTGGAACTCACTCTGTAGACTGGCCTCCAACTCAGAAATTCCCCTGCTTCTGCCTCCCAAGTGCTGAGATTAAAGGCCCAAGCAGGGGGAGGGAATCTTATCATTTGGGAGAACATCACCAAAGCAGAAGGACATTATACTAAGTGAAGTAAGACTGGCCTAAATGGACAAGTTGCCAAGATCTCATTTGCATATAAGAGCTAACAAAAAGTTGAAGTCGAGAAGCTGAGAATCTTTATGAGAAACACTGATTTTCTCTTCATAATAAAAGTACTGAAAACTCTGTAGTAAAATAAGACAGATTTACATTCAGTTCTGCAGAGGCTGGGCATCAGCTTAGAATAAGGCTGAAATCAGTGTATATATATAAAATAAAATATAAAAGGACTGCAATTTCCTAAATCAAACAGCAGAGGGAGACAAATGTACACAGGGCTCCATATGAAATAAGAATCATACATTGATAATAAAGATTTTATATACATATACATATCACACACACACACATACACACACACACACACACACACACACACACACACATATATATATATATATATATATATATATATAATAGATTATATATACATTTTTGATCCTTAAAGTTGAGAAACAATAAATACCTTTCAGGCTTTATGGGATGATATTTTCAACAGTTTGACAGGGATGGATTTAAAGGACATACACTTCTTGTCATTTACTAATGCTGAAATCTTTATCCACTTCATATACCATGTCTTCTCAAAAGACAGGGCCCTAATTAAAAAAAATTACATGTCTTAGAAAAGATATTAGAGGAAACACTAGAGAATTTCATAGATGAGACAGAGCAACAGAGATAAACTTTTTTTTTTTTTTTTTTTTTTTTTTTTGGTTTTTCAAGACAGGGTTTCTCTGTGTGGACCTGGCTGTCCTGGAACTCACTTTGTAGACCAGGCTGGCCTCGAACTCAGAAATCCGCCTGCCTCTGCCTCCCAAGCGCTGGGATTACAGGCGTGCCCCACCACGCCCGGCGCAACAGAGATAAACTTAAGACTGGGCAACACGGCTTAGAGGAAACACTAGAGCTAAAGCTTCAGGATTTTATTGGTCAAAAGCAACAGAAAGGGGGAAATGAAGGTTGGAGACAGGAGCTGGAAGAGATGCTAGAACAGAAATTCCAGTTCAGAGAAGAGACTGAGCAAGAGATAAACTTGAGACTTGGAAAAAAATGCCTAGAGGGAGCACTAGAGCTAAAGGTTCAGAATTTTATAGGTCAAATCAAGCAACAGAAAGAGGATAATGAAGGCTGAAGACAGGACCTGAAAACGATTCTAGAAAAAAGTATTCAAAATTTCACAGATCAGAGAGAACAGCATGCTGATAGAGATAAAAATTTGGAAGCAAACTCTAAAAGATAATTTACTAAAAGCTAGTAAATCAAACTAGGTCGACGCTACAATATCAGAATTACAACATAAAGAGAAGCTAAAATTATGGAAGCATGGCCTAGCATACAAGATATGGGAATTTATAGAGCAGCATGAACAACAGAAAGAGAAATTTAAGACTTGGCAATATGACCTAGAGGAAATACTAGCATTGAAGACTCAGGAAATAATAGTTCAGAATAAGAGACAGAAAGACGAAAATGAAGGTGGAAGACAGGAACCTAAATAGATGCTAGAACAAAGGATACATCAGCTCACAAAACACACTGAGCACCAGAGAAAATAATAAGGATTGGAAGCAAAACGTGGAGAATAACCTTTATTTATTTATTTATTTATTTTATTAATTTGTTTGTTTTTTTTTCAAGACAGGGTTTCTCTGTGTTGCCCTTGCTGTCCTGAAATTCACTCTGTAGACCAGTCTGGCCTCAAACTCAGAAGCCTGCCTGTTTCAGCCTCTCAAGTGCTGGGACTAAAGGCGTGCGTTACCAATGCCTGGCGAGAATAACCTTTTAAAATAAACTAATCAAAATAAAATGGGCAGCAGAATATCACAGTTACAATATTAAAGAAAAAATTAAAATATATAGGCAGAACCTTGAACCGGGAATACAGGAAATCAAGTATCAGGAGTAGCAACAAAAGGACAAATATGAAGCATGGACACAGACCTTAAGGGAGGAATTTAAACTTTCAATTAAGGAAAATACTCAGGTAAAGACCAAAAATAAAGAATCAAAGATTATTAGAATACAAACTGTAGTATATCATGTTGGTACACAACAAAAATATCAAAACTATAATCATCCAAAGGGTTATCAGGAATTTGAATGGCAACCCATGGGGGGGCGGGTTTAAAAGTAAGAAAATGTAAGGAAAGTGTCACTAATTTTGGAATGCATGTGCCATTTGTACAACACATGCTGACTTCTTGTGCTATTAAAAATATTATAATCCACTACCTGGAAGGATATGGCAAAAGCAGTACTAGAACCTGCATGACATTTCCAGTGTTTCTCATGGTGGAGAGAAGAGGCAAAGAAGATACCATGACACAACAGAGCAGAGGAAGGGAGACTTCCAAAGATCAGGTACTTAGTGGAAATTGCTTTTCTGAAATAGATGTGCAGGCTGCATATGATGAGGAAACGATGATACTGTGTCTATTGGCAGCCTTAAATGCTTGGGAAAAGGTTGCAGAGTTAGGCAAAAGACTTGAACCATTTCCTCAAATCATGCAAGGTGCAAAAGAAACCTTCCCTGACTTTTTGCAAACTTTGACTTCAACTGTGGAAAGGAGTATATCAGATACAGCAGCAAGAAAGACAATAATCTAGTCTTTAGTTTTTAAAAATGTGAATGCTACATGCAAGGAGGTAATCAGATCAGTGAGGTCAAGGTCAGCATCAATAGATGAGTGGACAAGATACAACTGATGGTAGACCTTGTTCGACTGCTATGACCTTACAGAGGCTGCCACTAGAAACCTAGAAATGGCCCAAGGTTTTAAATATTTTAATTGGGGTGAGCAGGGTCATCCCAGCATAAACTGCACGAAAAAACAAATTAATCCCCAAAGTAAGCCTATACTTTCTGGAATATGTCAAAGATGTGGCAAAGGCCTATGCTAACCTACGAAATGTAGAAAAACAACAAACAAATTTGGCAACACCTTTCCAAAAAACTTTCAGGTGATCCTCCTGCAAGTCCCAAAACCAAGAAGGGAGAGTTCTCCTCAGAACAATTAAACATTACTGCTCTAAAACTGACATTGTGAGACCAGATAACAAGGCTGAGGCAAAAGCTATAGACAATTCAAAAAACCTAAAATGACAACATCAAATATTTTTTGCAAATTTCTATAAAGGATCAAAGAATCCAAAACTAGGAATCCTAGTAAACCATATTGATATTAAAGGAATGGTTGACCCCAGTGACTAAAATACATTAATAGCAGGAATCTTTACTAAAATTATTTTATGCTGGACTTTGTCTACTGAAGCTCCATGATAAATTACTTAGTCTAAGGTGAAGTCATCTCAGGAAGCTCACCAGCTTGTCCAATGATACTAGGACACATTATCATGTCCTATGATGGCTTCTGACACCTAAGCTTGTCATGGCCACAATGCCTCAAGATCTGGATCGAAAAATGTGTCATCAAATGTCAAGTTCTAGGTGAGAAGCATATGTCTTAGAGAATCAGATCTGGACCACAGATGCTCCCTCTATTTCTGGGTGTTATTACATTCCAGATGTAGTCAAGTACACAACAAGGAGTGGCCATCCCAATAATATAGGATTTAAAAACAAAAAATGGAAAGGAATATACCACATAAATATCTCACCGCATGCCAAAAATATTTTTGACAAAATACAGCACCCCTTTTTGATAAATCATGGAGAGAGAAGGGATACAGTGGTCATATCTAAACATAATATAGGTTTATATTATGACTTTATATTATAGGTAATATAATACAGCAAATGAAAACCAAATACTAATTAAATGGAAAGAAACTTAAAGCATTTCCACTAAAATCAGGTACAAGGCAGCCGACTCTTCAATATACAACTTCAAGTTCTAGCCACAGCAATAAGACAGCTAAAGGAGATGGATAGGATATAAACAGGAAAGGAAGAAGTCAAAGTATCACAATTTTCAGATGACATGACAGTATACATGTGTGAACCAACAAATTCTACCAGAAAATTATAGTTCATAAACATTTTAGCAAAGTGGCTGGATTAACATTTGACTCTAAGAAATCAGTAGCCCTCCTCCACACAACCATGTTCTCCTCATAGAATGTTCTTACTGAACATGCTGTACAACTGAAAAGGAAGGTTTTTATTATATAAAGATGGTAAAAAAATTTGTTGCAGCAGGAATGAACCATTTAGGCAAAATATATAAAGGAATGCTAAAATGATATGTAATTTTAAGAAAGCAGAGTTCAAAAGCATCCAGATTAGATTAAAAATGAATATTTAAATTAGAATAGGGGAAATTATTGACTATAGTCTGAGGAATACAACAGAAGATATCAATAGAAAGTCAATCGAGACATTTTACACGTATGTGCAGATACCAAACAATATTTTTTGTTTGTTTGTTCTTTTTTTGGATTTTGATTTTATCAAGATAGGTTTTCTCTGTATAGCCCTGGCTGTTCTGGAACTCACTCTGTAGACCAGGCTGGCCTCAGAAATCTACCAGCCTCTGCCTCCCAGAATGCTGGGATTACAGGCGTGGGCCACCACCACCCAGCTACCAAACAATTTTTATCAAAGTCACTATGGAAATGAAAAAATGGAACAAAAAATAGGAAGTGCTTCACAAATCTTTTATGTCTTTCAGGGGAAAAAAATCAGGAAACATGAATTTTCCTGATGTTACAATATGCTACAATCATAACAAAGATCATTTAATACTGTTATTAAGGGACAAAGAGCTATGCATAGTACGGTAACATCAACACTGACAGGCATAGTCCAGTAACTGATATGCAGAGTCCAGTGAAGTAAAATTTCCCTAATATTAATACTTAGGTAGAAAGTCAACCACATGAAACTCTTGGGATCATGTAGAATAGATTCTCACAGAATCAAGTATACGTAGAAAGAAGGTGGAAACAAACTCGTACCATGCTGCTTCCACACTTTCTCAACATACTTTTTTTATGTTCGCTAAGGCTTATATGTTTGCAGAGAATATGCATGTACTCTCTGTTTGTTGCCAACTGCACTCAGAAAAAGGCATCAGATGTCCAAACCTGACATTAAAGTTGGTTATCAGCTACCATGAGTTTTGGAAACTCAACAAATTTCCTATTAAAATCTAAATTAATTAATTAATTAAAAAAAAAAAACCTCTGTGAACTGGCATATCCTCACAACAGCATCCAAGAGAATGAACCCATTTCCTTCCCAGTCTCCTGATGGACTGATCATCCCTATGCCATCCCTACTGAGAAGTATCTGCTATTGTCTGCCTTCACAGCACCTGACATTTGTTTTCCTTCTCAGTTGAAAAAGTCATTCTTGTCAGTGAACCTTCCACATGAGAAATATATTCTACAGAAAGTACCTCAACGTCTAAAAGTGCTTTGCTCAACTGAAAAAGAGAAACAGACAATTATGCACAAAATTCCTCAGCTCACATCCAGTTTCAGATTAGAAAAAAATTTTGTAGAACAGTTTTAGTAAGAATAACTTGAGACCCACCACTTCTAATCAGAAGTCATTCAAATAAAGGTGCAAATGGAATTAAATCATTTGAATGAGTGTATGGTACTGAGTTCCTGAAGTTTCTGTGGAACAAAATATGAAGGATGAATTATACCTCCAGGAATCACCAACATGAAGAATAGGCAAAGGCTCATGCAATGCTCTCTTCCTTTCTGAGATCACATTTTTCTCTCTGAGCTCTAACATTCATTTATAAAATGCTCATCAACTTGCAGGGTGGTTTTCTCTGAGAACACAAGGACTAAGAAGTAAAGGAAAAATTCCACACACCTACAGTTCTAAATCTTCCAATCTCAGTTCAAAGCCAGCTGAACAGGTTTTAGGTAGTGAACATACTATTGAGTTGACTGTTAAGAAATCGTGAAAGTAACCTTCTGAGCCAGACATGTTCTTGCACTGATGTAACCCCAATACTAAAAGGGAGAGTCAGAAAGTTGTTTAAGACCTCACATTGTATACCAGGTGACTTCCGGGTGACAGAGGGAAAAGATGCTTTTACAAGACCACAAACCAAAAGCAATCAGCAGCAGGTCACCTTAGCTTTGTATGCATCGGAACAAGGCACTATTTTGTATGGAAAAAAAAAAAATACACAGTTTTTCATTTAGTTACCTGATCAGGATTATTTAAAATTTGATCTCTATTGTTATCTTAATGTATATTGCATTTTCAAATTAGAAAAACATTGTGGCCTGATATCATCTAACACCGTGCATACATAAAGTGTTTTAAAGATTCTAAGGTAGAACATTAATAAATCAGTATACCAGGACATATTTCTGAATGCTGTATTTACAACTGACAGCTCATATATTTCAGATGGGAAATAAATATGGAGTTTTTCCTAGCTTAATCTATGTTTATACAGCCATAACTTTAAAGACAGCTAAGACATTCCATCAAATTCCAGTGATTTTTAAGGGACTAAGATCTAAAAAGCCCACTTGGAATGACAAATCTCCAACAGCAAAGGCCACTCTCTTTACTAGGACAGTGATAAAACAGGGGAGTTAGAACCCATAGATGGATGTAAACTATATACAAGCTTTGTACCTGCCACTAAGCAAATATGAGACCATGTCTGCAATCAGACAAGAACTTCCACTTACAAATCATTATGCAACTATTCCATTGATAATTCGGTGAATGAAAAAAAAAAATCAGAATGAGTCACACTTGCATAGTCAGTAGGTTACCAACACAGTTAAGATACGGACCTTAGGATTTGAGGGTCAGTGTTCTCATGAGCAGGAGAAAGTAGTCTTAGTGATAGCCCAGTTCTTGTCTGTCTACTAACCGAAAACTCCTATACAGTGGGATGTTCCATGAGTTCTTCATGCAGTTCCACCCAAACTGGGGAGACTGATACTTTTTTCAAGGCCTAAATGTACAGGAAATGAAGATCAAGGGAATATTTTTACAGCTGTGAGATAAAAGTGTCTTCCTGTAGACACCTGCAGCTAGCGGAACCAAAGTCACCTGGAAGGAGAGCTGGGGCTGAAATAAAAGGACAGGTGGGAGCCAGGCGGTGGTGGTGCACGGCATTAATCCCAGCACTTGGGAGGAAGAGGCAGGCGGATTTCTGAGTTCCAGGCCAGCTTGGTCTACAGAGTGAGTTCCAGGACAGCCAGGGCTACACAGAGAAACCCTGTCTTGAAAAAAATCAAAAGAAAAAAAAAAAAAAAAAGGACAGGCAGGCAAATGAAATAACAAGCCAAGACAAATTTTCTGGTCAAGGCTCCCAGGTTTAATGGGGGTCTCCAAATATATAGGGAGTGGTGGTGGGGGGTGGGAGGAACCCTTCCACCCAAGGTTGGAAAGCTTGCTCAGCAGGTGGCTAGTGCCTCTAAGGAAATTGCAGATCCCTGAAGAACAATGGACTAGAGCTCCACTCTAAGTGGGCAGCACTGGCTAGGTCTGAAATTCGCCCTCAAAGGCAGGGGGGAGGACACATCTTCCACTCCTCATTCCACTCCACACTGCTTCCAGGATCTTCAGGAAAAGGACAGGCTTCTGATTCCTCCTTCCTGCAGGTTCTCAGTCCCTTTCTGAGTTCTCCCATCAGAATATCAGTTTCATTCAAGTAATGATTTTTCCCACCTACTCCAAAAGTTTCCCATTCTCAGACTGTCCCACAAGGTGTCCTGCTGCTGAGTAGAAGTTTCCTTTCCCTGCATGGTACTGTCTTAGTCCTGCAGGGTTGCTAAAAATGAAGCCACTGGATGTTCCTCTAGGACAGCCCTTGAGGCACCTGTCATATGACAGATAGTGTGATCCTTACAATGCTCTTCCACAAATACTGTATCTTCCAAACCTAGAGAGCCTCTGATTCCTTGCTCTTCAAATGGGATATGGTGATTTTCACTAAGGAAATGACTTTCATTTCTCAAACTCTTCATGTGTTCTCTTGCACATAACTCCAACAGTGAATCTACCTGGACCTATTCTGTCCACCATCACTATATGCTTGTTGTACCATAGACAAGAAATAAGTGCATAAATGGTTAAAGAATAAAGACAATCATATTGTACTAGGGGTAGAAGTTGAGATTTATTTTTATTGTCCACAATTTGAAATTCTACAATAGCACATTAAACTCTGTACATTTGGAATATTTATTTCATTATTCCAACCATAAGTCATCAAGTAGTGGGTCTTTGATTCAATGAACTTGTGTTACTGGAATTTCCAGAATCTTGCCAATTGGTTGCAATTTCAAGACTGTACAGGGCTATTCCAGACATGTAACTTACAATTGCTTGGTGGATGAGCTTTCAACATCTCTGACACTCCAATTGAGAGAAATTAGACATAATCATTTTAAAGCATGGCCCTGGTGTACTAAAGATTCTGCTAAACATGTCATGTTTCCACAAACACAAATACAGAAAACAACTTAATGTTATCACTCAGAATTTTCTCAAAAGTTCAACAATTTAGCTCCTTTTTTAAGGAAGGGGAAATTATATTATGTATGGATGTGTTTAATATAACCTGTTATATTTTCAAAGATCCTAAATTCTGAGCCTTCT